>LR752850.1:44104-54932 GCA_902729485.2 Mus minutoides
ATACATACGGCATCTTTGCTTCCTGGACTGAATCTGCAATTTAGAGAAAAAGCCTCTTAGGATCAGATCATACTGAGTTATGTTTGTCTATGGTTCTTGTAGACACTTACAGCAGTGGGAGACAGGACTGGGAAGAGTAGCCAGGTGAAAGATTCTATATTAGTCTCATTGTGTGATACTATGCAAATCCCCTGAGGATTGGTACAGTGCAAACAAGGACAGGATTTTTCACACTGCAGCCCATTTAGCCTATTATCAGACAATCTTACCTCTTTGTCCTATACTAGGAGTTTCCTTAAAGCTTTGTTGGGACACAGCAGAGAACTATTATGAGAGCCTGCTATTGAGGGGTTTATTAAGGGGTGACTCTGTGACTAGATTATTTACCCTAACCTCATGCTTTAAAAGTCTCAATGCCTCGATGTCCTCATAATAGACATAAAAATCTTTTATCACATCAATATTTGGGGAAATACTTTCCAACTGCCACAATCTTAGAAATCTCCTGAAGAAAAATAAGAGGATACTTTCAGAGAAACAAACTTTTAACAGGTAATATGGACCAACCTTAGAGTGAAAATAACTCTAGTTTTAATCTAAACAAACAAACAAAAAAACTTGTCATAAGAAAGGCTTCCTTAAAATGTGGCACTGGCATTTTTGTATATAGTCCTCCATTAAGAATGACATGATCCCACGCCAGCAAGATTTTGCTGAATGAGCCCTGATATAGCTGACTCGTGTGAAGCTATGCCAGTGCGTGGCAAACACAGAAGTGGATGCTCACAGTCAGCTATTGGATAGAACACAGGGTTCCCAATAGAGGAGCTAGAGAAAGTACCCAAGGAGATGAAGAGGTCTGCAACCCTATAGGTTGAGCAACAAAATGAACTAATCAGTACCCCCAAGAGCTTGTGTCTCCAGCTGCATATGTAGCAGAAGATGGCCTAGTTGGCCATCTTTGGGAAGAGAGGCCCCTTGGTCTTGCAAACATTATATGCTCCAGTATAGGAGAACACCAGGGCCAAGAAGTGGGATTGGGTGGGTAGGGGAGCAGGGCGGGGAATGGGGGAGGGTATAGGGGACTTTTGGGATAGCATTTGAAATGTAAATGAAGAAAATATATAATAAAAAATCAGAAAAACTGTTAAAAAGAAAAGAATGACATGATCCTGGTTCCAGATCCTCCTTTTACTAAGAATATTCTTGAATACCTACAGTGTATGTTATCTGATTTATCACTCAGTTGGCATAAAATAGAATATAAAGGAATCCTAAACCTTGCTTTTCAATGTCTTAGAAAAAGAAAAAAGATATTTTACCTTAATTAGTGATATAGTTGTCTCTGTTACTTGGGGGAATGCTCATCTGGTTGTTTATGTCCAAAACTAGAAGAACACAAAATAGCTCTGAGCTATTGCATAGTTATACCACTTAGTCTATAACAGGGGCTCTCGGCTTGATGTCGACAGAATTCTTTGGATTTAGTCTAAAACTTCAGGCTGAATGAACATAGTTCATTAATAAATATGGTCATGCTGATGCGAAAACACCCTCTTGGCTGGAGAAAATTTTTAAGAGAAGAACTGGAGAAATATAAACCTAAGTTTTGCCCTTCTATATAATGTGAATCTAAAGCTACCTGAAAATATTTTATTGAGAAGACAATGAAATAAATGTTAATGATAGGTTTCTGCTACTTTTTCAAAATACTTTGACATCAGGACAGCTGTCACTTCCTTCTAAGTATCAGTCAGAACTCTCTTAACTCCATTGTCCAGCATCTATAATCCACATGCATTAAATGTATATGATTTTAATGATATATAACCTTGATATTGTATTGTGTGTTTGTGTAAATGCAGTGTGTGCTTCTGCATGCTATGTATTATGTGGGTCCAAAGACAACCTTGTAGAATTTCTTTTCTCCTTTATGGTTTACATGAAATCTGGAAATCAACACAGGTAGTCATGTTGTTTAAGTTTTTGTTTTGTTTCTTTTTTGTTTTTGTTTAGCTTTGTTTTCTTTTGTTTTGTTTGAATGTCTGAGTGCCTGTATGTATGTGTACCAATTCCATGCCTGATGATATCAGAGGTTAGCATAGCCTATTTGATGTCCTGAAACTGAAGTAATGCCAAATGGCTGAGAAGCACCTGAAAAAAATGTTCAACATCCTTAATTGTCAGGGAAATGAAAATCAAAACAAGCCTGAGATTCCACCTCACACTAGTCAGAATGGCTAAGATAAAAAATTCAAGTGATGCTGGCAAGGATGTGGAGAAAGAGGAACACTCCTCCATTGCTAGTGGGATTGCAAGCTGTTACAAACACTCTGGAAATCAGTTTGGTGGTTCCTCAGAAAATTGAACATAGTACTACCAGAAGATACAGCAATACCTCTCCTAGGCACATACCCAGAAGATGTTCCAATTGGTAATAAGAACATATGCTCCACTATGTTCACAGCAGCCTTATTTATCATAGCCAGAAGCTGGAAAGAACCAGATGTTCCTCAACGGAGGAATGGATACAGAAAATGTGGTACATTTACACAATGGAGTACTACTCAGCTATTAAAAACAATGAATTCATGAAATTCTTAGGCAAATGGATGTATGTGGAGGATATCATCCTGAGTGAGGTAACCCAATCACAAAAGAACTCACATGATATGCACTCACTGATAAATGGATATTAGCCCAGAAACTTAGAATACCCAAGATACAATTTGCAAAACACATGAAACTCAAGATGAAGGAAGACCAAAGTGTGGATATTTCATCCCTCCTTAGAATGGGGAACAAAATATCCATGGAAGGAGTTACAGAGACAGTTTGGAGCTGAGCCAGAAGGAAGTAAGGGCCATGCAGAGACTGCTCTATCAGAGGATCCATAACACAATCAACCACCAAACGCAGACACTGTTGCATATGCCAGCAAGATTTTGCTGACATGACCCTGATATAGCTGTCTCTTGTGAGGCTATGCCAGTGCCTGGCAGATACAGAAGTGGATGCTCACAGTAATCTATTGGATGGAACACAGGGCCCCTAATGAAGGAGCCAGAGAAAGTACCCAAGGAGCTAAAAGGGTCTGCAACCCTATAGGAGGATCAACAATATAAACTGATCAATACCCCCCAGAACTGTGTCTCTAGTTGCATATGTAGCAGAGGATGGCCTAGTCGGCCATCAATGGGAGGAGAGGCCTTTGGTCTTGTGAAGATCATATGCCCCAGTACAGGGGAATGCCAGGGCCAAGAAGCAAGAGTGGGTGGGTTGAGGAGCAGAGCAGGGGGGAGTGTATAGGGGACTTTCAGGATAGCATTTCAAATGTAAATTAAGAAAAGATCTAATCAAAAAATCAAAAATAAAGTAAAATGGCATTGCTCCCTGGATAAAAAAATTAAAATTAAATAAATAAATAAAAAGTTTAAAAAACTAATAGTATTACTTTTTAAAGTAGCTGCTATAGTTGCTAAAACACCCTGTGTCTCTTTTCCACTGTGGTGGAATGATGATAAGCAGGAATCTTACCAAGCTTTCAGTCAGGTATTTTGGCAGCAATAGGAAAGCAACTAATATGTAATGGTTCAGTCATCACCTATGCCCACTTGGAAGACCTTCCATTGCCATTCTCTCCTCCTCGACCACCCAAGCAAAGAAATAGCCCTACTGCACACAGACCTTCTCATTGGATCTGACTAGGAAGGCCAATATCTACCCCTACCATGGTCATTGCTTTGAAGGCTAGTCTATACATAAGCAATTTTCAGCCTCTTCCTTATGGAGTCTGGAAGACAGCCAGTGGAGAGAGCCTATAGTAGGTGCCTATAGTGGGAGAAGCCACACTGCCTCACACAAGAACTAGCTCAGCTTTCCTGTGGTTCATGTCACACAATCAAAACCAAACTAAGAGTTTAAACACTTTTACATTGTGCAGCTGAACTTGTACAGGTAAGCCAGAAGTAAACTGCAAGATACCTCATTCTTTTCACAAAAAGTGTAGTATAATCACAAGTACTATTAATAAGAAACTGACTACAGAATTCCCATGGCATCAGTGGTGCTGCATGACTTTGCTGCTCTATTCTCTATCACATGCCCATGTCCGTGTCCTTCTACTGAAGCCTCTTACTGCTTCTATGGACTTTTAAAGTTGAACTTTTAAGTGGCTGGCATTATTTGAAGACTGTGGGGACTTTTAATATTGTACACTATTTTATATTACACCAACATGGGATCTTGGAGAAAAACAGGCAAGACTATGATTAACCGTGACATGCTTATATCTCAATGCCTATTTACATTCTTATGGGCCAACGGTAGAATATAGTGCTTTGGATAACAAATGTCACTCAAAGTTATGCATTTGTATATTCGATTCCATAGGTGGTAGTACTGTTGGAAGAGGTTGTAAGATTTGAAGCCTTACTTGGCAAAGTACATCACTAGGTCTGGACTTCGTAAGGTTGTAGCCTCACCCCACTTCCATCCAATCTTTTCTGCTTTCTGGATGTAGTTGAAAATGGAATCTTGGCTTGGTTTTCTGATCTATCTATTCCAAGCCTCTCCCCAAATAGACTGCAGCATTGGAACAAAAGCAAAAACAAGTTTTTTTCTTCTGTTTTTGATTGTGATATTTTATGACAGCAACAAAAAAAGTACCAATGCAGAAATTGGTACTAGAAAGCTGAGGCATGGCTGTGACAGACCTGACCACATTCCTTGATAGAGGATTATGGATATGTAGAACTTTGACATGAAAGAACCATTGAGTGTTTAAAACGGAATAAGCTCATGAGTAGGATGTTGGAAAATAGTGCTAAAAGACAAGGAAGACATCTTGGTTTGTGGGGTTTGAGAGAGCAGCAAAATCTCCTTGGAGCTACTTGAATGAAGTTTGGGTTAGGACTCTGGAAGAGAACGCATAGCCAGGGATGGGAAATCAGATGAACAGGGAACCAGCATGGCCCCTGAGGTGAAATCTTCCAAGAAGTATGTCCTTGAAGTCAGCACACAGAAGCTCTGCCTCAGAGAGAGCAAGCATGAATCTCGAGTGGCACCGAAACTTGGTAATTTGTCAGTTTCTGATGTGCTACTTGCTGTGGTAGCATAAAAGCTGCAGGATTGAAGCAGACATGGAAAGAAGCTGTGGTGTGGCACGATATGGGTGGGTCAGAGTCCCTAAAAAGAGGCTAAGCAAGGCCATGGGGGAAAAATCCAAGCTTAGTTCCAGGGAGACCTCTGCATATTAGAGATGACAGGATACCGAAAGCAGTGAACCTGGAGTGGAGCTGGCATGAGCTCCAGTAGGAGGCACATGTGCTGTGGGTGTTTGTCTGGGAAGCACAACTGAAAGCTTTTAAAAGCAGAAGATGATGAGTACTTCCTTGATGTTGGATCTTGACCTTCTTGTATTATTTTGTTGTTGGTTTTGTTTTGTTTTCCTTTCTTTTCCCTGTGATCTTCTTATTGCTTCTTTGAACTAAGAACATTTAAAAGTTGAGTTTTCACAGGAAACTGAAGTTAAGAGATTGGAAGTTCTGGGAGGTTAGGGTTCTGCAACCCTATAGATGGAACAACAATATAAACTAATCAGAATCCCCAGAGCTCATGTCTCTAGCTGCATATGTATTAGAAGATGGCCTAGTTGGCCATTATTGGGAAGAAAGGTCCCTTGGTCTAGCAATCTTCATATGCCCCAGTACAGGGGAATGCCAGGGCCAAGAAGTGGGAGTGGGTGGGTAGGGGAGCAGGGTGGGGGAGGGTATAGGGGACTTATGGGATAGCACTTGAAATGTAAATGAAGAAAATATCTAATAAAAATGTGAAAAAAAGAGATTGGAAGTTTTAGAACAACTTGAATTTTTAAATGGTTGGCATTATTTGAAGACTGTGGAACTTTAACACTGTACACTGTTTTATATCAACACGAGACTATGTAGAAAGCCAGGCAGGGCTCTGAGTCAACAGTGGCATGCTTCTGTGCATTTTTATATGTCAGGCTGGCAAGACTGAACAGTGCCATTTCATCCTCATCATCTACTCCCACAACTAGGAAGATGGAATCAAACCTGAGGAGTTGCTTCCATCAGATTGGCTTGTGAATATGACTATGGGCAAGTTCTTTATTGCTAATTGACATAGGAGGGTCCAGACCACTATGTTAGTGTTAATCATTAGGCAGATGTGGTAGTCTTCTGTAAGAATAGTGACTGAGCAAACCAGAGAGAGCAAATCAGTAAGCAGCATTCCTTCATGATCTCTGCTTATGTTCCTGCCTCCAGCTTGCTGTCTTGAGCCCCTGACTTCACTTACCTTGGTAGTGTACTGTAACTCAAAGATGAAATGAACCTTTTCCTAAAATGTACTATTGGTCTATATGTTTATCATACTAGCAGAAAGCAAAGTCTAATGTGTACCTTTGACAAGATGTAGGACACAGAAAACAACTAAAATACTTATTAATGAATACACCAGCAGGACAGAGACATGGGAAGGAAACAAGTTTGGCTCGACTATTAGATGACAGTAACAAACTACATTAAACTCTGGAATAGATGACATGGCCATTTCTTGGTCTAAAGAGTACATTTTTCTTCTTACAAAGAGTGAAAGAATAAGAACGAATGATAAAATATTTGGTCAAAGCATTGAGAAGAGCATAAAGAATGATTTACCAACACACTCTCATCACTGGTTCTGCCTATTTGGAAGACTCTTAAATTGACTATAAGCCATGGAGAAAGAATAACATGACTGTGCCTAGACCATCTCATATGACCAGGAATGTCATTACCTACCACTATAATATTTCTCCCAAATAAAACTGTCCAAAGTTGAATCGCTGGGGCTGGTGAGATCATCCTTGCTTACCATATTATCAGTATCTAGAAGAAAGTAAGTGGAGAGAGTGACTCACATATTGGTATCTTTAGTGGATTAAACATGCATTGCAAAATATCAATCTCAGCTTTCCTTTTGGTTTTATCATTCAATGAGGACCACAATAGTAATTTAAATGTGTTTTAAGTCCCATGTTTGTACTTCTAGGTGTAACTTAGGGAAATTAACACTTCACATATCAAAAGAATTTTCAAGATATCTTCCTCTTATTCACAGAGGAGATATCAGAAAATATACGATTATTAACACAAAATGTAAACAATGGATCACCTCAATACCATCAGTAGAATGGCGGGACTTTCATGCCTTGTTCAACACCACTTTGCCATGGGAAAAAGGGGACAGCAGCAGAATATGATGGTTTCGATAGGAAGTATATCTCAAAAGCAGATGTATTTAAACATTTGGGTCCCCAGTTGGTGGTGGTATTTTAGAAAGGTTATAGAGTATTACGGTCTGGTAGTCTTCCTGATCAAAGTGCATCATTGGGAATATGTTTTAAAAGTGGATAGCCTCACCCCAGTTGTAGGCCTGTTCTAATTTCTGCATCTGGTTGAAGATTTGATCTCTCAACTTCCTGTTCTGGCTTTTCTGATCCCCGGATTTTCCTACCATTACAGGTTCTATCTATGGGACTGCAAGACAAGATGCATTCTTTCTTCCATAAGTTCCTTTTGCTGCTGCTATTTTGTTATTGAAACAAAAAAAGAAACTAATACAGAAATGGGTGGTAGGAAAAATTAGATTTGTGCAGCCCCTTGCTTCTCCATTCTTGGCACTATGAAGCTACAGTTCCTCAACAACTCACACTAAGCTTGATGAATCTACAAAAGCAAACCATGTCAATCTTTTCTTTAAAGGCACTCACCCCACAAATGTGCTCTATAGTGTTTGCGAAGTGCCAGGAGAATCCATGAGAGAGCAGTAGCTTGATCCACTGACGGTTTTTGTGACTTAGGGGGGTTGTTTCTTAACATTCTTTACCTACCCAAGGTGTTTTACATTCATGAACACTACATCTCTTACTTTGAACCTGCAGATATCATGTTAGTTGCTACTTTTATGTCATGCAGAGGAGAAAAGAACAGATGGGGATGAATGTTTTACTTTTCAATTCCAGAAATGAAAACAGTTAAAAGTAAAATAAAATAAAATAAAATAAAATAAAATAAAATAAAAACAGGAATGAGAGACCTTTGTCAGCTCAGCTATGTAGCCATCTCCTACCACTACCTTCACGCTGTCAGCTTTCTCTCCGTGAGTGTTTCTAAGCATGTTAAAAAGAAATGAAACATGGGTATGACCATTTTACAGATGGGATCTGACACCATTTACAATGGCAGCAAATAACTCACTGACTACTGAGTTTCACAATACCTTCACTGGTACTGCTAGAGCTTCCTATATCTCCATAAGGTCTTGGCATTCTTTTTTTCTTACCTGAAAAAGAAATGAAGACACAACAAAGAGAGTTCAACCTTAATGGCATAAAAATAACAGAGGGCAGCTAAGCATTGCTCTGAGTTTAAATATTTTATCTCATTGCTTCCTTCTGGATCTTCACAGAGATGAGTGTATGCTTGGTGTAGACATTACGTGGTCAAAATAGGTAAGGTCAGTACCAACAGAGAAGCATCATGAATCAGTGTGGCAACACAGTATAACCCAGATGACCAGTATCTAGGGCATTTGAAGAACCACATGGATGCAATGAGGTTTACACAATTCCTTCTTTCTCTACCCTTTGCAATAGGACGCTGGAAATGAAGAACTCTTCATAAGCCTTATGAGTCTGAAAATATCTAACAACAGAGGTTTAATTAAAAGCACTGGCACCACAGAAATGCCATGACATTAGTTAACCCAGCAGCTAGTTTAGACAGGCTGCATGCAGAGGGGCTGTTGCGTGGCCTTGAGCCAGTGGACAGTGATTGCTTTTCAGTTTTACCTCAGCATGATATTTAACACATCATGGAGAACATATAGTATTACCTCCAGTGGGCCACAGCAGGAGAAAATTATATTTCATTGCTTACATTTCACTGGAAGCTACTGGTGTACTTGCTTTTATGTAATTGTGAACAAATTGCCTGACAGAAGTAAAAAGGTAACATGGGGAGGGAAGTTCTACGTTTGAATCCCTGACACAGAATATGAGATTTCAAAAGAAGCAATCCAGGGGTCTTGTGGGTGTAAGTATGCGCCTCCCACCACCATCACCCTCAAGTTGCCTATCAGTGGTTTGTGATCATATCTACCACAGTGACTCAGACACCAGATCATGCTAACCCAGTTACCACTTGGTGGTTGGCAGGGAAATAACACTATCTTTTAACTGATTAACTCTAAATAAACCCCACAACTTAAACTGACAGGACAAGATGCCTGGACAACTGTGACTCAAGTCACTGAATGTGTGCATTCTGCCTCTCAGTGATCATTACCCTTAGCAACGATATCTATAGCCAGGTCAGGCCTGCCAAGAGCAAGGGCAGTGGCTGCACTCACACTGAGTGCGCACATGCCATGGTCACTCCTTCCTCAGTGAAGTCCAGTTTCTACTCTACAAGCTGAGTTTCCATTCACTATCTACCCAGGGGTAGAGCTTCCCTTGCTTCCCCTGAACTCAAACCCTCCTTGGCTGAAGCCTGGACATGCAGACACACCCTGGAATGATGTGCAGCCATGTCTTCAGTGTGCTCTTACTTGCTAGTCAACATGGAGACTGACTATCAGGAAGAGGAAATACGTTTAAAGCAGAGTCTCACTCAGCTTTAAATGTGGCCAGTTAAAAGAATGCTTGTGACTAGATTTCTAACTGGATTGATTGGAGTTGGGCCCTAAATTGTGTAATGCTTTGAGCTCATGATGACAAGCTGAAGCCTGTCACCAATTCCTACTGTGCTCTGTTACTACTAGATGAAATTAAGATGGGACACACAAGCAGTTTGTCTTTCTTTACGGGATCTTCCATTGTTACAATGAGTGCTCTCACTGGGCAGGTCAGCTCATTCATTCCCTGTTTGTCATTTTGTTTCCTGTTTTGTTGCTGTTGTTGTTGTTAGGCATGGTCTCATTGGACAGCCCAGGGTGACCAGAAACTGTAGGACTGCAAATTACAATGGACTCCAGATCCCCTGCTTCTACCTCTGGGGTGCTCAGATAATGGGGAAAATAAAGAGAATATAGAATTTGGATTTGACATTGTCTGTATTATAATAAATACATATGTTCTGAAAAACATTGATGAATGAGGAAGAGGAAGGGGCAGAGAGAGACAAAGGAAAAGGAAGGAGGGATGGAGAGAAGGGTAAAGAGAGGATAGGAGAAGGAGGGAGGAGAGCAGAATGGGTTGTGAGTGAGTATGTCTGAGTGCTTTTCAGCGACACTTCTACAAGTTCTTTATCAGAAATTCTCAGCTCCTTCTGATAAGAGTCCACTGTGAATGTCCAAGAAGGTAAAAGTCGGTAACCGCCATGGGTACTGTGAATCAGCACAACAGACACTGGAAAGCAACTTCTCACTGAGGGGCATGAGCAGATAGCTTGATCCTGCTTGGTTCATTTCTCCACATATACCATTACCCAGTGTCATAGTTTCTGTTCTGTTGCTGTGATGAAACACCACAACCAAGGCAACGTGTAAAAGGAAGTGTTTAATTGGAGATTTGCTTACAGTTTCAGAGAGTGAGTCCATGAGTGTCATGACAGGGAGTGTGGCGGCAGGCAGAGACAGAGCAAGGGTGGGCAGGCTTTCTGAAACCTCAAAGCTCAAAACTCAGATATCAGTGACACACCTCCTCCAACAAGGACACACCTCCTAATCCTTCCCAAACAGTTCCACTAACTGGGGATCAAACCTATGATCCTATGGAGGCCACAGTCATTGGAATCACCCACATCTAGGCTACTATAAGTAG
>LR752119.1:8248-107104 GCA_902729485.2 Mus minutoides
TTCCCTTGGCTTGCTCAGCCTGCTCTCTTATAGAACCCAAGACTGCCAGCCCAGAGATGGTCCCACCCACAAGGGGCCCTTGATCACTAATTGAGAAAATGCCTCACAGCTAGATCTCATGGAGGCATTTCCCCAACTGAAACTCCTTTTTTGTAATAATTCCAGCTGTGTCAAGTTGACACAAACCTAGCCAGTACAACAGGTCAAATTTTATTCTGGGAACAAAGCAGAAACATTGGGAGATTTTAAACATTGTGAGGGAATGATAACAATCCAGTTGAGAATAAAGGCAGAAATCTTTTTTATTGCTCAAGGCTCTAGATAGCATTGGTCTGGACGAGGGTATATCAGCAGAGATGAGACAACATGAATCGATTCATGATGGATTTTTGGAGCAAGGAAGAGATGTAGCCAAGAACAACTGCTGTGTTTGCTGTGAGCTCTATGTAGTGGTCCTACCATGTTGAAGAAAAGGCCTCTGTCAGGTGAGGTTGCAGCTAACATTCCTTCAGCTAGCTATGTAGAACAGTCAACTGGGCTGTAATAAAATTCTTTGGCCCATGAGAGTTCTTAAAGCTAAAGATACAAACTGTGGAGTCATCAGCTTCTTGGGGGTTATTTAAAGCTATAGGTGAAGATGAGACCACCTAGGGAAGAATGTAAATAGGAGAGAAGTCAGGAAGGCAACCTTGGTGCTTAGCAGGGGAGAAATTAAAAGGAGCAGTTTTTCCCATTAGGTTGCACAGCAAAAAATTCTTCCTTGAAGTTAAGGGGGAAATCTTTTCTTTAAAAGCACTTCTGTCACAATTCAGTAAAACAATCAGAGCTGTGCTATAGAAGAGAAAATACTACGTGCAAGAGAGGGAGGGAATGGGCTATGTTATAGAAGAGACTAGCACACGGAAGGAGACGGGAAATAGGCTACACTATAGAAGAGACTAGCACACCAGAGAGAGAGAGAGAGAGAGAGAGAGGAAGTGAACTGTGTTAGAGAATACCACATGAGAGAGAAGGAATGTTCAGGGGAACCACATCCAGAAAGAGGGGAACCAACCCCTCAGGAGAAGGACCTCTTGCTGTTCACAACTACATTCACTCTTCAACTTTATTTTTAGAATTACTAAAAAGGGAGGGAGAAGAACATATTTCTCTTCCTCTCTTCCTCTCTCTTCCTCTGAATACAGCATCTTAAACAATGGAACATGCATACACAAACACCCATATACACACAAACATACATAGACACATATTCAAGCATGCACATATACAATCATACACACATACACACACTCACAAACACACACACACACACAACCAAATATTAGTGACAGAGAGCATCAGAACTGGGAGCTATCAAAGGCCTTGTAACAACTTTAAGGTAGCCAGGAAAGCATCACAAATTGAAGTGGGAAGGAAAGAGTTGTGACCAAGAAAGACACCATCCCAGAGAGCCAGAACAACTCTAGAAGGTGCACTGTGTTCTCTCTTCTCATTACCAAAATACTGTCAGTTGAGACTCCGATAAGACAAACTACAAACCAAAAACCAAGCATCTTGGCAGGAAGAGTAGACCAGTGTGGGAGAGGTGAAGGGAGGGACTGAAGACAAGCTTGTCTGCTCACAGAGACTGCAAACAGCCACAAGAGTTAAGCAGTTTCAACATGGTCCCCCGACTGCCAGGAAAAAAGTGACTGAAGACTCAGCACATCCTAGACCATGTGATTTCCTGAGATGTGAAAGTATACAAATGATCTTAAAGAAAAAGTTTATGACAATGCTGGAAACATTTGTCTGGGTTTTTTTCTACTCTTAATCACTCTCCCTTTTCAACTACATACCTTCATAATATCTGACTCATGGACACTCTGATGAATGTGGAGCTTAGGACTGGAGAGGTGGCTGAGTTACAGTAAGAGAACTTGCTGCTCTTGAAAAGGAAACCATGGTTGAATTCTCAGAACAAACATGGCAGCTCACAACTACTTATGACTCCTGTTCTAGAAAATCTGAAGTCAGGATACACACACACACACACACACACACACACACACACACATATGAATGCTGGAGTTATCCATGTGATCAGAGAAATAAGGAGGATTTACCCCAAAATATGGTCATTTTTCTCCCACTTATCATGGGACTAAACTTTAATTTCACTTAATGAAAAGATCAGTTCAGATGATTGTCTCCAAAATTCAGGTCACAATCGCTAACCCACAGAACATGCTGGTTACAATGAAAAACACCAAGTTCTTTAAGGAGACATTTTCCAAAATGGCTCTTAACTGATCAATTCATGAGTAAATGTAGCTATAAACTCACAGAGCTTCTCCAAAGCAAAGTATAGCTTCTTACTCTAGGTCCTGATGTTTTTCCCTCAGGGTATAAAATACAGAGTCACAGTTATTATGTTTATGAAACATAATGGCCATGGTGATTCTTTAATAAGTGTTGTATTCAAATACTAGTGGCTCTAGGAAGGACACTCCATGAGTCCAAAGTCAAAACAACAGCTCTAGTTTGATTTTGTTGCTGTGATAAAACTCTGACAAGAAGAACTCAGACAAGCTTGTATTCTCATGTCCCTGTGCAAGTGACTCTCAACAAATTACTATGTAGAGGAAGAGGGCCAGGAAGAGGAAGGACATATCAATATATTGGTGAGAGTGACAACAGCCAATTCGTGGGCTTATAAGGAGTAAATGAGTGAATAAGCATAAAGTACTAAAAGCTGTAGTTCATCAAGGTAGGCTATGTTTATTATCCACTTGTTCAACTAATTAAGGAAGAAACAGGGATTAGTAGGTTGCTACCAACAATAAAAGACACACCTAGTTATCAGCTACAAACCCCTGTGCCCTGTGTACTACAGGTCCATCTTCTTTCATATTCATATCACCCATTCTCTTGTTCTCAGCTTTGGGTTCATTGTTGCCCTGCCTGGTTACCCTTAATTGCCAACTTGACCCAGCCTGAAGAAATCTGAGAGGCAAATATCAATCGAGAAGTTGCTGGCAATGGATAGGCCTGTGGGCAAGTCTGTAAGGTTGTCTTGATTATTATTTGATGCAGGACATCCCAGCCTGCAGGAGAGATAATCTAAGACAAGCCTGTGGGTGAGCAAGAAAGCCAGCTAGCAAGCAGCACTCTTCCATGGTTTCTGTTCTAGATCCCTACCTTGATTTCCCTCAATGATGAAAAACCTGAAAGCATAAGGTGAAATAAGGCCTTTGCTCCCCTAAATTGCTTCTTGCCAGAGTTTTATCACAGCCCCAAAATGAAACTAGAGCTGTTGTTTTGACTTTGGACTCATGGAGTGTCCTCCCTAGAGCCACTAGTGTTTGAATACAACACTTATTAAAGAATCGCCATGGCCATTATGTTTCATAAAATTTTAATAAACTTACCTTTGTTTCATACCCTTCATTGCTTGGAGTCCAGCATCTTATTACATTGTTTGCTTCTCTATTAATAAAACATTGTAGAGATGTGTTTCGTATGAGAGTCTAAATATGGCCACATGAAATTTATGAAGCATTTACCTTAACAAAAGCCAAAATTCAATAAAAATAACTTAACATGTGGGGATACACATTAACCAACGTGGTAAAGAAAAGCAAGCGACTGCTAAAATTCTAAAAATATGGCAGGGAAAGGAAGACAAATTTGTGTCCCAAAAGCCCTTGAGCAACTAGAAATGCCTATCTGGATTTTACTGAATTTGGTGAGGAGTAATCTGGAGAGGGACAATTTCAATTGGACAAGTTCAGTCAAAAAAATTTGTTATAATCCCACTGTGCATAAGCTTCAGTGTTATACAATATTTAGAATAGATAGGGTTTTTTTTTAAAGATGCAGTTAGCCTGTTTCTTTTTTTTTCCAATTTTTTTATTAGATATTTTCTTAATTTACATTTCAAATGCTAGAAAGTCCCCTCCCCCCTCTCCCCTCCCTGCTCCCCTGTCCACCCACTCCCACTTCTTGGCCCTGGCGTTCCCTTGTATTGGGGCATATAAAGATTGCAGTACCAAGGGGCCTCTCTTCCCAATGATGGCCGACTAGGCCATCTTCTAGTTAGCCTGTTTCAAAGATTCATTTAAACCACTTCGAATTAATGTTCTTTATCTCAGATCATTAAAAGTAAATCCAAAGGGCACCAACCAGGAACAGATTTATGCAATCCTTCTCCTGAGTACATGTTCTCTTTACCCACGGGCCCTTCTGCAGCCTTAGTACCTAAGTGACTGACGTGGCACACACCTTCTCCCTTTCCGTTTTCTTTGCATTGGTTCTTTTAGCAACAGCTAGTCCCTAGTGAGGTCAATCGGCAACCAATGGAGAAAAGTCACAGGTCAGTACCTGCATTTGGATAGAACCCAAGGGAACTTCCTGCCACTGTGTGTTAGCCCAGTGTGAGTTACGACATTTTTTTTCCCAAAAAAGAATTGCCCTGCCTACTTTTGCCTTAATCGTGTGTTCCTTTGTGTGACACGGAGATATTCTTTGTTTCTAACAGAATGAAGTAGGACTCAGCTGGTCTCAAGCCCTCAGATGATGTCATTGAAGTCCCCAATCGCTTGTGAAATGCTGATACTCTGAAGTTTGGGCAAAATACACACACATAAAAGTTATCAATATTTTAAAATAATTCTGAAGGATTGGCTTGTCAATCACTGATTGTGTTTTCTTTTTCCTGAGTAAGTTAGCTGGAATGAAGATGAACATGGATGGCAACTTCATACTGTGTTGGGGAGCTTCCTGGGCCATGGAATCTCTCTCTTCAAAATCCTCCAAAGGAATGTTAATTAGTAAGTAGGAAGTTGGGAGAAAAAGAAACTTTCCAAAAAAAAAAAAAATTAAACAAGTGGGGAATACTTTTTTAAACAGCCTCTTCTCTTACACAGAAGTTGACAGACTCTATTGGGAGATGTTGTTTACAGACTCCAGCTGAGGTTCTGCTGGGTTACAGTTAGCAGAGTCAATAGCAGAGCTTCACAAATTCAGGTAGAAGCCTGGGTCAAGTGGAGAGTTCAGAAAACCTGGTCTGTAATGGAATTTCTGCCATTGTTCTTGAACCTCCCACCCTCGTCCGGACAGTAGACTTGATGTTGGATCAATAAGCAAAACAAGAACACCCATCTATGTTCCTTGGTAAAATAGGGACATTATTGCCCATGTCTGAGTTTCTCTAAAAATTAAGCAGACTAATTAATGCAAAATTTCTGTGGTGTCTCGGGATTTAAGGTGTTGCCTTCCTGCCCCTTGCCCAAATCAAATTTTAAAGTCAATTTCATGTTGGAACATTCAAAGCAGCCTCCTTCAGGATTATGAATTCTATTAATATTTGTCTCTCAAATAAAAGAACAATTGGGGGTAAAATTGCACTCTGAAAAATCCATTTTAAATGAATGAGAGTGGAGCAGTAAATAATGAAGAAGAATGTAGACCGATTCAAAAAGAGACTTGGGCCATTTTGCTGCTAATAGGTGCCACAGACAGTTCATTACTGATAAATGCAGAATAATGATGTCCTTAATGAGTCTTTTCACGCACAAATTCATCATAAAACAAGAGGATGAGGTAAAACAAAAAGTCTTTGAATAGCATTCATGCAGCAATAAAACCAAGAATCATTTTATGCCCCTAAAAAGGGGCTGCAGATTTTAAGGACAGCCTCCTGAGAGTCTCTTCCTTGTGTCCCAACTTAATAGCTTTTCTTCTAATATCTCAGAGGTAAATTTCAACCTCCTATACAAATTAGGACACATGAAAGAACCTAGATGAGACAGATCTGAGGCTTGTGCTCCAGAGCCTCTGTGAGCCTTGACCAGCCATTTGACCTTGGGTGCTGGTTCTCTCTCTAGCAATATCAAAATACACTTCTAAGTGCCTCATATCCCATTGGTGTTAGCAACGGAACAATGCCTTTTGTATGTGTATATGCACAAGTCCTAATGTCCCAGTGCTTCACTTGTGTCTGAGCTGTATGTGGAAATAAAACCTGGAAACAATTTACATCAAGTGAGCAGTAGGTTGTCCCATTATCTAATGACAAATCATAAGAAGAGATCAGGCCATACACCCCTAAGATGATGAGCTTATGAGGGCACAACACAACTGTCTGAAAGCCAAGAGGGGATGGGCTCAGGTTAATACACTCTACACACCTTGATTTGTACATTCATGCTGTAGAACTATAAGAGCACAAATTACTGCTTCAGCCTCAGCCACCTAACACAGTTGGGTGCTCAAATGTTAGACCTAAATTTTAGCACACTAACTACTCAAGTGGTAACTACTCCTTAAGCCTTTGTTACTTATCAGTTAAAGAACTCAGTTGAACATGTTGAGAGAAAGAAAAAAAATTCTTTGAAGTAGGACAAAATCTACCTGAGCTTTGAAGATTATGACTACCTCTGTCTCCTGCACTCTATGTGTATTTCTTAAGGAAGGTCTTTCTGAGCAACCCTCCAAGTCATGGACTCTGTGAAAGCTCTTGATGCGAAGCAAGTTGACCTAACTTCAGATCACTACAATTTCATATCATTAGGTGGCAAAATATTTGATACCCTCCCTGAAGTTTTGAGCACCGGATGTGTATACATACAGACTATCTGATCTTCTTTCCTAAGAGTAGAAGTGACTGTGGATAGGACATTAACTTAGTTATGCATTGTAGTTAGGTCCAGCCACTTGGAAAACATGACAGAACAATCACTGCCATGGCAACCTTACATCATAGAGAGAGACTCTGTTCTCCTGAGGGAGAGTGCTCCCTCCTGGAGGAGTAAGCCACTATGAGTAAGTCATTGTCTGCTGAGGGTGAAGTGATAGGGACCTGCGCTGGCTTCAAGACTTCGGAACAAGTCTTACCTAAAAGTCAGCATGAAAACAGCTCAGCCCACAAACACAATGAACTGAATTCTTCTAAGCAACAAAAGGGGACAGTCAGCACCCAATAAAATCTTTGTTTTGGTCAGCAGTTTGACTTCAGCATGCTGTAAGAACACACTGTACCTACATATGAACTCGTTACCTTCAGATGTGATTGTAAATGGCTGCCAGTCTAGGCTGTGATTTATGGTACATCATTATTACAGACACAGGAGACTTATACAAGGTTGTATACCATATATCCAGTCACACACACACACACACACACACACACACACACACACACACACACACACACACACCTATCCACATACTACCTTAGTACTTGTCTTATCTCACCACAACTTTTCTTTCTTTTGCAAAGAAACAAGCAGAATAATAAAAGAAGCCCCTCTTCTGCTTTTTTCTTACCATGAAAGAAACATTTCTTATAGATGTTTAGAATAGGACCCATTCCTATCCCTGAGAAGACTCAGTTATAGAACATTAACCATGGAAATGGGCATTAACCATGAGAAAGATTCTCTATCAAAACCAAATTCCAGACAGGCTGTCTATGGATATCTTGTCTTTGTAAGCAGGAAAATAATTAAACAGTAAAACTTAGCCCTGACATTTCCCATCACAACCTCACTATCATTTGATATCTCTAAGTTTCCATGATAAAATGGAAGCACTAATGTTACATCACAAGATAGCTTTTATGAAGCACGTGCCCTAAAGTTCACATTTAAAGTGCATTTTACATCAAGTTCAGTGACTGTTTCTGTATAGCTTCATGCTTGGGAATACACCATCTAATTTTCAATCATTTTCCAAAGCCCTTAAAGAAGTGTTCTTCCAATCCACAAGTGACCCTGTATCTACCTGTCCCCCACTCTGTGAAAGATTTTATATGCTCCAGTTTTTCTGCATTTGCCTACTTTGGATATTTTACATATAAAGTCTTAAACCATAAGGTCTTTTGTATCTAGTTTCTTCACTAAACACCATGTACGCAAGCTTCATCCTTGTTACAGCCATGTGACATTTTTGTGATGGAAAAACATTGAGAACTACACAGATCATTTCTATCTTATGCAAGATAAATACCCCCTTCCCTAACAGTCTTAACTAGATACCAATCAACCTCTTATTACAATCTTCCAAATACTAGGATCTTGTTATTGGAAAAGGCATACTCTGCACATTGCTCTAACATTGATTAATTGAAAAAATGATCCTTGAGTTTAAGGGGTATCTAACCTCCAAGGCTCAGAAGATGGATCAATAAAATCTAAACATGACTGATCCCTGAAACCAATGGGGTTTTTGGTTGGTTGGTTAGTTGGTTAGCTGGTTGGATGTTTAGTTGGCTGGTTGGTTGGTTGGTTGGTTGGTTGGCTGTCTGTCTGTCTGTCTGTCTGTCTGTCTGTCTGGCTGGCTGGCTGGCTGGCTGGCTGGCTGGCTGGCTGACTAATTGGATGGATGGATGGATGGATGGATGGATGGATGGATGGATGGATGGATGGATGGATGGATGGATGGATAGTTGGTTGAGTGGATGGATGGATGGATGGGTAGATGGATAGTTAGCTAGTTGGTTAGGTGGTTGAGTTTTTCAAGCTAAACATGGTAGAAACACTTGTAATTCCAGTGAGGGAGAAGGGAAGACAAGAGTCAGAGTCTTTGCTGGCCAGTCCATTTAGATCAATCAGTGAGCTTCTCATTAATGTGGAGACCCAGGTTCAAAAACAAAGGTAGAGAGAAATTAAGCAGGGTGAACAACATTGACCTCTGGTCCTACACACTCACACAGACACACACACACACACACACACACACACATAAACACACTTCTTATCAACTTTCTCCATTGATCTTTACTATAGGTTGAATATTGTTTTCCCCCATAAAAAGTATAAGTGCCTAACCCCTGATCCCTCAGAATCAAAATCATTTGAAAATGTTTTCAATGAATATAGTCAAATTAATGTGATGTCATTAATGACAGGGGTCCTGATCCACCACAATTCATGATCTAATTCTTAACTAGGGAGAGTAGAGAAAAATGTACAGAGAGATGGCATCATATGTACACAAGCCAAGTTATTGTTTGTTTGTTTGTTTGTTTGTTTGTTTGTTTTGTGAGTATAAATGATTTAGACATGATACACGGGGCAACTTTATACACTCTTCTTCCCCTACCTTTATGTGGGCTGCAGGGATCAAATTCTGGTTGCCAGACCTATGTCACAGGAGCATTTACTAGTTGGGCCATCTCACCAACCCCAAATAATGGCAATGATACTTCTGTAACGACAGACTGATATAAAGAATTGAGGAAAGGTCTGAAAGTCCTGCCAGTCTTCAGGACGTGTTAACACTGCTGGCATCTTGATCTGGAATGTTTACTCTCAAGAACTGAGACAATAAATTTCTGTTGTTCTCTAAAGATTTATTCAAAGCAGTCCAATGCCACTCCTACAGTCCTAGTCTGATGTCTACAAACAACAAAGTCATATCCCTCCTGCGGATCCCTACTATTCTTTTATATACAAAGGCTTATAAATATTTGTGCATTTTCAGAATACTATTGAGTCTTCAACAGTAGATATTCTTAGAACACTAAATATTTCTCTGTGTTTTTATTGAATCCCTGGGATCTGTTCTGCATAGGAGTAATTTATCCTGCTTTAGCATCTGTTAAAATTGGAGAAAATATACAAGCTCGACACAAGGACACATGGCACAAGGCATGCCTGGACTGGCAGCATCTTTTAAAAGATACCCCCAAAGTTTTTCACCATCATTCCTGTTTTTATCAAATGATTATACTCATTAACTTTCTAAACAACTGTCCAAGCCCTGACCTTAAGCTCCTATTCTTTCATCTGTGGTCCATCCTGAACTCAACAGATATAGAGACCTTTTGTAAAGCAGATATGAATTAAGATCTGATGACATATTTATGGCAATTGGGCTGAAATCTTCAATTTGGTCTGCAGATTCAACACAATGCACCCTGACCACTCTAAGACTTACTCTCTGCATATCCTCACCATTCTCTGGCCTGCTTCCTGAGCACATAAAACCATCCCACCTGCAGGTTCCTACCAATATCTCTTACCATGGAGTATCTACATCTCTCCCCAGAAGTCTTTCTAAGCATCAAGGCCTCATCTCAACATCATGTCCACAGATATTCATGTGTGTGTGTGTGTGTGTGTGTGTGTGTGTGTGTGTGTGTGTGTGTGAGCGTGTGCACACATATGAATGCATGCAACAACTTCCTAATCTCCAAACTGATCTGATGTACTTACATGTTTAATATTGATCTCATTTGCTATTGTATGACTGAGAGAACAGGAATTGCATAGATTCTCAGGCAGACAAGCAGACAGAGAGAGGTGCTAGTAATAAAGATGATGAACTTTCAAGGTGCCTGACTTCCTCCAGAATTGAGACAAAAGCCTGGTAGCTTAAAACAAAGGCCTTGTAGGTGATCGTCTCCCCCCAGCAGGTGGCCTGCTAATGTACTGGCTCAATTAGAGAGGCAGGATTGAGACATGTTTTTAAACAGTTGTGGAACCATCAACTATTCTGGATTTCACTAAACTGACCAACTCTAAATGGGGGAGGGGGGATAAAAAAATCTCTTCAGAGACATTACAAACCTCAGCCCGTGAGAAGAGTCTGGATATTTAGACTTTCTGAGTCTCTGTTCTGCTTTGCAGTGTCTTTCTCTCTGTGTCTGCTACATTTTTGTGCTTCCTCATCCACTCCCCCCTAGAAATACCTGTCTCCAACTGATGATTCTGTCTGTAGGTGTCTGTCCTGTTTGAGATTTTTCTACTGCCACCTGTTGAGCTTGAGATTTCCTGCCTTTTCATTCTTTATGATGTGTTTATAAAAAAAAAGATAGAGAGGTATAGAGATATGTTCTGTGGGGGTGTGGTGTAATATGGGGTGAGGGGCAGGGCCCATGCCAAGGTATCCCTTCTCCCTGAGGCACTAGCCATACGACAGTATAGTATGAAGCAGAGATCATTTGGGGTATGGGGAGGGAAGTTAAGAGTGTAGTAGAGGCAGAGAAAGGCAGAGAGGGAGAGAGTAGAGAAGTAGAGGCCAGCCATGATCATGTGGAGAGAGGGGGAAAGGGATTGGGGAAAGGAGGGGGAGCAAGAGGGCAAGAGACAAGATAGAGAGGTAAGAGAGGCAAGAGAGAGAGGAGGCAAGCAACTCCTTTTATAGTGGGCCAGGACTACCTGGCTGTTGCCAGGTAACTGTGGGGAGGAGCATACTTGGCTGTTGCCAAGTAACTGTGGGGTGGAGTTTAGACAGAATGCTAACACTTTAACTGACAGAGAAAACAAACCCGAATCAAGACCCCTCGACTGTATCATTTTTATGTGGAGTAGTGCCTGGCACATAACAATTAGTAAATTTTGTGGAATTAAGAAAGGATACTTTAATCAATGATTCAGAGAAGGAACAGTGGACAGAGGAGGCCACCTTGGAGCAGAAATATCTGGGAGTTGAACAACCTTTGCAAATGTCCTGAGAGGGAAGCAAAGATCTCAGAGGAGGAACTGCCTGCCTGACCATGTGTCCCCAATACCTTCTTGTCCTGTTTTCAGGTTTTTCTGCACTGCTACAAAGGTTATGAATAACCTTGGTACAGAGCCAAGAAGTTCAGAGGTCCAAGTTCACAACAGTCTACAGGGCATCTTTCTTCTGCAGATTCCTCTAGAACCTAGACAGAGTCCTCCATGTCACTTTGTGCCCACACTCAATGTTTTTCCAGAACTCCTCTGTCTGCAGTCTTTTCAGGAGATCTAGAAGCTCTGCCACTCTGCTTCGTGCCCAGCCTCCTCTTTGGCAGAGAACTACTAGAGTAATGTTTGTTACAGAGGTCCCTGAGCAGAAAGCCAGGGGCTGCCCTGGTGCAGCGGCGCCTAGGACAGATTGGCTCCCTATGAGACCTTCCTGAATCAGAAATGGCTCACTGCACACCACCTAACGCTCCACACCATCTGGCGCCAACCGCCCCTTTTCTCCCTTTCCGTGCTGGAGGTTTTATTTCTGAAACAGACTCCCCAGCACCCTGCTGGGTGAGCACAGAAGCTCCTACTAATTAAAGTCTACTTTGTGATCAGTGAGGAGGGCTCCGCACTTTAACTGTTCTCTCTGTATCAGCTGGGGATGCTAGAGAGTGCCCAGGATTTTCAAACACTCAGATACCTAGTCACCAGGTCACTGATCCATAAAACCAAGATGTTAAACAGACAGTGTAAAGGGCAGGTGGGGAAAGGGTTTACCTCACTGATAGAGCATTTGCCTGAAATGTACAAGACTTGGGGTGTGAGTCCAAGTATGAGATGGGAGGGGAGAGGAGAGAGAATATGAAAGAGTGTTAGGTAAATCCAGGGGGCAAGATTTCCTAATAGAGAGATCTTTTTCATATACTATATTCTGACCTTAGTTTTCCCTCCCCCAACTCCTCTCAGATCTCAGATCCTTCTCACCTCTCTTCCCAGCCAACTCCATGCCGTTTCTTTGTCTCTCTTTAAAAAACAGACAAACCTGAATTTAAATTAAAAAAAATTAACAACAAAAGAACACAAGAAACATGTACACATAAAACTCATAAAAACAAAATCAGAAATCACAATATACAATCAAAAGACCCAAAACACCTAAAACAAAGCCATAGGAGATTAAAAGTCTAGAACAATACTCCTGACATCATTTTGTGTTGGCCATCTATTGCCAGGTGTGGGTCCTGCCCTTCAGTGTAGTTTCTATACTCAGTGAGACTTCATTGTAGAAAAATATTTTTTTCTTTGTTCACAGTTGTCACTTCGAGGTAGCTTCTTGGTTAAGGATAGGAGCTCATGCTAACTTCCCTTCTCAGTGCTGGGACCCATATGGCTGGAACCTGTACACGCTGTCTTTGTGAGTTAATATGTGCATCATTCCTGCTGTGTCTTGATCCCTGGTGTTATCCATCCCATCTCTTTCAATCTTTCAGCCTCCTCTTTTGCATAGATCCCTGGTCCCTAAGGGGAGGGGTTTGATGAAGACATCCTATTTAGGACTGAGTGGGGTGTATCTTAAGCTATTGTCTCTACCCTGCCCTGTAAGCTACAGCTTTTCCATCCATTAAAGGAAAAAATCAAGTGTTCTGGCCTCAGTTTGTTGCTTGGAACAAACACCATGACCAAAAACACCGTAGGGGGTGATGAGGTTGATTTGGCTTACATTTCCATGCCATCCAATCATTGAGAGTATTTAGGACAGGAACTTGAAGGAGAAAGCATGGGGGAACACTGTTTCTTACCTCACTTTCAAGCTCCTGTTCACCTAGATTTCTTATAAAGCCCAGGACCGTCAACTTAGGTGTGTGTGCCAATGTTTCATTGCTGGAAAGAAACACCATAACCACAACAACTCTTATAAAGGAAAGTATTTCACTGTGGCTGACTTATGTTTTCAGAGGTTTAGTCCATTGCTGTCATAGCAGGAAGCGTGATGGCATGTAGGAAGACATGATGTTGGAGAAGTAGCTAGGACTTCTACCTATGGATCTACAGGCAGTGAGAAGAGAAAGCTACTGGGACTGGCTTGGGCTATTGAAAGCCCAAAGGCCACCCCCAAGCCCAGTGATGCACTTCGACCATCAAGGCCATACCTACTTCAACAAAGCCACACTTTAATCTAGCAATTCTCAACATGTGGGTCTCAACCCCTCTGGGGTTAGTATAGCACATATTTATATTGTTATTCATAACAGTAGCAAAATTATAATTATAAAGGAGCAATGAAATAAGTTGATGATTGAGGGCCAGGATCACAGCATTTTGAAGGCTGAAAACCAATTCCTCTCAAATAGCACTACTTCCTGATGGCCATGCACTCAAATATATGAGCCTATGGGCACCATTCTTATTCAAACCACCACACTAGGGATAGTCCTGCCCACAATGGGCAAGGACAATCTGTTAAGATAACCTTCTATAGTTATGGCCATAGACCAACCTAATAAAAAACAGTTACTCAATCTAAATATTTTTTCAGATTATGTGAAGTTGACAGTACAAGCAGGATATGAGGCTGAGGTAAATGTCCATGAACTAGGACAGACTAATTTGTTATATGTGCACATGTCCTATAGTGTTTATTTAGACTCTTTAAGCACATGACTAATTTAATTTATTCCTAGGAACAAATTACACTTGGCCTGCATAGCCTTAAAAATCAACAAATCCAAATTTGAAGAACAAAGGATTCCATACACTTGGGTTATTTTCTAAATTTTTCTGGAAACATCAATTTTTTAATCAACTAGAAACCATTGTTTTGTATCGCCGCAGTTGACTATTGCAAGAGACTTCTGAACGAACAGATTTTGAGATTTCTTCAAATCTCAAATATATCCATTAATATTATCACCTTTAAATGCAAATACATGTTCAATAGAGTGCCAGAATTGTACTTTTAAAAGCACAGTGATTGTAGCTGTCATTGAAGCCTATTTTGAGTTGAGGGGCTTGAATTCATGTTGCTACTCAGCTCCCTTTCTCCACTTTGTAGTCCAGGATTCCACCTAGGGAATGGTGCCACCCATAATGAAGGAAGCTTCAACCTCACATTACACAATGAATATAATCCTTTATGGGAATATTCAGAGGCTCATGTTCCAAGTTGATGATTAAACACTAATTATAACATTGATATTTGTGTTTCCAAATCACTTGGCTCTCTTCTGACCCTGATGAGGTTTTAGTAAAGAGACAGAAACCACAATAGTACATTAATAAGAAAATTTTAATCATGACTAACTAGAAGAAGAAAGACTCATTAGTATGAGTTACAGCATCAGTATGATTACAACATCATTCATCTGTTCATCAGACTGGAAGGCTCCTTAAGAGCAGACCCTACATCAATAAGTCATCATGTGAACCTTCGACTGCCAGGTCTCTTCAGATCTAAAAATAGTCTTTGATGCTTTGAATCAAGCAGAACTTAAAGCCTAGGGACACTTAAAGATTCTGAGCATTGTGTGCTCTGATGAAACTCTGGGTGAAGACTAATGGAAGAAAGCCAGAGAGATGAAGCTAACTCCTCAGAGAATGAAGCATCTACCACTGGGCAGGGGAAGACAGGTTGAAGGAAAGCAAGGTATATTCTAGAAACCACTAGCTAGCCAGCACTGCAAAAACATGAATCTAGAGGAACAAAGTAATGGAGTATGCAGCTGAAGAGAAGGCAAGAGGTATGCCATGACAAGTCTTTGGATTGTATCCAGTAGAAAGGGAAAATGGAAGAGTCTTAGCTTGTGTCCCAACAGGATCAGAATCTGACAGGAATGTGTGATAGGTCTCTCCAGGACTCTGTTGAGGTTGCTTCAGTAAATGTGGAAAAGTGTCCCTTTCTGAAAAGTGAGATGTGTTCTGTTTCATGAATTGTGAACACAAGCAATTTGATTTTTAAAAAACAATGCAAAACCAAGAAGGAGACAGGAAGAGCGAACCCTTGATGTTTAATCCAAAGATATGTGGCCCTGGAAATAGTTCAATATTTTTAAAGCTTTATAGATATAATATATAGCTCTATTGGATAAAACCGGAGAACACCCTTCAACTGCTTTCAAAGAAGCCACAACATCTGATAATGCATAGAATTAAAATTGTCCCAAAGATGGTCTATCTCATGTGCTTTTTGTCAGAGAGCGATTTATTCACAGCGTTTCAGTAAATTCACTGTGTGAAAATTCAGCAGCATCACATGAAAAGGGACTCGCCTTCTGCCTTTTGTCCCACCTTCCCAAATGTACATAAGAGACACCAAATGTAACAGAACCAACATTATTTTAAATGAAATTTCTTTCAACCCTGGAGTTTAGTGACTTGGCAATTTGTCCTCTCTGAGTTTTGTGTGCCTCATTTGTTAAGCAGGCATAATTACCATTTCATAGTACATTTCTAACATTTTATTAAAGCAGTGTAATTTCACAAAAATAAGTGTTTCTAAGGACTACACTTTTGCTTCATGTACAGTTTTAATTCATTTTTAGTGAATCACAATTTAATGAAATTCCTATGGTATTATCCTCATTTATAGTATAAAAATGGAACAAGAAATAGAAATTATTTATATATAAAGAATGCTTACACAGAACTTAGCAGGGTTAAGTTAATAAAATGATAGAATCTGACTTTATAGAAAGAAATAATAACTATAGAAAAAAGAGCAAATGTGTTGTATATGACATTCTTAGAAAAATAAATTCCTTCTGCCAGTGTGACCTAATCATTATTTAGCTATGTATAATTAAAGCTCAATTTCTATAAGAAGAATGCCTGATGATGTTACCAGGTAATACATCTGTTATTTATTAATTAAATTAGTTAAAACTTTATATTTGCATTTATAAAGGCCATCCTTTGAAATAAAGAGGACTTTTAATCAGTGTTCTAATTTTCACTGTTGCCTTATCTATAAAAGAGAATAAAGTAGGGTTATCAAGTTCATGGCTGAAGCGAAGACTAACAGACCATGACTATAACATGCTTCTGTGACTCTGGTGTGAAGTATAATAAAAATACAGTGTGGGGGGGGGAGTTGGCTGTGGTTAAGAGGAGATATGCTTCTGCAGAACTGAATCTGATTCTTAGAACTCATATATGGAGAGTCACAGCACTTGTAGCTCCAGCTCCAGGGAATCTGACACCCTCTTCTGGACTCTACGGGCAATCACATTGCAATCACATTGTTCTGTGCAAACAGAACAGAAACACACACACACACACACACACACACACACACAAATTAAAACTAAAAATAAAACCTTTAAAAGAATTATAGGGGCTAATACTGGTTTTCTTTTTTAACTACTTTTTTTTCCATCACTGCTGTTCATGGAAGCTCTTAAGCATCGCCTAGCATACAGAAGTAACTGATCAATAATTTTAAATTGCCATATTTTACTCTAAATGATGCATGATAAATGATTTATGGTTGAGTGTGGATAAGAGGATATTCAGACATAACAGTCTCTGTCATATAGCCTTGCTTATAAGAATGCTTAAATCAATGTCTAGCACAACCCTCTTAAAAATATCACACGGTTTAGCAAGCTAAGCATACTAATAGAAATGCAACACAAACAAATTCCTTTCCTCTCAATAGTTTTGTGGGGGTGTTGGCCTTTCTGTTTGCTGTTTGTTCTCTATGTGTGTTTTCCTTCTTTATTTAAGTTAAAAGAAGAAGTTTTTCATGTAAATTTTAAGGTTGTCCATAGACAGTCTACAGCTAGTGAAAAGACCTGAAAGATTCAGAATTAGAAGAAAAGTTACTCGTGGAGGAAGGAGCTGGAGGGCACGCTTCAGGTTTGTAGATGGGATGTATGAAGACACAGTACTCAGTGGGAAATAGTGTAAACATGGCTCACCTGAGAAAGTGTGTTCTCTGTGCCTTGTAGGTTAGTAAGGAAGAGATTAGAATTTTTGTTTCTGTTATCTGAAAGCCTCTTCAAGGAAGAAGGGAGAGACAGGATGTCTGTTCCATAGTCAGAGCACAGATTCTACAATTTTGTTAAAGAATTTTTAAATTTTTAATTTATATGTGAAAGGGTGGTGTGTGTGTGTGTGTGTGTGTGTGTGTGTGTGTGTGTGTGTGTGTGTTTGCTGTGTGCACTCATGAATGCAGGAGTCCAGTAATGGGCAACAGATCCCCTGGATTTATAAGTGGTTTGAGCCACCCAGCATGACCACTGGGAATCCAGTCCTCTGAGGAAGTGGCCATGCTCTTTACCATCAAGTTCTCTCTGTGTCCAGCACCACAGTTTTCATGTCCTACTGCACAGCAGCAGTATCGGCTGGAGGAACTAATAAGTGAGCCCACCCTGACTCTTCTCCACTGTCTTTGGTGGGAGGTTTTATGTGGCTGTGGCTTGGTTATGGATTTCTGCAGTACAGAATAGTATTACCTTACATTTCATACATTATAGAAGGGTCAACAAGAAACCCAGTGGGCAACCCGGCTGAGGGCTCATTCTCTTCAGTTTCTTTGCATAGTTGCTGTGTCTCAGCAGGATTGCAGTAGAGGTCAGGGCTGGCCGGATAGCCTCCTTACAGACTGGAAAGACATCTGGGATAGCAGTGAGCCTTTGAATATGTCAGGCACGCACCATGCAGATGTTGGAGAACAGCAACAAGCACTGTTGAAAGTGATCAGACTCCCAGTTTAGACTTTTTGCCTGCTCTCCACACCCTCATAGACACAAAGACCTCAGGCTCCTTGTGGCTTTTTAAAATGTCTTTTTCAGTTCATAGGTACTACATCAAGTTTCACAATTTAAAGAGTGCAATGTTCCCTGCTCTAGACTGAAGTTAACAGAACATTTAATTACCCTTCATAAAAAGCTGTAGCTCCCACCTGAGTTTTTATGTACTTATTACTATGAATCATGATTTTTTTATGGAGCATGCGGAAGTCAGAGGACAACTGCTGGGAGTCAGTTCTCTCCCTCCACCATGTAAGAGGCAGGACAGAACTCAAGCCACCAGAATTGTTGGCAAGAGCTTTTATTCACTGAGCCATCTTGCCAGCCCCAAACCTTGATCTTTCATCTAAATGTTGTGGAACTAACAAAATGTTTGAAAAATACATAAAAAGACCTCCCATTGCAGTTTGGATATTTTATTCACCCTTATCTGATTAGGGTTCCTAATTTATAGGGTCCTTCTACTACGGTTCCCAATGAGTCAGAAAATATGCAAAGCGAAGGTTTTCTGTTTGCTAATCCCTGTAATTTTCTCTGGCACAAGGAATCAATAATACAACACAATTTGAATCACAAGAGTGAAAATTATATCTGCCTTCTATTCAGTTCCATTTGGAGATTGTCAAGACCCTAACCAGTTGTCCTCTTCTAATCGTTGTCCTGGATCTGCGACTGCGCAACCTACTTTTTATCAGTGTGGTGATTTGAATAAAAATGGCCACCATATGCTCAGATGTTGAATGTTCATTTGACTCCCCAGTTGATGAACTGTTTGAGAAAGATTAATATGCGTGTGACCTTGTTGGGAGAATTGGGGGTGGTTTTTTTGAGTTTCTAAAGCTCCTACCAGCCCTAGACTTTCTCTTTGCCTCCTGTTTGTAGATTAGATGTAAGCCCTCAGTAACTACCCCAGCACCATGCCTGCCTGCTCCCCACTATGGTGGTCATGGACTCACCCTCTAAAACTATAAGCAAGCTCCCAGTTAAATCCTTTCTTTTATGAGCTACCTTGATTGTGGTGTCTCTTCACAGCAATAGAAAAAGTAGCCAAGACAATCTGTTCCTCTGAGGATCCTTTAGAGGTCCAAGAATGTCAAGAGTAGACGCCCCCTCTAACTGTGGTGCGAGTGACGCCCCTGTCACTTCTAAATGTCCCCTTAATCCTGAAAGCATCATTGCTTTCTGGTAAAGATGTTTTACAGGCTCACTTTTCCAACTGTAATTTCTCACTGCCTGCACAGACTTCGTCGTTCTGCTGGGTTTCTGAGTTTTCTAGCCAGAGTCTGGTGGATTTTTAACAAGGACCACTGCTGAGGCCGGAAAACAGGGGCCTCTCAGCTTGTCAGAACACTAAGCAAGAATCTTCCATGCCTGTGGCAGGCGCAAAGCTTCCAGTAGTTTGCCTTTATGGCCCTGCCTGTGCTTTGATGGTATCACTGCCTAAGCCTCTTATGGCAATACAGTACTAAGCATAAGATATTTTTGTATTTGTGTCCTGGTTTGAATACAACGGCCCTGCCTCCAGTGATTTAATCTCTGATAATATCAGAACATTCATTTCATACATAACATTTTCTCACCAGTACAAATCAGATTCTGTATTGATGTATTTGTTGCAATGATAGTTTCCAAATTGACAGTATCTTAACATGCTACAAGCTAAAGTTTTACATTCTCCTCTGAGGGATTAGAAAGAACTCTAGAGCTTTAGATTCTATGAGATTTGTAAGCAGACAACACACACACACACACACACACACACACACACACACACACACACACAAATCTTGAGATTTGGTCTAAAAAATATTGTATTACCTGTCTTCTCATTTTAGTTGGAGATAAACTAATTGAAGATGCCTGTTTCTCAGGGAGCATTATCTTAATGCTACATATACTCAGACTTGATAGAATCAATCAAATGTTCAAACTTATAAAAGATGTAAAAGATTGCAGACACATACAAAATAAAATTCAATTTAAACCGGTATTGGTGGCTCATGCCTTGAATTCCAGGGCTGCAGAGGTTAAGGCAGGAGGGTTTTAGTACGTGTTTGATGCCAGCCTCAGATATAGAGTGAGTACCAGGATGGCTGGACTATAAAACAGATCCTTGCCTCAAAAAATGCAGATATAATTTACATATTTCAACAACTAAGAATACCTATGAAGTATTCCAACTTTAAATCATAATTAAGAAATTCAGGTGGAAATGTGTGTGGAGATATATAATTTCAGTCATGGTGTGATTGTTCTACAAGCCTTATGAGAGACATGAATATTTATAATTACATTTTTAACACACACCCCAATCTTTAATATCATTCATTTAAAACTGGAACTACTCAGTTTTAATGCAGATTCATAGATAAAAATCAGCTATTATATATATAGAAATTCTTAACTTTTATTTTGCTGTCATTGGTGTTTAATATTACAAAGTTATACTCAAAACACTTTAGGGCCAAGAAAAGAGAGAAATGCCCTCATCATAAAATTACATGTATTGCTTGCTTTTCATATTTAACATATTTAAAGGAAATTACATTCAACCCCTCGATTCAGAATAAATGTACTGGAAATGAGATTCAAGAAGGGATGCACTGTCTTTGCTGTTGGACAAGAGGGCTGTGTTGTCTCAGGATCAGATATATGGTCAGTTCCTTGTTTGGGGGCTTATGTATAGAGCCTCAAGTTTATTAGTTTAAAAAGTTTTAATTCTTATACTTTTATCTCATATTTTTATTAACTTCCTGTTTTTAACAACAGTTATTCACATATACTGAAAAATTCCAGATCCAAATTCATCTTAGTTCATGTTTTACAATATACATTTTTGTCATATGTGTGTGTGTGTGTGTATATATATATATATATATATATATATATATATATATATATATATGTGTGTGTGTGTGTGTGTGTGTGTGTGTGTGTGTGTGTGTGTGTGTGTGTGCATTAACACATGTGTTTATGTGTGTATGCTTATGCATGTGTGTGCATTAATACCTGTGTGTCTGTGCATGTGTGTACAATTATGCACATGTGTGTATATTTATGCATGTGTGTGTGCACTGATTAATGTGTGTATGCACCTGCACTCCTTTACAAAAACTCTTTCTCAATACCTCATTTTTCAGAATACCAAGTTTCTGAGCCTCATTTTTATTTTAACACGTTAGATTTTTAAAATCCTAAGTCCTTATGAGATGACACTTTCTTTTATGTAAGAAAGCAACACAGTAATTTTCCAAATATGATCACAAAAAATATTGACACTTCCTCCCTTCAAAAAGGAAGTATGTGTTCTCTATGTTTACACCTGGTTTTTGGGTTTCCTAATACTTGTACATGATTTCATGCCAGACCCCGGCCTAAGGAGTAGGCTGCTTCCGTTTTCAGTGTCCAAGCTCTCTGTTAAACCCAGGCAAGCAAGCTGTGAGCGAGCATGGTTTCCACTGTGCAGAAACCTGGGCTCAGCCACCTCAGTGAATGTCACGGAGAACAGAGACACATTGTTTATCACTGCCCAGCTTCAGGGTGTGGGAAAACAAATGGAGACTATTATGAACCACTAAGCTTTGGGATATGTTATTGTGTAACAATAGACAGCCAAAATAGTATTGTATTCTAGGCCTATAATAATACAATATGACATTGTATTAATTGTATGGCAAAAAAAAAACAAGAAAATTTCCTACAGATGCACCCTAAGTAATGTGGGCTAACAAGAATGTTTTTACAATATAGCACTTCCTCCACAGTAAAGCGATACAGTATGCTATATAGGAAGTTACACAAATTTAGCCTATTGTCATTTTCAAAAGAGGAGAAATAATGAAAGGCTCTGGTGATACCAGAGCAGACTTCCATCCAGATTGTTGGGATGGTTCACACAAGTTTACTCACGTAGCAACAACTCAACAGGACCATCCACCAAAAATGAACATTCAAACCCATGTACACAGCTGGAGACATTTGAGGTGGGTCTGTGCTTCAGTGAGTGTCACTGACTCAGTGGAAATCTCCTTGATCTACTAGAACCGCTTAACAAATATCTTAGATGGGATGTTTTATAAGTAACAAAACTGCACTGCTCTGAAAGTTGAAAGTCTAAAATCAAGATGTGAGCAAATTTGGTGTCTGGTCAGGGGCTTTTCTTCAACGTGGCATTTTCTGTGTCCTCACAGGGGAGAAGGTATAGTCATCTCCTTCTAACACCTTCTATAAGAACATTAATTAATGAATTTTTAATTAGCATTTCTAATTAGAGCATTAATACCATGAAGAAGTGGAACCCTCAAGAGGCAGTCATCTCCTCAAAGTCTTAGCTCTCCTTGATGACACATGGGGCTTTAGGTTCTGATGTAGGAATCTTGGGGCACAGTACACGGCCAATGCTCAGCCTACCATAACAATGCACCGCAAAATTCCAGAGAATTGGCACCTGGAGAAAGCAGGATACAGGGTATGCAGCAAGTAGGCCCTGCATCTATCAGATGACGAAAGTACTTCAAAATAATAATAAAAAAAAATCATGAAACCTAAGCTGTATGCAGTAAAGGAACAAGTTTCAGCGGCTTCACGGGAGTGTGGGTTGAAGATGGAGCATGATGCTGGTGATCTTTAGGATAAGCATTCTTAAAGGGTCAGGGACTCCAGCAAGACACTTCAACAGCTTATACTTATACTGACACAGACAATTTCATAGATAAGAGCATCACACTCAGGAGGTAAACAGAGGTGGAGGCACATGATACACCAGCAGCTGCTTTAAACAGTTACAGAATCTGGAGTTGATGAGTCTGTCTGGACTCATTTCTTCAGTGCTCAGAAGGTTTAGCAGCTACACAGTGCACAGGCCATTGTGGCAGATGGAAACGGTCCCTACCTTCCCAAAGATAGGAGGATTTGCTCTTCATTGTCTGGGATTTTTACAAGTATCTGTAGATAACCTGTTTCTTAATGAACTTGAAAAACCTCTGCCCAGAGTGCTTGTTCCTTGTTCTTCTATAGGCTCCATCTCCAACATGCACATTGTCCCATTTGATAACAGAATGGGTTGTTGTTTTGTTTTGTTTTGTTTTGTTTTCAGAATTTTTTTCCCTTCACACTCCAGGAGCAATAAGAGAAAAACATGATATGGCCTCATCTATCAGACACTACCTTCATCCCTTCATCCCTCCTAAGCAGATACCACGTTAGTTTAACAAAAACCATAGTTATAGGCAAGACTCTTTAATAGCAGTGACAGACAGAAGGAGCCTGGGGTAAAAATGCAGCATCCATGAAGAAGATAGTCCTTCTTATAGAAGATACAAAGGCAACACAGAATAAAGAGCCAGATGGCCTGATCTAGTGGATGCCTCCATTGGAAAGAACAATGCTTTAATGAACGGTCCTTCACTCAGAGTCAGCACCAGCCTGCCGCAGGTCAAGTTGGCAGAGCAAACAAAAGACAACTTTGAAATTGCAGTATTGGCTATTTTTATTAGGCTGTTTGTATACTGTAGCCATTTCCACTGTTGAAATTCAAGACTACATACACCTTTTTAGGGGTGAGAAGAAGACTACAACACAGAGAGATTAAAATAAAACTTCGCCATCCACTAAAATACCCACATGTAGGAAGAGAATACACCAACGAGAAACCAGGAATAGCCTTGCCTGAGTGCTTGCCACTCCAGGATTCTTCAAGATATGTTTTACTCTGAAAGAACACCCGAGACACCATGCCTCCCACACTATCTCCCCCAGATAAACACATTTGGGTTCATAGCAGGACCCTAAACTTACCAGACACTCATTCTCCAAAGGCTGATACAAAATTCTTGAAGAATAATCCAATTGTAAGTTTTGAAACCAGAGGGAAAAAAATAATCAGTAACACAAGGTCTACAACAGGAAAAGATTTAAACACATCTTGCAAACCAGGCCAAGCACAAAAAAGTGCAACAAGAGTTCCTCTGTGGAGCCGCAAACGGTGTCTACCCTCTCCTCATTACAGTCTCTCATTGAGAAAAGGCAAGGCAAGGCAAGAACTGAAGCAACCTTTCTAATATAACCCAAGGCCACTTGCTAGAGGATAGCACTGCCCATGGTGGACTAAGCCCTCCTATATTAATTGCCAATCAAGAAAATGCTAATGAAGACAGTGGCTGCTTTGCTCAGAGGACAGTTCTGTACAAGAGAAGGAGAAGGTAGGTGCCCCTCTGAATTGGGAATATGACTACAAAGATGCTTCAGGGAAACTGAGGACATGAGAGGGGCAGCATTGAGTGAGCAAGTAAGTGAGTGAGTGTTACATTTCTAAGTATGTGGCATAAGGGTGTTCTTTGCTGTGGGTTACATGGGTTGAATATTCATTCTTCATACAGTATGCATTCACCTTCACAAAGAACAAAATTGTAGGAAGCAATTCTAACATAAAGCAAGAGGCAAGGCACAAAAAGAGTGTCTTAGTCAGGGTTTCTATTCCTGAACAAACATCATGACTAAGAAGCACTTGGGGAGGAAAGAGTTTATTCAGCTTACTCTTCCACATTGCTGTTCATCACCAAAGGAAGTCAGGACTGGAACTCAAACAGGTCAGGAAGCAGGAGCTGATGCAGAAGCCATGGAGGGATGCTGCTTACTGGATTGCTTCCCCTGGCTTGATCAGCCTGCTCTCTTGTACAACCCAAGACTACCAGCCCAGAGATGGCACCACCCACAAGGGGACCTACCCTCCTTGATCACTAACTGAGAAAATGCCTTACAGCTGGATCTCATGGAGGCACTTCCCCAACTGAAGCTCCTTTCTCTGTGATAACTCCAGCCTGTGTCAAGTTGACACACAAAACCAGCCAGTACAAAGAGCATATAAGAAAGAGGGTAGCAGTACAAAAACTAAAACAGAACAGAATAGAAGCTGACACGCATGGCTACTGAAGAATATAGGAGTGAGAATTTCCCAGGTGATGCTGGGGTGCACATGAAAAGAGGATGCAACTCAGTCCTCACCCCCCCTGGCATGCAGAAAGCCTGGAGCCAGAGAGGCAGCCCAGGATAATGGAAAATAACACTGGACAGTGTTCCCACAGCCTTGAAACGTGCAGAAGGTTTTTATACAAGTGTGAACTGTGTGAACCAAGGAAGGGAGACAAATAAGCAAGGCTACATTGAAAACCAGGGACTTCTGTGGTGCAACCAGTGCCTGTTGGAGAATATCAGTGCAAGTCAAGGAGTAGAAAATACTTACATACAGAAACAACAGGCACCAAACATAGACACTATTGCATATGCCAGCAAGATAGTGCTGAAAGGGCCCTGATATAGCTGTCTCATAGGAGACTATACCAGTGCCTGGCAAACACAGAAGTGGATGCTCACAGTCAGCTATTAGATGGAACACAGGACTCCCAAGGAAGGAGCTAGAGAAAGTACCCAAGGAGGTGAAAGGGTCTGCAACCCTATAGGTGGAACAACAATATAAACTAACCAGTACCCCCAGAGCTTGTGTCTCTAGCTGCATATATAGCAGAAGATGGCCTAGTTGGCCATCACTGGAAAGAGAGGCCCCTTGGTCATGCAGACTTTATATGCCCCAGTACAGGGGAATGCCAGGGCCAAGATGTGGGAGTGGGTAGGTAGGGAAGCAGGGCAGGGATGGGGGAGAGTATAGAGAACTTACTGGATTACACTTGAAATGTAAATGAAGAAAATATCTAATAAAAATTGGAAAAAAAAGAAAATACTTACATACAGAAACAACCTAAGACTCATGTTCAGAATGTGTTTTTGCAAATGCACAGTTATTTTATATTATAAACACATTAGATTAAGGAATACATTTTTCATATTTAAATTCTAATAATGAGGAAGGATATAAACTCAATTTTAAGTTTAGTAAGAGTTTCATGTGGACACTTCACACATGAAGACAAGCTCTCAGTATTTTACCAGTATATTTCTTTGGCCAGACACCCTATTTCAGAAGTTCAGAAGTTCTACTTTCTACAAGGCACTAGCATGTGAGCACTCTTCAGTCAGCTTCTCTGATATTTTGCATTGGACTCTGCCTGTCTACAGAGTGTAAGCTGGTAAGCAATATTTCCTGGCCCTAAGTCAGCTGGTCATGTTCTTCCACTAACATAGCCGTAGACTCAAATGTGAGAAAGAAGCTGGCTAAATGGCAGAAATAGGATCATGTCTTTTGAGGAGGTAGGCCACTGGCCTCTTCCAAGGTCTCAAATGCCTAGGCTCTCCCAATTACAGGATAGTAGGGGCAGGTGACATGGAGCAGGAATTTAACAGATTTGCTCCCTACCTTAAATGTACCCTGGGTTCCTGGGATTCTGAGGAAAGTACCACCCTCCCATCAATCCTTATCCAAAGGAAGGACAGGGAATCTTTCCCTTTTCCAAATCGAGAGTTTATTTTTCCAGTATCTGTTTTGTTTACAATAAGCACTTGGTCCTTCTCTAGGTGACTCTGGCTTCTCTCTCTGGGATCTCTTTTATCAGTCTCCCTGAGCATTGCCACAATTGCTTGGGTCAATCTTTTTGTTCTGCTTTTCTTCCACCAAAAATCTCTATTGAGCAGTCCTCAATAACTGGGACCTATTCATACCTTCAAACCCTTTTAACTTCTATAGTTTCTTTCCAATATCTGGGGGCAAACAGCATAACAAATGATATATTGGTTGCTCAATGGTTTTCTGGCACAACTGGCTCTATGGGACAGAATGCCTGGTGAGCCTCACAGAAGTGTCTAGGAATGCCACAAGTGATTCTCGGTAATTTGGAATTACCTCACTCACCTTGAACAGACTGATGGTTTTCTAGCAGCTGCCTTCAATCCTCCTAAAAAGGCATAGTGAACATTGCCCAAAGCCTCCTTACTCAGTTGGTGCTGGGGTCCGAGTCAGGTCAGACAGAGGCAAATACACTCTATCTGGGCTGCACTGTCCAAGAGTGATCCCCTGTACAGCTCAAGGGTGGCTTTCCTACTTGAAAGCTAGATTCTGCCCTACTCCTCTATCTGAAAGAGGGGAACCAGGAGCTGTTGACACTCAAGTGATGTACATGCCTGTGATGTGAATTAGTCACTTTCCATATTAACGAAAACTTCCAAGGGAGGAAGAAGGTTTAGCTCAAGATTTGGGGGTTCAAGGGCTTGGCCCTGACACTAGCTATAGCAATTGATGGCGGAATACCATGGTCAGGGTTGCTAAGGATCCAGGGAATGAGAGATTACATGTTGAACTAGGAGCACAGAAGAACTGGGCAGAAACAAATCAACCTTCGCCCTGTCCCAAGCAGTGCGTTTCTAGGGCATCCCCTCAATAACCAAAGGACCTCCCACAAAGCTCTTCTTCCTGGTAATCCTACAGCCCTTCCAAGGATACCACTCTGAACAGCCCTTCAAACACCACACATTTACCCGTGGGAAACACATGGTACATTTTAAACCATAGCACAGTAGAGTAGCACTTATCTTTTAAAAGGAAAGAAATTCTTTCATGTGGAGTGTTGTTTCATCACCCCACATGAAATCAGCCAGTCAGCAAACAAGCCAACCAAACTCAAATATTGTAATACTCTACCTGGACAAGTTATCAAATGCAATTAAATTCACAGAAATACAAAATATAGTCGCCGGTAGGAGTTGTGGGCTAGAGAATGAGATGGGGAGTTATTTACTGAGTACAGAATTTCAATTATGTAACATTTATAGAGGTTGGGTATATAACAATGTGAACAAGCTTAGTATTCAAATGTATAAATATGCCTCATATTCAAATGGACACTTGAGTTGGTTAAACTAGGACATTCGTTTTTAGGCATGTTTTGTCACAGATAATTAAAAAAAAAAATTGAAGTGTATGTGACTGTTGTCATTTACCTGACGAATGAGGTAAGAGAACTCTGACACTTAGAATCACAGCTCTGTCAGCACAAGTCCCATGTACCATGTAACCGCCCATTGTCACTGCTGGATCTCTTTAATCTCACCTCTTCATGCCTGATATAAATTTCTGTGATTATCTATATCTGTGCTATCCCATGCAGTTGCTACTCACTCTTAATGTGGTTCCTGAGCACTTGGAACATTGGCGACTTGACTGAAGACCTATGGTTTTAATTTATGCAATTAAAAATTAATTTGATTATTTAGTTCTAGCTAGACACATGTACCTAGCAGCTGCCATGTTGATGATGCCAAGGTTTTGTCCCAGTCTTCCTCCATTGCTCCACAACTCTTTCGTTCTTTGTTTCTTTTTTATTAGATATTTTCTTTACTTTCATTTCAAATGTTAGCCCCTTTCCTTGTTTCCCTTCTGAAAACTCCCCTATCCCATCCCTCCTCCCCTGCTCACCAACCCATCCATTCCTGCTTCTCTGTCCTGGCATTCCCCTACACTGGGGCATCGAGCCTTCACAGAACCAACTCCTCTCATTGATGTCCCACAAGGCCATCCTCTGCTACATATGTAGCTGGAGCCACACATGGGTTCCTCTATGTGTGCTTTGGTTGGTGGTTTAGGCCCTGGGAGCTCTTAGGGTACTGGTTGGTTCATATTGTTGATCCTCCTATGAGGCTGCAAACCCCTTCAGCTACGTGGGTACTTTCTCTAGCTCCCTGATTGAGGTCCCAGTGATCAGTCCAATGGATGGCTGTGAGCATCCACCTCTGTTTGTCAGTCACTAGTAGAGCCTCCCAGTAGAGAGCTGTATCAAGCTCCTGTCAGCAAGCACTTTTTGGAATACACAATAGGGTCTGGGTTTGATAACTGTATATCGGATAGATCCCCAGGTGGGGCAGTCTCTGGATGGCCTTTCCTTCAGTTTCTGCTCCACACTTTGTCTCTGTGTCTCCTCCCATGGGTATTTTAATCACCCTTCTAAGAACCAAAGTATCCACACTTTGGTCTTCCTTCTTCTTGAGCTTAGTGTGGTCTCTGAATTGTATCTTGCGTATTCTGAGCTTCTGGGCTAATATCCATTTATTAGTGAGTGCATACCATGTGTGGTTTTTTTTTTTTTGGGGGGGGGAGGGTTACCGCACTCAGGATGATATTTTCTAATTCCATTCATTTGCCTGAGAATTTCATTAATTCATTGTTCTTAATAGCTAAGTAGTACTCCATTGTGTAAATGTACCACATTTTCTGTATCCATTCCTCTGTCGAGGGACATCTGGGTTCTTTCTAGCTTCTGACTATTATTTAAAAAAAAAAAAAGGCTGCTATGAACATAGTGGAGCACGTGCCCTTATTACATCTTGGAACATCTTCTGGGTATATGCCCAAGAGTGGTATACCTGGGTCCTCTGGTAGCAATATGTCCAATTTTCTGAGTAACTATCAAACTGATTTCCAGAGTGGTTGTACCAGCTTGCAATCCCACCAGCAATAGAGGAGTGTTCCTCTTTCTCCACATCCTTGCCAGCATCTGCTGTCACCTGAGTTTTTGATCTTAGCCATTCTGTCTGGTATGAGGTGGAATCTCAGGGTTGTTTCGATTTGCATTTTCCTGATGACTAAAGATGTTGAACATTTCTTTAGCTGCTTCTCAGCCATTCTATTCTCAACAATAAAAGAACTTCTGGCAGAATCACCATCCTTGACCTCAAGCTATACTACAGAGTAATAGTGGGGGAAAAAAACTGCATGGTATTGGTACAGTGACAGGCAGGTAGATCAATGGAATAGAATTGAAGACCCAGAAATGAACCCACACACCTATGTTCACTTGACCTTTGACAAAGGAGCTAAAACCATCCAGTGGAAAAAAGACAGCATTTTCAACAAATGTTGCTGGTTCAACTGGTGGTTAGCATGTAGAAGAATGTAAATAAATCCATTTTTGTTTCCTTGTACAAAGCTCAAGTCCAAGTGCATCAAAGACCTTCACAGAAAACCAGATACACTGAAACTTACAGAAAAGAAAGTGGAGAAGAGCCTTGAGCACACGGGCACAGGGGAAATTTTCCTGAACCAATAGCTTATGCTCTAAGATCAAGAATTGACAAATGGGACCTCATAAAATTACAAAGCTTCTTCTATAAGGCAAAGGACAGAGTCAATAGACTTGCAAGCTAAATCCTGCCTCTTGCTCTCCTCTTCTCCTGTTCTCACTTTGCCCTTCCTGTTCGATTACACTAACTCAGGCATCAGAACCAGTCCCTGAACAGTATGCTTGCTCTGCTGTCCCCACAGGAAGAACTCCTCTGTGGTCTCCTTTTCATCTCTCTATTCTGATACCAAATATTTGTTATTGTGAGGCAGCTGATAAGTGCTGTTTCCAGCTCCCAACTGTTGTCAGATGACAACAAGCTATGGGGGATCGCTGGGAAGACTCTAGCCCAGACAGTTCAAGTAATTTGGGAAGAACTATAGCCACTCTAGTCTAATCAGCTGCTTCTGGGGTGCCATCTCCTTACCTGGGGAAGCCATACATTCAGAGAGATACCTGGCCTGATTGTAAAATAAGTGTCATAGAGGAAGAAGCAAAGAAAACTACAGGGAAAGCCAAGTATTGGGATCAGATAGCTCTGAGATTAACTCCACCGATGCACACACAATCTATCATCTTGAACAAACCCCAACTGCACAGGTTCTGCCATATTTTGATTCCACAAGATGAAGATAATAGCATACTTCAGATGATTAAACCAAGCATGTAATGATCCATCATTAAATGACATCTGTTAAAAGTGGCTCACCGTGTCTCTACTCTTCTTTCAATTATCTCATCTCCATCTCTTTATCCATTGCAATCTAATTTTTTAAAAAGAGAGTTATAGACCCCACCTGCTTTTTACAGAATGGGACCCTACAAACTTGATTTTAGTGAGCAGGGTAAAGTGGTTGAGTTGGAATTAAGTCTATATGTTGTTTGAATGTAAGAAAACAATATCTTTTGTTTGCTGTTTGCTTTTATATGGCTGACCTGGAAGTGGGCTAAGTGTGTGGTAGGTAGAATGGGGTGAACTGGACCAGTATAAAGCAGTAGGAAGAAGGGGAAAGAATTCTGGCATCAACATGCACTAATTTTGAGGGTTGGGCTTATCTTCATAGGTTATCAAGCACTGATAAAAAACAAACAAACAAACAAAAAACCCTCTGCTTTGACACACCCAAAAATTCATCAGTGTCTCTTCTTTCATTCCTAGTGCTCTATGCACAATGACTTTTAGGAGAGAGGGGAGAAGGGAGAGACAGGGAGAGAGAGAGAGAGCATATCCAATCTACATACATACCTATTTGTCTATTGATCAATGAGAATTTATTGAAATTACTTCTGTCATCTTTGGATTCAGAAAAGGAGTTACAATATTGACCTCAAAGATCATATGTGTGTCCCAAAAGACCAGGAAAAGAAGTGAGAGAAATACCAATACCTTGGCTTCATTCCCTGAAAGAAAATATAAACTAAGAAGTTTGAAAAGAGTTAACTCATAGTTACACAATCTCAATGCATCCGGGAGCTTACGTTTGAATATATAAAATTATGGTCATATTATGAACCAATTATTAAGGCTGATTGCCATATTTGGAGGGAAGTTTGACCAGTGTCTCCATTATCTCAAGCAAGTATGGAGCCAAGGTATCATTTGAGATGGTCTGTTGTAGACTCAGCTGATTACCAATATTTTTTTCCTCTGTGTTAAACAAATACCCCAGCTCTTAGCTAAGACTCAGTTCTCTCTTTCCTACCGGCTTGACTGCGGACCCAGGTGACTCTATTAACATGTCACTGAAGATCCTGAGTTCTCATCTCTTTGATAGGATTCTCTTCTTTTCTTAAATTTTTTATTGGATATTTTCTTTATTTACATTCCAAATGTTTTACCCTTTCCAAGGCTCCCCTTCAGAAACCCCCTATCCCGTATTCCCTCCCCCTGCCTCTATGAGGGTGCTCTCCTATCCACCCACCCACTCCCGTCCTCCCACACTGACATTCCCCTACACTGGGGCATCGAACACCCTCAGACCCAAGGGCCTCAACTCTCACTGATGTCCAACAAGGCCATCCTCTGCCACATATGCAGCTAGAGCCATGGGTCACTCCATGTGTATTCTTTGGTTGGTGGTCCAGTTCCTGGAAGTTCTGGAGGGTCTAGCCTGTTGACACTGTTGCTCCCTCCATGGGGCTGAAACCCCCCCTCAGCTCCTTCAATCCCTTCTCGAACTCCTCCATCAGGGACCCTGCACTCAGTCCAGTGGTTAGCTGCAAGCATCTGCCTCTGTATTTGTCAGGCTCTGGCAAAGCCTCTCAGGAGACAGTCATATCAGGCTTCCATCAACAAGCACTTCTTGGCACCCATAATAGTGTCCAGGGTTTGGTGACTGTATATGGATGGATCTTCAAGTGGAAAGTCTCTGGTTGGTCTTTCCTTCAGTCTCTGCTTTCACACTTTGTCTCCATATTTCCTCCTGTGAGTAGTTTGTTCACCCTTCTAAGAAGCACTGAAGCAGCCACATTTTAGTCTTCCTTCTTCTTTGGCTTCATATGATCTGTGAATTGAATATTGGGTATTCAGAACTTTGGGGTTAATATCCACTTATCAGTAAGTACATACCTATGAGACTTCTTCATATAATACTCATCTTCTCTAGAACACTTTGTGTGTGTGTGTGTGTGTGTGTGTGTGTGTGTAAGAGGAGAAACGCACAGTAGTGTGAATAAAAGCACACTATCCAAGTAGTGCTGTTGAGTCCATCAAAAGCAACTGATTCATGGGGAAACATTTGTCCAGAGTCTAATGGCACAGAAAAGAGTGAGCTATGAGATTCTTCATGAAAAGAAATAGATCTAGGTCTATAACAGAGATGCTATAGGGGACGGAAATTTACCAGGAGTAAAGGTATAAAATGGCTGTATGTTGAAAACATTAACTCATCAATTAATGAACAAAATAGTCTTCGATTACAACTCACTTAGAAAAATCAATGAACCATAAATTTACATATAAAAGAATATTGACACAAATTTTCAAAAGCCACCCTAGTCACAGAGCAATAATCAGTGACCCTGGATGCAATTTGCTTTCCTTAAGCAAAGCCACCTACCTTTGTGTTGATGGTGTCTTTCTACATGATATCTTCTACCTTTATGTAGCTCAATGGCAAAAGTCAAAAAACTCTAATGAAAGGCAATAGCTCCAGCCAGGAATAGTAGCTCATTCCTGTGAGCCTGGCATTCAGATGTGGAAGGAGAAAAATTATGAGTTCAAGCATAGCCCCATGCTGAGACCCTCTCTCAACCAAAGGCAAGAATTTCTATCTGACCAATCAGATACCTTTCAGCTCCATCACTCCATGTGTAGAACAATCATTAACCACTTTAGTTCATTTACCACCCCCCCTACACACACACACATACACACACAAGGTTTTAACTTACTTTTAATTGCAGGGGAGAGAGGCACACAGACACATGGAGTTTCTCATAGAAGGGCATGGTGCTAGATCCCTCGAAGTTGGTGTTACAGAGAGTTGAAAGCCACCTGATATGGTTACTGCAAACCAAACTTGGATCCTCTGTAGAAATGGTATATGCATTCTTAACCAATTAGCCATCTCTGCAGACACATCTTGAAGTCCTAAACTTTTCATTTTAGTACAGGTTTCTTCAACTTTCCTTAGCCTTCTCTTTCTCCTCCAGAGTCCTTCTCATTTCTTTTCCAAATAATTGACTCTTTCTTCCCTCTCAGGACTTTTAGGCATGCCTTCACCCTATACTGGCATTGACTCTCTTCTCCAGTCGCTTTCCCCAGACCCAAGCATCTCCTGGGTCTACTGGACTCATTTCAAATGCTTCTTTCTCAGATAAGATTGCCTTAGTCCTCATGTAAGACACAGCCTCTTATTTCTGTTCTCTCTTACCGTGTTTCAACACCCCTGATACTGAACACATGCCTATTTGCGGGTCAGCTCCGCAGGAATGCACAGTAATTTGGTGCGTGTTGTAGAACAGATAAAAAGGCAGCCAAACAAACACACTTCACTCAACCTTGACCTCTGGACAGTTAGATTTAAGCCTTAGAATAAGAGGTTGTTTTAAAAATTCAAAAGTACTTCAAAATCCATGGCAAGCATCCCTGCTTATGAAACAAGGTCCCAAACATTGGTAAAGACCAGGGTAAGAAGCTTAGACAGAAGTTAGTTTACACTGAAGCTACTCCATCAGAGAAAAAAAAAGACATTTTAGAAAGGCTTGGAGAGGAAAAAATGCAAGTAAAAATAACACATACAAACATGAAGTTGGCATATATCCGTGAGTGAGTCTGTCAGTTATTTCAGTAAATATTTATTTCCTTTTGACACATTCACTGTGTTCTTTTGGGGTTTTGGGGGGAGAGCTTGGTAATGAGCTGTTTATTATGATCTGTGGCAAACCAGAGCAGTGCAAAACGCAGCCACCTACTTAAGGCAGAATAAATAAGTTCCCATTGTCACAGCCTCCACCCACCTGAGCTTCAGTCCCAGGCAAGGCTTGCCAGCGACACTTGAAAACCACCAATTTACTGCATGTGCCTTATGGTGCTCACATGGAAGACAGATCTACTGACTCGTTAAAGTGCACTAATTATTCTAAATTTTCAAAGTGAGAACATATGGGAGCTGTTTTCTTCGGTGATGTTTCTACTTCAAAAACAAAAGTGCATACAACTGAAGAAGTGCTTTCTGGAATCTATATCCCTTAGAAATGGTATTCAAACTTCACCAAATTCACTACATTTATTAAAAAGCATAATCCCTCTCTGGTCAAAGGCTGTCTAATAGCCAATACCTCACCTTATACCTATTTATTTCCACTGCCCCTTCTCCCACTGAGCTGTGCCTATAACGAGCAAGGTGATATATTCTGAATTAAAAGTGATAAATTCCAACTGTCCTACTTATTGTGGGTCAACAAATTGTAAGCAGCTGGTACAATGATTTTTAAATTTTCTTGTATTGCTTCCGCTGGTGGAGCAGATTCCTTGGTGCAATGAGAATGCAGCTTCCAAGGACACATTGTTCACTATGTTCAGCAGTAATGACCTCAGCCTGAGGAGAGAGGAGCCGGAGGGATCAGAGACCAGCTCAGTCAGGAAGACTCTTGGATCTTTATTCCTGTAATGGAAATGAACCTTTGACCTCTTGATAGATACACCTCAGGATCAGGGACCCACAAGCAACTCACTGGAATATATTGTTATCCCCGAAAGCTCCCAACACCAGAGGAGACTAAACACCAGGCTGCTGGAAAGCTAAGCCAGGTCACAAAGACCTGTAGCGAGCTGAAATCATTCAATGATGGTAATATTTATCTAGATTTTTCAGCCATTACATTATTGATGAGATTCTCGTTCTTTCGACTTTCTGTGAACATGACCTTTGTTCTTGCTAGCTTGCATTTGCCTGGGAGCAAAAATGAGACCTTATCCCAGACAGAATGCATAGAGAAGGGGAAAGCTGATATGTATGTTTTGCTTTGACTTGCAGAAAATAGAATGGACCTTCAGGCAAAGGTCCTGGAAACCTGTCTGTGGTCTCAAGAGTGAGTTCTCCCAATCTTTGTTTTGCTCCTTTGACCTATGACAGACCAAGACTGTGGGATCTACTCTAATGATGGCCTCCTGGAATCTGAAGAGAAAAAAAAAATCCTCCTTCTGACAGTCCCCAGGGTACAGGAAGAGCTATTCTGGGAAGGGAGGTGTTCTACTTTCCTTTCTGTTGGTGTGATGAAGCACTCTGATCCCAAACCACTTAGGGCTTATGGGGTCCAGTCTGTCACTAAAGGTAGTCAGAGCAAGAACCTGAAGCAGATACTGTAGAGAAGAGCTGATTGCTGACTCACTCCAAGACCCATGCTTAGCTAACATTCTTACAGAGTGCAAACTGCCCAAGAAATGGTACTGTCTACAGTTTAGCTGAGCCTTTCCATCCCAACTAGCATCATGCCCACAGGCCAATCTGATCTGCAAAATCCCTCAACTGAAATCCTATTCTCTAAGTGGAGGGGGAGTGGGGAGGAGGAGGAGGAAAAGAGGAGGGGGAGAGGGAGGGGGAGGGGAGAGGGAGGGTGAAGGGGGGGAAGAGTAAATGATGACAGCATGTGACCCAGTTTGGGGCACTTAGTTGAGAATTTCTTTTTTTTTTCCAACTTTTATTAGATATTTTCTTCATTTACATTTCAAGTGTTATCCAGAAAGTTCCCTATACCCTCCCCCCTCCCGGCCCTGCTCCCCTACCCACCCGCTCCCACTTCTTGGCCCTGGCGTTCCCCTGTATTGGGGCATATAAAGTCTGCATGACCAAAGGGCCTCTCTTCCCAATGATGGCCAACTAGGCCATCCTCTTCTATATATGCAGCTAGAAGGGGGAGGGGGAGGGGAAAGAGTAAATGATGACAGCTTGTGACCCAGTTTGGGGGCACTTAGTTGAGAATTTCTTAAGAAACTGATAAAAGTGTTATGAAAACATGAGAAGGATAGAACAGGAAGAAAGCAAGAGGCTCAAATCTGTCCTTGCTGGGCACCTTCTGGGAAAAGGAAGATTTCAGTTAAGAACAAGACATCTACCACAGCCTGGAATGGAGTCTGCAGTCATACCTCCAGAGGACATGAGAGGCAAGTAAGTCACACAAATCACAAACAAAACACCTTCATAGGATACACATGCTGGTACATTCTACCTGATAAAGGTTACCAAGATGTACACCATTCCTTGGGTTTACCCCCTCCCCACCCAGTCTCTACTGTGCCATTCAAGGACAAAGACATGCTTCGTCAATTGTGTTCAGATCCAAGCTCCAAATTTATATCTGAGCTCTCATTCCCATTCTTCTTTATCTCTTCTTTATCTTATATACTTGTTTCAAAAGAGACAGCATCAACTCATTTTCCAGTAAAGTAACCACTGTACAAATTATTTAGGCAATAATTACTTTCTGTAACATCACAATTGTTTGTGGCTCGGTTATTCACTGAATCACTCAGGCTTGATGCCACAGAGTTAGCTACATCTCTCTCACATGGATCATCCCTCGGTTTGGTGAGCATGCTGTCTGACATTCCAGGACCAGCATCCTCCCTGCTCCATTCATTGGAGGAGAAAGTAAAAGTAGGGCTTACTAAACAACCTTTCTAGGATTCTGAGATTTACATCTGTTACTTGCTTTCAGCTTGTTTCCTTGCTCTACTATCAAGGATAGATGTGAACTAAATATTTATCCAGCCAAGCATCTAATCCAAGTAACTTTACATGGTATGAAATAAAGTGGCAGGGATTCCTTGGAGACTATAAAAGGATATCCAACCTAGTCTAACCTAGACTTAACTAGATAGTGACTTGAGAGCTACAGTGTAGGTCACGTGATTTCACAGAAATGGGAATACATGATAACATGACTTGATATATGATAACAATATATGATAACATTATCATATTATCATGATGTTATTGGCCCTAGGCTTGCTGCATATGTACATTATTTGGGAGTAGTCCAAGCTGAAGGCTGTGTCTCACAGCAGTATCAGTAAGATGCTTGGATCATGTAGGGGAAAAAAATTCACCAGAAGGATCTAACTCAAAGTCATAAGAATAGTTCTTATGAACAGTTCAAGTTTAGTCACAAGAGAAAAGCATGGCCACTTTTCATTTTCTTTCTTTCCCTCCTAGTGCTAAAACATAAAAACAGAATTTGTGAGTCCATTTCAATATTGCAGACAAAAGCCCTATGCCTTGGGGAAGAAGCAGCCACAGCATAGTGATATCAAATGTCAAACATCTGCAAAATTAGTCACATGATAACCAGTCTTCCACTAGACCAAGGCAATAACTTATTTTTCATATCAGTCAGAAAGCAAATATTTGCATGTATATATTACTTTAATAAACAGCCATGAAAAACATTGTTAGAATATGAACACTATCATATTTTAATCCAATATGTTTTCTTCTAATATTTTAACTTCAAAGTTTCTAGGGAAGTTCATGAATTTGAGGCCAAGGTAGCAAATAGAATATTATGCTTTTATTATGGGAATCTCACACTAATTCATGATTGCATCCCAAATTATATTTAATAAGAGGTTGATTGAAGAAAAGATACAAACAGGTGCTGTGCACTCTGTGGGTGTTCATTTGTACATAAAAGGGAGTGTGCTGCTGTAAGTAGAGTGTTCAGCAGTGAGATCCTTGTCTGTGATGTGCACTGACAAGCTCAAGCCTAAAAGCTCAGTGTTCCAATTCTCCCAATGTTCACTGATAACTGGTTACAAGTGGCAAAAGGATGTGTCTTAGCAGTTAACAGAGCTCTAGAGTTATTCCCAGAGTGTAGTTATTTCTCTTTAAATTTAAAATCTTTAAACACACACACACACACAATCAGCATTTGTGAGGAAGTGTGGGTGGGTGTTCACACCAGCTTCCAGTTGTTAAATTAGCCCATGAGAGAGTTGTTTTCATCCCTAAGAGGATGCTTCCCTGCCAGGCAGAAGCAAATCTGTTAATGTTCCAGATCCCAGTGGGTCCCACAGATACTTGCACCCATACACTTCTGACGCATCCCAATCAATAAAGTGTGGAAATCTTCAGCAGCCTTGCCTTCCCAATGGCCATGCTTGAAAGTTCAATACCAACCACACCTGAATCATCATAAGTGTGACCGACAGACAAGGGTGCGACCATCCTAATGCTCCAAATGCACAGCTTTTACCTAAAAGAAATGTTTGCAGGTGTGACTGGATTAAAGATTCAGAGGTAGGAAGACATACTAGATTGTTCATGTTGGTCCAGAGTACTTTAAAGGATTATTAGGGGGAGGCAGAAGGGTTAAAGACAAAGGGGGAGCGGTAGCCAAAAAACAAAAAAACAGATGCTGGGGAATGTGGGGCTATAGGATACAGAACAACTCTAAAAATCAGCACAAAGTAACAGGGTATTTGATTTAAAAGTGTGAAGCCAAGTCAGCATTTTGATATGTAAGTGACATAGAGTGCCTGCCAAAGGGGACAGCAGGAAGCTAACAGCGCCATCCCAAAAGGGTAGCCATGAAAGTTGCTGTTCAAAAAGCTTTAAGATCAGAGATTCCCAAGAACTTTAAGGTCATATTATGCCACTTATGTCTTAAGTGCAAGACATGGCAAACTGAATTGAATGTTTGCCATCTGGTTCTGCTTTGGTCCAGTTCTTCCTGCCCATGTGCCTATTCATTTCCCAAGGACTGGGAAGGCTGATCTGTCCACCATATCTTAAACAATAGTTGATGTTTGTAATTTCTTTAATTGTTGATCTTATACTTAAGATTCCTTTCAATTTCTTTAGTAACTTTCTTCATTTGTTTTCCATAGAAAACAAATCTCAGCTTGCTCTGAGTCACCTGGGAAATTTTGCACTTGGATTTTGTATAATCCTGGATCACTAGGACTTGGAAGACTCTTGAAGAGTGACAGAATAAATTATGGATCATAAGATGCACATAGGGATGGAATATTGACATTTGAATGTACAGCAAGAGCCCATGGATTACAGACTTGGATCCCAGTCTATGCTGCTGCTGCCAGTCGACAGAACATATAGAAGATATAGAACATATAGAAGATAACAGAACATATAGAAGGTTGAGACTGGATAAAAGGAAATCGGTTGTTTAGAGTGTGCTCTTGGCAGGTATAGTGTGAGAAATGTCTCCCATAGGCTTGCAGGTTTGACCACTTGATCCCTGGCTGGTGGTGCTAATTGAGAAGGCTGTGGAACCTTTGAGAGCTGGAGCCATTCTGTAGGAAGTATGAGAGTGAAATGGACTTTTTAGTGTCTACAGCCTCAGCCCGAGTCTAATTCATTTGCTCTTCTTTTTGTAATTGAGATATGATAGCGCAGCTACCTGTTCTGGGTACTCACTGCTCTGCATTCCTTTCCATGATGGACTCGACCACTGAAACTCTGATCCCAAATAAATACTTCCTCTCTTAAGTTCCCTTTGCTCATAGTATTTTACTACAGCAACAGAAAGGTAACTAATAGAATAAGAATGTAAGAGCTCTGCTCTATTCCACTTTCTCCCTACCCTGAAGCTCTAACTGAAGCTTTCTCTGCTACGTGCAGTTAGCATGACATAGTAACCTTGCCTTAGGCCCGAAACCAACAAGGAAGGCAATTTATCAAGTACTGAAACCTTCACAACTGTGAGCCAAAATATACCTTTTATCTTACCAATTATCTAACTCAAATATTTATTTCATTAACAGAAAGATGACCCAAAGGGGATTTACCTTATGAAAATTAACACAATTTCTTATTTAAATATTTACATGTGGTTATTAGAGAAGCTTTATTTAGAGCATAATCAAGACTGAAAATAACCTTCATGTCAGTCAACAACTAAATAGAAGAACTAATAATTACAGTGTGTCCATTAAATGGAAAAAATGCTATTTGGTTCCATGAAAGAACCAACTTCTACTACAAGAAATGATAAGGCAGAGTCTCAAAAGCCTTGTTCTGAATAAAAACTGTTAGGAAGAGAAGGAGGTTTCCCATTTTGTTTCTTTCTGAAGAAATTCTATAAGCAAAACCAAATGTGAGTTTCTATTCAGAAAGATATATCAATCTTTCAGGGCCTATAGCTGCCTAGGACTGGGGGCTGGTAGGCATTGATGAGAGAGAGGCAGGGAACTTTGAGAATTTGTAGGTGTTCCATCTTGATTGCAGTGGCCGTCTGATATGTGAATATATTTGTCAAAACCCATTTAAGTAGGTGCATTTTAATTATGTAAATTATACTCCAATCAAGTGGATTTAAATTTTTTTAATGCTAAAAGTTTAAGCATGAAGGATAGAGGGTAATAAAGCTAAAAGCATTTCTGGGACAAGAAATTAAAACTGGGATATAATATTGTATCAGAGAGCACGAGAATAAGCAAGGCAATAACAGTGCATTTTGTTAAACCGCCTGCCAGAGTAGGCATGAACCAGCTCTGCATGGCCGAAGATACTGTAATTTTAACATCAAAAGAAAGATAAATGCAACTGGCTAAAGTTCAGTCACTGTTTAAGAGTGGGTGGTCTGCTGGCTTGAAGGAAGTTTCTCCTTTGAAATTCAGATTGGAAGTTAATGGTAAGCATGAGATATGAAGGGGTGAGAGCAGGTGAGACCTTTAAAAGATTTCTGACTCCATGCATGGTCATATGGTTAATGGGTTAATGAGCTATATTGATGTAGTCCTGCTATACCATTCTGCCTGGGCTCTTGCATGTGCCCTGTCTCCAGGCCTTTCCTTTTACCACACTGGAACTTTACAAAGAGGCTGATCACCAGGTAAGAGTCTTTTGCTTTGGACCAAAACTGTGAACCAAATAAACTTCCTTTCTCTATATCTTTTTCAGAATGTGATATACAGCTATTAATAAGAGAAAATAGAATTTGAAAAATGAATTTGAAATAAAGAGAAAATGGGGAGAGACAAAAACTGAAGAAAATAAGGAGGAGAAGGAGAGGAAGAGGAGAGGAAGAAGAAGAAAAGAAGAAGAGGAAGAAGAAAAAGAAGAGGAAGAGGAAGAGGAAGAAGAAGAGGAAGAGGAAGAGGAAGAGGAAGAGGAAGAGGAGGAGGAAAAAGAAGAAGAAATGACCTTACTAGCTATCACAGGATGTAACTGTATCAACTGTTTTCCCTGGACATTAAAAGTAAATATTTGTCTTGTATCTCTTGTCCAAATTGAATGGCAAAGAAAACAAGTAGCTCTTGTTGATAAAGTAACCACCAAAAAAAAATTATTTACAGACTAATCCTAGCTTACAAATTTTAAAAAAGAACTATAAATCTAGAAAAAAATTTAAAGCTCTGATTGAAAATATTTGGCTAAAATAGGCTTTGAGCATCAGTGCTGGGATCCTACCTTAGAAAGACAATATGCTATTTGAGACTGACTTGCTCCATTTAAATATATCTGAATTTTAGCACAGCAAAATAGGCCCTGATGAAATGCAAATTGCAAAGCAAATTGCAGTCTACCAACCCTGAATGTGGAACCTGAGTCAGATTAACTCATAGTTCCAACCTCTGTCTATAAAGAAATATGGAAGTGTATAGAAATATGTCACCTGATACTGTCAAAATCAAATAGAACCAAATTGTGAAAATCTACATGGAACTCTAAGCTAGTGGATATTAGCCCAGAAACTTAGAATACTCAAGATACAACTGCAAAACACAAGAAAATCAAGAAGAATGAAACCAAAGTATACATACTTCATTCCATTTTAGAATAGAGAACAAATCACCCATGAAAGGAGTTGCAGAGGCAAAGATTGGATGAAAGACAAAAGGATGGACCATCCAGAGATTACCCCACCTGGGGATCCATCCCATAATCAGTCACCAAATCCAGACACTATTGCATATGCCAGCAAGATTTTGCTGAAAGGACCCTGATATAACTATCTCGAATGAGGCTATGCCAGTGCCTGGCAAACACAGATGGGTATGCTCACATTCATCTATAGGATGGAACACAGAGCCCCCAATGGAGGAGCTAGAGAAATTACCCAAGGAGTTGAAGGGGTCTACAACCCTTTAGGTGGAACAACAATATGAACTAACCAGTACCGCCAGAGCTCGTGTCTCTAGATGCATATGTAGCAGAAGATGGCCTAGTCGGCCATCACTGGGAAGAGAGGCCCCTTGGTCTTACAAACTTTATATGCCCCAGTACAGGGGAATGCCAAGGCCAAGAAGTGGGAGTAGGCGGGTGGGGGATCAGGGCGGGGGGATGGTATAGGGAACTTTTGAGATAGCATTTGAAATGTAAATAAAAAGATCTAATAAAAAAAGAAATTATCAGTCACAACAATAAACCCAGAAATTATTAAATAGCAAGGGCTGCATGTGAAAAATAAGTGCTCATGACAATTAAATAAACACTTATTGAAATTAGTGAATTTGTTCTATGATATTATAAATGATATTATAAATGATGTCAATGCATATTATTAAAGTACTAGTAAATCTTTTCAGAGATAAAGAATTATCTTTATAGTCACAAAATAGGAAAGTTCTCTTAGTTAAAATGCCAAGACAAAACCCACATGTGGAAATGCTGGTAACTGGAGATTCAAAGTGATCAAACTTAGCTATGATCTTAAAAGTAAAGATCAAACATTTAACTTGGAGAAATACTATCAACTTGCCCACCAGACAAAGTACAAGGAATTTACAGACACCAAATATAATCCTGCTAGTCAGTAGCACTCATAAGAAAACAGGACAAAAATGAAAAAACAATTATAACAAAGAAAAGGCCTAGCCCAACATTTAGTACTAAAACAGACATTCTTCTTTATAATGTGAAAATCAAAATGATGACATGCAATTAAATATGATAATATGCATAATAGTAAATATAAATGAACTGCTATTAATAACTGTGCATACATATAAGATAAACCCTTAGTGTTTAATATAAATAAATAGCAAAAATGTCTTCAGCTTAATTCACATTTTGTATTTTATAATATGAATATAATCTTGTATTGCTGGTATATTTTCATAAAAAGAATTTTTAAAACATACATTGAACTACAAGCCAATAAATGCGACGGTATTTTTCAGTGCTTCATGGATTTTTTTTTTGTATTTACCCAATCAATAAAAATGTGTCTCTAACTGTGGAATGCTCAGTGATGGGACAGGTCTATCACACCTCTCCTCCTGAGCCTTACAGATTACTGAGAAAGAGAAGGTGAAAGATTGTAAGAGACAGAGTAGGTGAAGAGCTACAAGGAAAATACATGTTTTCTGAACACAACATGGCAGCTGCATACAATACTAACAGCAGTGGTCAGGATAAACACAGACCCATGCAAGCTCAAGCCAGCCAAAATGCCAGTGACCCTGATACTACCTCGGTAGAGAATTCCCACTTCTGGGTAAGGAATATCAGTAACTGAGAGCTGCCAAGAGAAGTAGAGCCCATTTTCTTTAAGGGTGTGACTGCTGGTAGGGTGACCATGTTCCAGGTTCTATGACCACATATTCAAGAAAATATGAACAGTATGAACTAGGTAAGAAGACGCTAAGTTGTGTAGCTGGGGGGAGTGGAGGAGGAGTGAATGTGGTCAAAATGCATTGTATGAACTTCTCAAAGAACTAGGTCAAAAATGAGAGGAGAAGTGCGTTTCTTAAACAAGTATAGCTCATAATACTGAAAACAATAACATGGCATTACAAAAAACATAGAAAGTCACTAAATAATAATACCTCTTTGCCAATTTAACATAGAAGTAATAGCCCAATAAAAACAATATTTAGAAGATATAACCTAATAAAAACAATATTTAGACTTTTTTGACTATTAAAGATAAGTTATACCTATTATACACCCTTATTGAAGTGTTACTCTTTCCACACAAGTACATGCAATTATTATATGAGAATCCAAAATGGAAACAAATACGAAGCTTGAACTCTTGCCCTGTGAATTGCTACCCTAGGCAGACATACCTCTTTATTATTTGGTACTCACTAATTCAATCAAACGCTTCGCTGTGTTGGTTTTTTTCTTCAACTTGACACTATCTACACATCTCTGGCAAGAAGGAACCTCAAATGGAGAATTGCCTCATCAGATTGGCCTTGGCCTTCAGGCTAATCTGAGGGTGACTTTCACAACTGTTGATTGATGTGCAAGAGGCCAGACCACAGTGGGCAGTGCTTAGCCCTAGGAAGAAGGTTTTGGGTTGTATAAGAAAGCAGACTGTGCAGTCCACAGGAGAACAAGCCAGTAAGAAGTACTCCTCCATGGCTTTTACTTCAGATCCTGCCTCCAGGCTCCTGCTCTGCTTTCCTTAGATGATGGAGTGTGACCTGTAGAGCAAATGAACCCTTTCTGCCTTGACTTGACTGGGACCATGGTGTTTATCACAGCCTTGGGAAACCAAATGAGGACCAAGTCCATCTAAGTATGTCCATAAAAGAATTTTGCAAATGCGGTAAGACTCTGCTTCGGTCCTTTGTCTGAGGGAGCTGGTCCAAGGAGGGCTGGCCTTATCCCAGGAGCCCTTTAATGTTGCCACACTGGTCAGACACAGGAACCAGAGGCTTTGAAGAACAGAACACAATCTCAGACATGGGGTTGGAGAGGACCATGTAGTGATAAATGAAGGGACTTCCAAGTACAGGCAGAAGTCATTGTTTTGTAAATGTCCGGAGAACCCTTTGCCTAGCATTTTTTCTTCTTTCATCGTTTCTCTAACACTAACAAGATCAACCACTAGGATTTTTCTTAACAGAAATTGCTGAGTTTCAAATACATTCACCCATGAGACAGATATCCAGAAAGAAAATGAGAAACCTCATTTTCAATAATGAGAAACTGAATTTCACCAGCAGAAACTGAACTTAAGAGCAGATATTTCCCCAAAGCTTACAACAAGGCCTGGGCCTGACCAGCACTATGGATTCAGCACTGTGATACCCTGAGCAAGAGGCCCAGCCCCCTGCCAGGCTCCTAACCTGCAAAAATATGAATAAGAAAGAAGCATTTTAATCCCCTGAGTTCACAATATTTGTTACACAGAATATTAAAAAAAAAAAAACTGTTATGCAAAGAAGTCCAAAAGGAGTTAAGCCATGAATACACCTGTGTTAGTTAGGGTTTTATTGCTGTGAGGACACACCATGATCATAATTGTTATAAAGGAAAACATGTCATTGGGGTTGGCTTACAGTTTCAGAGGTTTAGTTCATTATTGTCATGGTGGGAAACATGGCAGTGTGCAGGTAGACATGGTGCCGGAGAAGGAGCTAAAAGTACTACATCTTTTTTTTTTTTTTTTTTGGTTTTTCAAGACAGTTTTCTCTATATAGCCCTGGCTGTCCTGGAGCTCACTCTGTAGACCAGGCTATCCTCAAAAAGTTCTACATCTAGATCGACAGGCAGCAGGAAGAGACTATGAGTCACTAGGCCTAGTTTGAGCTTCTGAACCTCAAAGCCCTTCCCTAGTGACACACTTCCTCCATCAAGACCATACTTCGTCCAACAAGGTCTTACCTCCTAACGGACCTTTGGAGCCATCTTTATTCAAACCACAACACCCAACAAAAAACTAAGAACACCTGGGGAATAAATGAGAGGAGTGCACATGATTCTGATTGTGGCTACATGCCACAGAGACCCAGCAATGGGGTATAAGTACTGTGTGCTAATACGTGCTTGAAGGCACTTACCTTTGACTCCAGACAGAAGCCTTCTGATCACTTAGCCCCATGTTCTCAACACAGGCCCAGTCCTCTGCACTTGAGAGAGATATCATGTTCTAAAGAGCCTCACTGTCCTCTATGACATATACCTCTCTTACTCTTCCCATTATTTGGTACTTATCACCTGCCATTTGAAAAGATTCAGAGTGTGTGTGTGTGTGTGTGTGTGTGTGTGTGTGTGTGTGTGTGTGTCCATGTGCCTGTGGAAGCCAGAAGGTATCAGCTCCCTTAAGAGTGGAATTGTAGACTGTTGTGAGCCACTCCATGGCTGAATAAAACCTCAGATGCAAAGAAGGAAATTAAATTTTTCTATTCTTTAGAAGATCGGCCTCTGCCTGACTCAGTGCAGAACTGGTGGCATGTTGCAGGACCCTGGTTGCTTCTGCTTGCTTCCCTCTTAGTGTGTAACCTTGGGCAGGTCTCTTGACCCATCTGAATCAAAGAAACTCTCTTGGAATATGAAGTGAGCCTCATTTGGTGTTGGGAACCAAATTCTGATCCCCTACAAGAGCATCATGTACCCTTAACTTTGGAGGCTTCCCTCTTCCCCCATCTTCCTTTCTTGACTTACCTCCTACTCAGTGAGCACCACCTTCTAACAGGCTGTGCAGATTTCTGTGTTTTTTCACAGGAGCAAGAAGAAATCATTGAACCTACAACTAAACAGCACACTCTCACTGTGAGAGATTTCCGTGTATTTTGTTCCCTACTATGTCCCCAGTGCTGGCCGGTATCTTTGCTATTTATTTGCTCAGTTATTTGCTAAGTGAATACATAAATGACAAATTTTTTAGTATCTCATACAAGGAATTATTTTTGCTCCTCTATTTACAGAGTGATAAATCTTAGAATAGAGCGAAATCACATCGAATTTGCAAGAGCCATTTCAGAGCTACCAAAACATAGCAAATGAGTTTATGAAAGTAAGCCATATTTAGTAGGGAAGTTTGGGGTTAGGTTTTGTAATAGTAGTGTTCAGAATGAAGAAATTTGTTTTATTTGCTCTGTTTAAAATAATGTTATTCATATAAAATTGAGCATGACCAACATATTTTCTTAATACAAATTAACTACTGACCACCTTAAATAGTGATTATATGCATCTGTTTTTTACTGTGCTAAAGATTGTCTTTATGTTTTTCCAGTACCCACTTTAAAATTACAAGACAAACCACTAGAATATTTAGGAAAAGAAAGTTCTAGGTTTCAAGCAATTGAATCTATACTGTAATGAATTTCATCTACTTTTTAAAATACTGAGTACTGGCTAAATGTCAGCACAGGTTTATTTTTAGGTATACAAGGATAAGTTTGACCTTGAGTAGTTTATTTCCCATTGGCAGCAAAGCAAGGTTTGTACAGGCAATAGTGCTAAGAAGTGAGGGTGTTGAGGATTTGTCATACAAATAGCCTGCATGTTTACTCAGAAATCAAACTCATAACACATGCACTGAGCTGGAGAGAGGCTCAGTAGGTTAAGTGCTTACTGTGCATGCATGAGGGCTACAGCTCAGATCCTCAGCACCCGTTCAAATGTGGGATAGACATGGCAGCCCACCTGTAACCCCAGCAGTGGGGTAGGAGGTAGGCAGAAACAGGATGCACAGAGCAGCTAGTCTGGCAGAAGCACAGGCTTAGGGATTAATGACGCTCCTGCCTCAATATGTGAGCTAGAGAATAAAAGAGAAACACAGACACACACACTTGTGGGCACACACTTACACACACACACACTCATACACACTCAGAATACACACAGTACACATACACACGCACTTGTTCACACACGTGTACACACACATACATACACACACTACCAACACATGCATACATACTCGTTCACACTTGTGTACACACACATACTCGCATACACACACAACACACAATACATATGCAGAAACACACATGCACACATACATACACACACTACATATACTCACTCACACATGTGCACACACAGAATAAAAACAAAAACAAAAACTCCTAAATATTTGGAGGGATATCCTGGAATACTTAAATTGCTGTCATTGCTTTTAAGTCCTTAACTACATTACTTCATTTTACACAAACATTTTCGATTAGAAAAGAAACAATAGGAAAATGCTGTGACATACTTTCTCACTGTTGGTTTCAAGAGCATATCAAATGGTTAGGAGACCATGAAGCTCACTGGCCCCAGCGCCAATTTTATAATTATCTTCTTTCTTATAAATAAATTATCGCTCCTGAACATGGAAGGGATAACGATGTGTACATTGGCTGACCTCCCGGATAGTTGACAAGTTCATTGTTAAATTGCATATAATTGCTTTCCAATGCTCCCCCCAGATTTTTACAGCAAGTGACCTGAGCACACCAGCAATGTTCTTTTATTACATAAAGATGTGCTTTTGAAAAGTGATGCATAGGTGATAATTACCCATATCTATCCAGCAGTATGGAACTGTGGCTTACATAATGCATAGTGAGGTGACGGATTCAGGATATTTGGATTATCCATAAGCACCAATGTTCTTCTTTATGGCATACATGTACTGTGAAATGATAGATTTTGTATCTTTGTATTATCCATCAGAACCAACACTCACCATTTCTTTCTTCAGAGAACATTACTAATCATCCTTTCTAGCTCTTTTATTTACACGATATGATATTCTACTACTAGAGTAGCCGGCCACTAGCCAAACATTTACTTGAATTGTTACAATGACACTTTAATATCAAAGGTCACACCACAATCAACCCCAGGAGCAGTTACCATGTTCATCTGTAAGGCGATGATGACTTTTTCCAAGTAATTAAACCCATAAACCTAGGGCACACTGCCTGCAGGACACAGGGCATTTAATGTTTCATATGCTAACATCACCTCATGGTGAAACAGGAACGATCAATTAAAAACTTTTCTTTGATTAAGAATTACCATGTGTGCTTCAAGGGCACAGGTATAAGAATGAGGTCTCTGTTGAGCCTGAGGAAAGATGTCTGAGGAATCCATGGAACAAGAGATGAATGAGCCAGCACATTCAGTTTGAGAAGTCTAAAAGAGAGACTAGTCAGGAGAGTAATCGGAAACAGGTGTCTGGGTCAGACATGGGTCCTCGCTGAATATTCATAGAAGTGTGATTTCTTAACCTGGATCTGCCTTTTGCAGGCATGGAACTCAGCAGATTCAGCTAAGAGTTCCCAGAAGAGATCACGTAGAGGAAAGTGTTAATGAAATAGGTGTGTGACAGGCTGTAGGAAAGGAGGAGAAAAGGTGACTGAGCCAGCAAGTAGTACTATGTCCAATTTTCTGAGGAACCATCAAACTGATTTCTAGAGTAGTTGTACCAGCTGGCCATCCCACCAGCAATGGAGGATTGTTCCTCTTTCTCCACGTCCTCACCAGCATCTGCTGTCACCTGAATTTTTGATCTTAGCCATTCTCACTGGTGTGAGGCAGAATCTCAGGGTTGTTTTGATTTGCATTTCTCTGATGACTATGGATGTTGAACATTTCTTTAGATGCTTCTCAGCCATTTGGTATTCCTCAGTTGAGATTTCCTTGTTTAGCTCTGTACCACATATTTTAGTGGGGTTATTTGGATCTCGGAGTCTAACTTCTTGAGTTCTTGGTATCTATTGATATTAGCCCTCTATCGAATGTAGGGTTGGTAGCTATACTACTCCTGGGCATATACCCAAAAGATGCTCCAACATGTAATAAGGGCACATGTTCCACTATGTTCATAGAAGCCTTTTTTATAATAGCCTGAAGCTGGAAAGAACCCAGATGCCCCTCAACAGAGGAATGGATACAGAAAATGTAGTACATTTACACAATGGACTACTACTCAGCTATTAAAAACAATGAATTCATGAAATTCGCAAATGGAAGGAACTAGAAAATATCATCCTGAGTGAAGTAACCCAATCACAAAAGAACACACGTGGTATACACTCACTGATAAGTCGATATTAGCCCAGAAGCTCAGAATACCCAAGATACAATTCATAGACCACATGAAGCTCAAGGAAAAAAAAAGTGTGGATACTTTGATCTTTCTTAGAAGAGGGAACAAAATACCCATGTAAGGAGACATAGAGACAAAGTGTGGAGCAGAGACTGAAGGATAGGCCATCCAGAGACTGCCCCACCTGGAGATCCATCCCATATACAATCACCAAACCCAGACACTACTGTGGATGCCAACAAATGCTGGCTGACAGGAGCCTGATATAGCTGTCTCCTGAGAGGCTGTGCCAGTGCCTGAAAAATACAGAGGTAGAATCTCGCTGCTATCCATTGGACTGAGCACTGGATCCTCAATGGAGGGGTTAGAGAAAGGATCCAAGGAGCTGAAGGGGTTTGCAGCCCCATAGGAGAAACAACAATATGAACCAACCAGTACCCCAAGAGCTTCCAGGGACTAAACCACCAACCAAAGAGTACACATGGAGGGACCCATTGCTCCAGCCGCATATGTAGCAGCAGATGGCCTTATTGGACATCAATGGGAGGAGAGGCCTTTGATCCTATGAAGGCTCGATGCCCCAGTGTAGGGGAATTCCATGACAGGGAATTGGGAATAGGTGGGTTGGTGAGCAGGGGATTTTTGAAGGGGAAACCAGGAAAGAGGATAGCATTTGAAATGTAAATTTTAAAAAATCTATTTAAATAACAACAACAAAAAGAGAAGGTGGCTGGAGGATGTGCCATAGCAGCGTACTCAGGAGTGGACAAGAAGGAACTTGCCCCAATACAGGGGAAAGCCAGGGCCAAGAAATGGGAGAGGGTGGACAAGGGAGCAGGGAGGGGAAGGGGGGAGGGGACTTTCGAAATAGCATTTGAAATGTAAATTAAGAAAATATCTAATAAAAAAATTGGAAAAAAAAAAAAAGAAGGAACTTGCCTTCCCAAAAAGAAGTAGGAAAGCTTAACCAACTGTGCCCTCCTAGAGGAGGACAGGAGCAGAAGGCTATTTTAAGGCCAGAACATTTTATAGGCTAGGAAATGAATTCCCTGAGCTCCGGGGGCTCCTGGAAGCATGCTCTATTCAGAAACATAGAGTTGCAGTTTGGAAATCTGCTGAGGGCTTTGAAGCTCCACATTCAGGGGCTGTGGGAGAGCTTTTTCTAGAATCACAGAGGGTAATGAGCAGATTTTCTGTAGACCAGAAGTCCCCAAAAGCTGGTGGGTGGGACAGTGCAGGGGCGGGGAGAGAGGAGGGAAGAGAAAGGTGGGAGACAGAAAGAGGGAGCATATAATGAACATGAGGAAGAAGGTAAAAAGAGAGAGGGAAAGGAAGAGGAAACCGTAGAGAGGAGGAGGGAAATGACGGGAGAATGGGAGGGGATCAAGGGGAAGAAGGAAAATGGAGAGGAGGGAGCAGGGAGAGATGACAGATGGGGAAAGGAGAGGAGATAGGTGAGAAGAGAAAGAGACAGAGAGACACAGAGAGCAAGACTGGAAATGAACACTTCACATTCAGGGCAGCTGCAGGATTCCGGAAACAAGAACTTCAAAGCACAGACAGAGAGTCAGCTTTGGCAGGTGAGAAGGCACTGAAAGGCATTTCAAACAATCATGTAGATAAGGGCCAGCACCATGTAAATGTCTGAACTTTGAAGAAGAATTGCTAGCCTTTATCAAGCACTACCAAGGGCTGGCTCGGCTCTGCTGTACCTCTGTAAGCTCCCGTGTTCATTCCCACAAACATTCGGATAAGGCAAGCACCTCTTTCAGTTCTTTCTTCGGAGATGAAGAAATTCAGATGAAACTGGAACAAGAAACATGCTCAAAGCCACAGCTCCTGAGAGAGCTGGACTCAAACACAGTCTGGCTTCACGGGCTGGCACCCTAACGTCAGTAATGCAAGGCAAACCGGAGGGAGGAAGATGGTGGTCTGCCCAGCTCCTGGGTCTGAATGTATGCAGCAAGAATTAAACTGACCAAGATATCATCCGAGGAGAGTTATTGTGCATTGGAGAGCATTAACATAATCTGACACCTCAGAAGATTCAGACCAAGATAGTCTCTTCGAAGTATGGCTGATGTGGGAACAGAGTAGTCCAACTCTATCTTCCTTATCCTTCAAGGTGCTCATGGGATAGTATTCCAGCCTATAATAGTCAGGCAAAACAAACTTTCAATCTAATTTGGAGGTATCGTACTGTTACTTTATTTTAAAATATTAAATTGATTAAATGAGATATTTCAAGTCATATAACATAATTTACAAAGGTGTATATTGCATTCAGTGGGTTATGGGGACTTGTTGATCAAAGCAGAAGAGTTCTAGATCCTTCCAGAAAAGCTTACATTCTTCTAACAGAACAAGAACTTCAACCAATATGTCCTTATGTATATTACTTTCTTTACTTCTTCCTGGAATTGCAAGTGTAATGTCCAGAGAAACAGCAGCCTCTCAGGGCTCATAAGGAAATGAAAGAACCATGATTCAATCCAGTTTGAGCCCTCTACACTATCACCCAGTTGCATCCTCAGCCTGCTCAGCCACTTCTGATTCTCTGGAACAAAACAATCACTTCAGAGAACCAGCAAACTGGTCAACAGGAGGAGGAATTCTTCTGAGGACCTTGAAATTCAAGATGGTGGTTTCCTAGATCCAAGCCTTCAGGGCCTCTGGCCTCTTGCTTTTTCCAGCAGCCCCTGGCTCACTTGGAGTATTTCCTATCCTCCCTTGTGTAGAGTTTTCATCTTTTAACACATCTTAATCAAAAGGCTTAGAGGAAGCTGCTGCCATCTTCCAAACCATACCCAAAGGATGGTTAGTCTTTCATTCTTTCCCCCTCTATTTTAATTTTTGTCAGGAAAACATGTCATCTAGCATAAAAAAAAGAGAGATTTCATTCTTATAAAGAGTTAGGAAATACCGTGTTTTACCTTTCTGATTTGAGCAAGGCTTTTAATGTTTTCCTATTTTATTTCAATTTTTATAAAAAAAAAAAAACAATAAATGATCTGAGAAGAGAAAAATGGCTGAAGTTAAGATTATTAAGATTGTAAACAATGCTGTAAGCTAGTAGTTTTCAAATCAGATTCTCCTAGATCAGTAAGATGGGAATCATCTGATACGAACCCTGATTCTTGGGCCCAACCTCCCATCCACTGGATCACAAACTCCGCCTGCCCAGCTGCCTCTTATGACTGCATCTCCAAAGGATCTCAAGGCATGCTTTACTCTGAGAGACCTCTAAGTGGTTTGAGCCTGTCCCCTTTATTCTTTCTAAGCACATCTTGCTGCAATGCAAACTTGTTCATGTCAAGGCCCTAAGTCATCTTCATCATCTTGTCTCCAGTGCCAGACAGTAAGCCTCACATAGGGGGGGCAGGGAAGGCAGGTAGGCCAGTGCATGTATGTGGATAACAGAGGCAATGCTATATTGTCAAGCCAAGTTCTAACAAATACTATTAGTTTATTTAACAACATCCACTTATCCACATCCCTCCTTGTGAATTTGCTTTCCACAATTTCAACTCCTCCAATTCAACTGAAGCCCCAACATATCGAGTGGAAAAATCCAGAAAATAACAGTTCATATCTTTGAGTTTCTGCACTGTTATAAGTAGCCTGGTAAAGTCTCTCACTGCTCCTTCCCACTTGGTAGCAAAGACAAGAGCATCTGCCAGTGAGTCCACACTATACACTATGCTCTTCATGAATCACCCAGCACCATCAGTCATCAGACCAACTGACTTAGTGTCAGATACTTGTGATCAAGTCTCCCTTACTCCCTATTAAAACAGAATAGCCTGCAACAGTAGTGGTATTGGTAGTTCAGATATACCAAGGAAAAGGTACAATATGGAAAAAATGTGCAAGTCCTTAATGAAGAGGAAAGACTAGTAATTACATGGTGAGTGGCTATGATTTATACTAAGAAGAAATCTAAGAAAGGAGGGGGAAAATGTATCGTTAATATTCCCTGCAAAATCAAAACCACAGTATATGTGCTTCATTAGTATGGACTTCATTGCATGTATGTTCAAAATAAAAGAACATATACAGCACTTAGTATGACTTAGCATTCAGGCATCCACTGAGGTCTCAGAACAATCCTACATGGATTGATGGGTGCTATTCAAATGACGAGGAACCAATTTCTAAGTCTGAGACAGAAATACTGCATATGAAACAATGGGCACTATTCTTTTTTTTTTTTCCTTTTTCTTTTTTTTATTAGATATTTTCTTTATTTACATTTCAAATGCTATCCCAAAAGTTCCCTATACCCTCCCCCCCTCCCCGCCCTGCTCCCTCACCCACCCACTCCCACTTCCTGGCCCTGGTATTCCCCTGTACTGGGGCATATAAAGTTTGTAAGACCAAGGGGCCTCTCTTAATGGGCACTATTCTTAGGCATCATCATAATTGCTATGCCCATTACCATTTCCCTTTTACGTTTTATATTCAAAAAGCACAGGTTGTGCAGAGTAACAATACAAAAGTTTTAAATGAAGAACACAGGAAGTTGTTATAAGGGAGAAGTCTTTAAGTTGTTCTTATTACACAAAGCTTTGAGATTTTGTCCTGTCTGTCGGTGTGTCACCATGTGTGACTACCTAGGTGAATGTCCTTAGGTCTCTGTGGATGTGCTGTGGCTTGCTTCTTATTCTCCACAGGAGAATTTTGCTATTGATGCTTGGGTCGTTTTCATTGTTGCTTCTTTAGTTTCCGTGAATACGCCAATCTGTCTGTCCTGCTAGTTATGAGAATTTGAGTTATTTCTTATTTTAATTGTGAGCATTGTTGGCTACAACAACATGATCTCCTGGCCATACCTGAATTGGATATGTCCCTGACCTTTCCAGTGGCGCCACCAATTGACAGTGAAGCATGTCATAGGATGACATCACTCCATCGGTAATCATTGAACATTCACCTGGTGAATATAAGTCTATAATTTCAATAAATAATTTTTAGTTGAAGGGAGAACTTTTCAGACTATAGTTAAGGATAAACACCCATGCAAACTTTTCTATAATGTATTTTGAACTGTTTTTTTTTTTATGTGTTTGTGTATCTATCTTACTTTTCTCATGTGGGTCTTAATCCATTCGGAATTGGCCATTCTGTGGGAATTTTAATTATTACTGTTCACTGCAAAAACTGAGTTTTCCCCATGGTATTCACAGAAAGCCCATTAATTGATCATGGGTCTACAACACTAGATCTCCATGCTAGAGCTCTTATATTCATGTGACAGACAGATGGGGAGGCCGAAATTGCCACTTTTCTACCACACTGACTGAAGTTCCAGGTTTTTTTTTCCTCAACAACTTGTTGTTTTAATAAACTGGAAAGCTTTGTCTAAAGGGCCATCTCTAGCCTTGGCCTTTAAAATTGCATGTGAAGGTGGCAGCTTATCACACAGCACACAGTAATTATAAACTTGGTTGGCATGAAATACTAAATCAATTTTGAGAAAATTGATATTTATGCAATATTGACTGTATGAATTCGTGAGCATAATACTTATCTCCTTGTTTAGTTTTGGTCTTCTGTACTTTTTGTTGTGTAGAATTTTGAAATTTTTTCTCTGAAGGACTTAGGTGACTCTGTTATACCAACTTTTAGACAAGTACGTTTTTATGCTACCATGAGTTTTTAATTTCATCTTGTGTTAAATACACAAGAATATAATTCAGAAGATAGAGGAATGGTTCAGTGTCTAAGGGTACCAGTTACTCTTCCAAAAGACCAAAATCCAATTCCCAACACACACATGAGAGCTTATAACCATCTGTAACTCAAGTTAAAGATCCTCTGTAAGATTGTAAGATTCCACATCCTCTTCTGGCCTCCAAGGTACCAAGCTCATACATGGTGTATATATACATGTGCAGAGAAAACATTGATACACATAAAATAAAAATAAATACATCTCTAAAAATATAATCAGTTCATATATTAATATTGTTTCCAGTAGTCATACCAAATTCTTATTAATTCTAGCACTTAACCTAAAGTTCCTTTTACTATCCAGTAACCTACAAGTATGCCAAACCCTGGGGATGGAGGTAGTTAGTTGTTACTTCTCAAGCATGGTTTGTACAAGTGGGAAATTCAGACAGAGAAGAATGGAGACAGCCGTCTCTGCTTTACAGCATCCTCAGCTGGAAAGTCAGGGTGTAGAATCATCTGAAGGGTTTCTTCCTTGGCACTAATTTATATAGAGTTTAAAATGATGGTGTGGTGCCCATGTCCCCTGTAAAGAAGGATTTGTCCCAACTTGTAGTGACATGGCATTTGCTCGATGTTACCTTTCGAGGACTGCCTCACTGCAGAGAGCAGCTCCAGCTAAGATCTTGGATGAGAATATCTGATGAAATATTCCCATATGGACTAAGCTCCCTCTAACCTAGTAGCCGGGTTCCAAACATGAGTGTCCTGATAAAGCAAGAAAAAAACGGCCTGCATGACTGCTGCTGGATTCCATTGGTATGGGCTCTCATGGAACCAGTCCCCCAGACTCAAAAGGCAAGATCCAAGATAACCCCTTCTCCATGGGAGAGTCTTGTCCTACTCTAAACAGCTTAGGAGATGGTAGCAGTGGTTTCATGATGGAGCACATAGTTCAATACAATACGTTATACACGGATCAGTTACATGTACGTAATAGCAGTTTCATTTCTTCACGTCCAACCCTTATCTCTTGCATTTATATTTTCTTTAACATACTACACTCACTACAAGTAACTTTAAAACCTTGCCAAATAGATTGGGCAAGAGAGAAAGCTATACTTTTCTCCATTGCAAAGAAAATTCCCAATAAAGTGAGTGGTGATAAGAGTTCCAAGAGAGATAATACAGAGGATGCCTTAAGGAGAATTGCACCTCTTATTGTGGGTAAAGCAGAGTTTCCTCAGAAGATGGTGGCTCAATTGCTGCTAAATTATTTGAAAGTAAACTAAGAGAATATTTTAACAGGAAACAGAACATTTAAAGAGATGTTAATCCAGCATTTGGAATATTTGGAGGAAGCAATAGAAAACAACAGTGGGATTATTGACCTTTATATTGGCTACTTTTCACACTGGTGTGACAAAATACCTGCCAAGAAGTGGCTAAAGGGAAGAAAGGCTCATTTGGCTTGCAGTTTGAAGGGATGCAGTCCATCAATGTAGGGAAGGTAAAACAACAGGAAGAAGAAGCAACTGGTCTCATTTCATCTGCAATCAGGAAGCAGAGAGTGAGCAGGAAGAAGGTGGGGCTATAAAACCTTTTCAGAGTGACTGACTTCCTCTGGTGAGACTCCACCTCCTGAGGGTCTACAACTTTCTCAAATACACAGGCTAGCTGGGAGCTAAGTATTAACCTATGTGGATGTTTCACGCTCACACAACAGTCTTTTACACTTGATCTTGGTCAATGGACCAACCAGCAATAAGATACTAGTCACCTAGAATTATCATATCTGAGGACTACTGAAAAGTATGAACTGGATAAGTTCCACAACAGAAAATTATTTGTTCACAGTTCCAGAGAAGCTCAAAACCAATGTGGCAGGCAAGAGGGTTCATTCTCAGGGCTCTTCCCTGAGTTGGGAGCTGACTGCTGCTGCCTGTGTCCTTACATGGTCTCTTCTCTTTAGGCACATGGAAGCAGGGCAGCCACTCTAGTCTCATCCTCTTTGTAGAACACCAGGACTATTGTTAGGAGCATACCCTACTAACCTCATTTAGCCCTTCATTACCTCTACAATGGTCTTATCTCCAGTTATGGTCACATAGAGTGAGAGAATTTCAAAAAGATAAGTTGGGAAATCATGAATCAGGCCCTGACAGATGGCTGCTGCTCTGCAGCGTTGATGCACTGCAAAATGATAACGAACAGCTGAAGTGAGCAACAGACAATGAATTGGGAATTGGATGTGAAAACTAGAGGCCTTTTCACTGTGTGCAAAAAAAAAAAAAAAATCTGGATAGACGCCAGGGGACCTAGCGTATACATCTGAGAAGCATTCTCCCTGGATACCACCATCCACAGCCTAAACCACATAGATACACTTCAGGTATACACACCTCAGCAACAGTTACTGCTTTGGCTTTGCTGGTCCATTTTTCCTATAGTAAATACAGATAACTAGTGGGGGAAAGTAAAGGCCTTGTTGCTATGGTGAAGCTTAGAATGAAAGAGGTACCCATCATCTGTCTCCATAATATCCATACAGTAGGCCATGATGGTTTACAGGTAGGACTAGGAGACATAACCCAATGTTTCATTATTTGTGGAAGACAGTGCTTCACAGTCATTTGTATCTGTGAGTTGATTAGCCAGTTTTTTTCTGTTTTTGTTTTTGTTTTTTTAATGCCTCTAGTCTCTATTAAGGGCCTGCAATATGAACTCTTTTGTTATTAGTCCATTAGCCCTGGCACATGGTGACTCTCTTCTCAGCATATTTCTTTTTCTTTAATTTTTTTGTTAGATATTTTCTTTATTTACATTTCAAATGCTATCCTGAAAGTTCCCTATACCCTACCCCCGCCCTGCTCCCCTACCCTCCCACTCCCACTTCTTGGCCCTGGCATTCCCCTGTACTGGGGCATATAAAGTTTGTAAGACCAAGGGACCTTTCTTCTCAATGATGGCCAACTATGCCATCTTCTGCTACATATGCATCTAGAGACATGACCTCTGGGGGTACTGGTTAGTTCATATTGTTGTTCCACCTAAAGGGTTGTAGAACCCTTCAGCTCCTTGAGTAATTTCTCTAGCTCCTCCATTGGGGGCCCTGTGTTCAAACCATCCAGTGGAAAAAGGACAGCATTTTCAACAAATGGTGCTGGCACAACTGGCAGTTATCATGCAGAAGAATGCGAATTTATCCATTCTTATCTCCTTGTACAAAGCTCAAGTCTAAGTGGATCAAAGACCTCCACATAAAACCAGAGACACTGAAATTTATAGAGGAGAAAGTGGGGAAAACCCTTGGAGATATGGGCGCAGGGGAAAAATTCCTAAACAGAACAGCAATGGCTTGTGCTGTAAGATCAAGAATTGACAAATGGGACTTTATAAAATTGCAAAGCTTCTATAAGGCAACAGACACTATCAATAAAACAAAAAGGCCACCAACATATTGGGAAAGAATTTTTACCAATCCTAAATCTGATAGGGGACTAATATCCAATATATACAAAGAGCTCAAGAAGCTGGACTCCAGAAATTCAAATAACCCCATTAAAAAATGGGGAACAGAGCTAAACAAAGAATTCTCAAATGAGGAATACAGAATGGCAGAGAAGCACCTGAAAAAAATGTTCAACATCCTTAATCATCAGGGAAATTCAAATCAAAACAACCTTGAGATTCCACCTCATTCCAGTCAGAATGGCTAAGAGCATATTTCAAGTCATACCATCATGCACAATCCTGTCAGACTTCAAGTGTAAGTTATACTCATGTCCTGGGGAAAAAATACTGATAAAAATCAACTTATAAGAAAGAAAGTCTGGTTTGAGTTGATCATTTCAAAGGACACAGTCAATGGGTCATTTGGCTTCATCGAATTTTGATCCTCGGCTGAAGCAGAATATCATGGTGTAGATGGTGACATCTGCTGTTAAAAAACTGCTCACATCCGTCACAGCTTCAAGAAGGGGTGCAAAGATCCAGGGTCATAATATTTTCTTCATCTGCATAGCCCCAGTGAACTGACTTGTTCGCACTCATCACTAAATGTTTCAAATCTCCCAATTATTTTATTATTCAGCATCTAGGAGACATTTAAAAAGACATCAATGATGCTTCTGTTCTACCAATGTACACTTGGGACATTTGCCTAGAAATGTGAGCATAAGATCAAAAGCTGCTATGTATACACAGCTTGAAGAACCTTACCAGGTTTTTTTTCTCTTTACATTGTATCATTGTGGAGTCTCAGGAATGTCTGAGAGTCCTTGTTCTCTACAACACCCCCCACAGAGAAGAATAATTGAGCAATCTTTAAATTTCATTTTCTCTTGCTTAATTTCCAGGCTAATATCACTCAAGAAGGCCTGAGATGCATAGGAAGTAGCTACATGTTTGTTATTCCAATGGAATATTAGCCATCTCAGAGTGCTAAGTGGTTTCTCCTCTGAGAAGAGAGTCCATCAAATAACTTGTCTACCAAACAGTGAAGGTCATGTTTTAGTCTACCCTTCACCTCTTCCAATGGATTTTATCTGAAGAACTTGAGGTAACAATGGACTATCACTCTGCTTTTGTGAGGGACAGAACAAAGTGGAGTCTTGTGAATTTGATGGGGAGATTCATGCAGACCCTTCTTTGCTAAGTGGCTAGAAAGACAGTGAGAGCTACTTAGTTTTAACCTTCTTCTTAGCACAACCTAAAATCCCCTGAGAAGAGATTCTTAATGAGGATTCATCTAGATGAGAGCATACTATATATGGGCTTGTCAGAGGTTCTTGGTTGCTACCTGATGTAAAAGAGGTGGGCCATTGTAAACACTGTATTTCCTAGGCAGAAATTCCTGAACAGCAAGCAAGCAAGCAAGCAAGCAAGCAAATAGCAAGCAAGCAAGCAAGCAAGCAAGCAAATAGCAAGCAAGCAAGCAAGCAAGCAAGCAAGCAAATAGCAAGGAGGCTTACCTGGATTTATCTGTTCTTCATTGTGGGTATGCTATGATGAGATGTTGGAGTTTCTGCTTTGAGTTGCCTCCATCAATAAACTGTAACCTGGAATTGCCAACCACATGAACCCTTTCCTGCCTAAGATGCTTTTTGGTCAGGATGTTTTAACCTAGTCCCAGAAATGAAACTAGAACACGGAGTTTATGGAAACAGGTTTCTGTTAATAAATCCTGCTCTGTGGTAATCATTATTTTTCTCAGAGAACCATGGCAAGTAATATCTTTGTATTAATCTGAGTTATCTATAGAAATAGAATCAGTAGAAGACAGATGATACACAAATATAGATGAGATATACAAAGAGAAGTTGGTTGCATGGTTTCTGTTAAAAAAAAAATAAGGAAAGCCAGAGAATAAAATGATGAAGACAGACTTTAATTAGTGATAATGAATTGTATCAATTAGGTTTCCACTGTAGTGATAAACACTGACCAAAAGCGATTTGTGGAGGAAAGAGTTTATTTCTGCTTACAATTCTCAGGCTACTTCTATTACTTAGGGAAGTCAAGGCAGGGACCTGGAGGTAGGAACTGAAGCAATGGCCATGCAGGAGTACTGCTTACTGGCCTGTTCCTCGGGCTTACTCAAACTGTTTTCCTAGACCACACTGAACCACATTTCTGGAGGTAGCACCAACATCTATCATTAATCAAGAAATTGCCCCACAGGCTTGTCCACAGCCCAATATTGCAGGGACATATCTCAGTTGAGGTTACCACCTCCCAAATGACCCTAGTCTATGTCAAGTAGACATAAAAAGAAGACAGCACACTTTGACACTACTCTATTGTTAACTTAATTCAGGTTAGATTGAATACGGGTGACTAGGCATTGTAAAAGGAGCCTGGGGACAGACTGAGTAGACAGAATCAGTAGGGTCAGTAAATGACCCTGGCAAAATCACGGAAGGCATTTACAATTCAGTCAGAAATTATTTGATCAATTCAAGTAGTGGTGGAAGGTTCTTTAGCACCAGGGGTTGACGAAGTTTCCAGTACCAGGTGTGATCTCTCTCCTGTTGAGTCCAATTATAGCACTTCTGGTTACCACCAAGACACAAGGACCAATGACCACTGTTGCACCCTGGTTGGTATTCCCATAATTCGTTCTCCAATGCCAATTGGTTAGTCTTGATATTACATACATGCAAGTAACTCTAAACAAACAGAACAAGTTGTATTTATATATGTATGCAGATGTTTTATATACACACACACACACACACACACACACACACACAATTGTAGCAATAATTAAAGAAAAAGACATGAATTTTAGAAAGAGCAAATTGGGTAGAAGATGAAGGATGTGGGAGGATTTGGAGGGAAAAGGAAGAGAAAGGGAGTGATGTAATTATATTTTAATTTCAAAACTTAAAAAAAATTAAAAGAAAACATGAAAGTTTGAAATCTGTGTAAAACCCATCTGGTTTTTAAAAAAAAAATTAAAAGAAAACATGAAAACATGAAATCTGTGTAAAACCTATCTGGTTTTTTTTTTAATGTTACTTATTAAAGTTGTGCTGAGGGAAGAATGAGAGACAACACTGTGATTCTTCAGACACTTCCTGGGATGTTAGAGTCATTTTAGGAATAGAGTCTTAAGACTTTAGAAACCAAGTCAATATTTCTTCAAGTCATTTCAGGTCAAGGTTGAAGTCTGGTTGATAAAGGGCTCATAGGTGTCTGTTCCTCTTCTAAGGAGATCAGCCCCCGTTGCCTGACTGCCACAGGCTAGGATCATTTTGCTAAAAGCAAATTTCCACTCACAAAATGTATAAGAGTCACCACAGCTAGAAATCCAGTTAGAATAAAATAATAATACATGAGCTTCTTTCATTTGTTCTCAGCAAAGTGACATATGGCCAAGCCTCTTCTCTGTGCACAATCCATAATTCAAACAGAAGTGTTGCCTGCTTCCTCATTAGCTAAATTGTATTCATTGCAGAAAGCAGCTTTCGGAAGCAGTATCGATCAGCAGGAAGTAAGATGGAAAGAAATTAACACAACTTGAAAAACTCCATTCTCTGGAGTGTAACTCACCATCTGGGAGTGAATTATTAGGAAAGAGACAAGGAAGAAGAGCCTGTATATTACCTTTCCTTTTCCATACACAAGTCGACCTTCATTAATCATCTTCAATGGTGTAGAATCTGAGATCGTTCAGAAGTGACCTGTGTGATTCTTACGGGAGAGAAGGTTTTGTGCAAAGCATTTAACTTGGGACTTTCAAGTTTCTAACATAACCAGAAGTGGTTCCTTTCTCTTTAACTGTTTCTGTGTGTAACCCTGTCATTGTACCTTCTAAGCTAATGTCTGTGGTAGACACAGTAAACATCTTTATTTTAAAATTCTCGCACTTCAATTGCTTTGATAATTTATTCTCCTCTTCTTCATTTTATATTAAACTTACTTTATGGGATAAGATCAATTTCCTTGTTTATCTTATGTAGTATTTTATCTGCAATACTTTTACTTGAACCTAAGGAACAACTCTGTCTTGTTGTGTGTGTGTGTTTATGTGTGTGTGTTCATGTGTGTGTGTTCATGTCCATGTGGGGGTGCATATATGCCTGTGAGTCTATGCATACATGTGCTATGCATGCACATGTGTGCATATATACATGGAGGTCAGAGGTCAACCTTAGACATCATTGTTCAGAAATTTGTCAGCTTTTTTTTTTTTTTTCAGTCAGGTTCTCTAACAGGATTTGTGGATTTGGCTGAGCTGGCTTGTGAGCAAACCCTAAGAATCCACTTAGAATCCCCTGGGGTTGTACATGAATGTCACCACACCCAACATCTCTACATGACCTCTAGAGATGGAGCTCTGGTCCTCATTCTCACACAGCAAGAGCTCTGCCCACTGAGCCACACCGCGCCCCCCCCCCAGATCCAAAGCACTTTGAATAAGTGGTCAAGGTAAAACCACAGCAAAACAAAAGCCCCCCACATCACCAGCCCCCACAAAATCATTCACAAATTACCACATCAAGCATTTGTTAGTGAAGATGCACGTTATCACTCTTTCCGTGTCTTCCGATAACTGAGCAATTATCCCTCTGCCAGAAAATTAAAATAAAATTATACTCTCCTAAATCCATTATCCAAGTTATTTTTAATAATTTTCTATTTACTTGCAGTTTCAAAATTGTTTTTATATTACTGTTTGTTTGTCTGTGTGTCTATAATCAGTTCACCTCCTTAGCTGAAGCCTAAATGGGCTGAATAAAGATGCAAATGGTTTCTAAAGAATATGAATTGACCCAAATAATTGAATGAGAACTGGCAGTTAATGGGAAAGGGGCTCTATCAGGAGGCAGGAACAATCGTGGGAGGTAAATAGCATGTAATGAATCATTTTTTCCATTCACACTTGTGTGTTTGTTATAAATTTCCAATTTGTCGTGAAGTGATTTCAAAATGAAACTAATTATCAAATGTAGAGCAATGTTCTTATTGCAGCAAACAGTTAATATATCTCTCCATGTCAACACTGTGTGTTGGGAGAAAACAAATGCAAAATGGGACTCAAGTTGCTGCCCTCTGAGGGATAGATATGTGTTCTTCTTGAGTGCAAACTAGATATTGAGAAGTAGGTATACTCTGACTATTTGCTACAGCTACCAAGACAAAACTCAAAGTCAATGACACAAAACAATAGGAAGTTATTTTCTTACAAAAAAAAAAAAAAAAAGCCAAAATCAAGACCTGCAGCCCTTTCAGAGGTCAAAGGGGAGGAGACCTCCTTGACTCTTTCAACTTTGAGAAGGATGGACATCTTTTATACTCATTTCCTGACAGGATCATCCTTCCTTTCTCTGCTGCCACCTTAGTACAGGGCTGTCCGCAGCATTCCATAATGATCTTACAGAAATGGTAGTTGTTGGACATAGGGCTCACCCAAAATGACCCAATTCTTCCTTATTTATAGCCTCAACACCCAATTTTCACCTCAAAGGGAAACCCCATAAATTAAGGGCAAGGAAGAGTAAATGCGATATCAGATATCATGGGAAACAGGGTCTAAATAAACTTTTGTCATATGGCCTAATTGCCTTCCCCTACCACACTTTCTCTTTTCCCAGCATAAATACCATTTACCTTGGTCACCCCACGGTTCTTACTTCTGCAGGGGCATATGTTAGGTAATCTTCTATGCTCTGTGGATCAGGAAGCAAGATATTTGTCTTCTCAGTTCCCACTGAGATCTCAAAACTGGGACAAAGGGGATATTATGCTCTTATATCCAATAGATAGAGACTAGGCTGTCTATATCTGTGCTAAATGAAGGTAAATCAAGCCCCTGATATATTGCTCAAAAATCCCCACCAATCTGTTTATGAAATAATCCCAAAACCCATTAGACAAATCAATTAAAGAGTTTTTTCCCAAAATAAAAATGCCATCCCTCTAGAAGCTTGGGTATAGGCATTTCTCTTCCTTCCCCATGGAGGTTGGCACAGCTGTGAAGACCCTGACTCCTCCCTCTGACGTGGGACACCACAACATCCAGTGGGTAATCTCTGATAAATTGACAGGATTATTAAGGAGCAGGAGGGCACAGAGTTGGTGAGGATGCCTACCTGGAGGGCACAGGCAGGCTAGCTGGCAATAGCAGCTGTGTCAGAAGCACATTCCCAGCAAGGCAGAAAGGGGCAGCTGGATTAGCCCTGTCCAAAACAAGATCTTCAAGAGGAGTTCTGCAGGAAAGGTTGACACCAGTTGAAAGGACAGGAGCATCTCACTGGAACAAGGACCAAGATGGATAATAAAGCATTCTCTGCCCTGCTTAGCAAAGACTGCAGAGGTAGAAAACCCAAGACCATTCTATTCTAGAAGGTTCCCCCCACCCACAAAAAAAAAAAAAAAACTGAAGAGAGGAAGGGCAGCATTTAGAGATGTCATGCCAATGAGCATTCTCAAATACAGAAGGATGCCTGTAGCTACATAAACCTGGCCTACACTTCCCTTATTTACCATCCTGCAAAAGGGCTAGAGGCAACAAACCTTACAGCATTAGGGCAGGTGATAATAGCAGATAGGATAAACTATTATCCTATAATAGTTTCTCTCTCTCTCTCTCTCTCTCTCTCTCTCTCTCTCTCTCTCTCTCTCTCTCTCTCTCTTCCCTAAGCTTAAAACAAAGACTTCTGGCCCATCCCAAGAGCTATGGTACTGGTCTTCCTGAGACCCAGGAAGATTAGAAAAGGAATCATTTATGGGCAAAGTGTGAACTTGCCTCTATGTCTCCCACCCATCATCTAGTCTCTAGGTAGGTGTCATCTTACCTGTTTTAAAACTGAAAAAAGAAAAAGAAAGAAAACATTGAGATCAACAAAAACAACAACAACAACAAAACCCACTAAAATGAGCAGGGACAACAGACAGAACAGGCTGCAGGCTTCTTTCTGTTCACCGAAGCCCATTGCAAGATAGCTAGACACAGGTATCCTGCAGATAATGCAGATAAGAATAATTGCATACTACAAAAGGCCACTGAGTTTAAAATCCTTCATTGCACTATGGGTTTATGAACACAGCAGACAAATACACATCTAAGAAAACTTTCTGAAAATGACATGATTTCGGGGATGGGATAATAGCGTGATGAGCTTCATGATAGAAGTGCTTTACACACGCTCCACCGAGCTATTTCACAGATTAATTGTGGCTTTTCTTTTCCACTTACTTTCTGTTATCCCTGTCCAGGTTTTCTATATAGGAAATGTTCTGTTGTTGCTTAAACATTTAATGAGTTTGTTGCTCTCTCAGTAAAGATTTTCTTCTGTTAGGCAAACCGTGAGTAATACCTTCCTTCCGTGCTCGACTCGATGCTTTGTCTACCAGATGGATTAGATGTCTTGCTGTGTGAAGGAAGAACTGTCTGTATTCCTTATTCATCCATTCCGTCACTCACTCCACGTATCTATTATCTGCCTCCTGATGGCAGTGCATGAAGAAGACAGGACAGAGAGGAGCATCATTCTTTGTACCTTTGTAGGTATTTATATATTTGAAAAGAAATGGGGGCAAGAGTCTCTAGGGCAGATGTTCATTAGTAGGGTAGATTTTTCATGTCAATGTTGAGTCAAATGTGTTCTGTAGGCCATATGAATTGGAAAGGGCTGATGGAAATGAAATCGAAGGCTGCATTACAGAAAGTCGTTGCCTATCAAATAGATGTCATCTATATATGACTTCTGTAGATGAAGACGTCAGAACGATGCATGGTATGTGCACGCATGAAAAGAAACCTCTCTGACATTTCAGAAAATGTGTGAAACATAAACATGCAAGTGGAAGTTCTCTGATGCTAGAAACATTTTCTACTCACTAAGGGGTCCATGATACCCAGAACAATGGTTAGTACACAGTAGGACTGTTCTCCACTAGTTCGTATGAAAAGCCAGATCAATGAACGAGATGAAGGGTCAGACACAGGAAAAATTAAACAAAAACCTGAAAATCAGGCCTTGGAGAAAGTGTTACTTGGGGTTCTGGTTTCAGTGGCCTAATGAAAGAAAAGAGGCAACAGGAAGTAATGAATGCATGGGGTTGAGCAAGTCTGTTTTCCTACTGTTGACCTTATATGATTGCTTTAATGGAAACAGGAAGGGGACCCAAAGTTAGAGCAAGTGGTCTTACTATGTAACCAGACATTGACATGAAGTGGAGGTACTGATTTCCTTTATCAGCTCTGTCAGTTACACAAACACACGTCCACACAAGGCACACATATACAGGACAGAGATGGAAAGAATGAGGGAGGGATAAGGAAGAGGAAAGGAAAGAAAAGACAAGAAAAGTCCAGGTCTAATTTCCCTAAAGCACCTTCTTTCAACCAACATTTATATACATTTGTCTTAATGGATATTTTGCTCGTATAATTTTTGAACAATTAAAAATTTTAAAGCAGTATTAATGAAAAGCTAATTACAAATTATATTACTGAAAAGTCAGAGGAGAAATCCATATGTCTATGATCTTTCCTGTCTCAATTCTGGACTTTATGCCTCCAATCTGAATCTCTAGATTCACCAGAGATGACTAGAATTCAGTCCAGAGGGCACACCATAGGATTTGACCTTTCCAGAGCATAGAGGTCGAAACGGAAGAGCCAGAGATCTGTGGTTAAACAAAAGCACAGCAAGCTCTAGGCATATATGACATCTTAAAACTTCCCAGTGGGACAGAATGGGAGATTTCCTTATTCTCCAAATATACATGCTACCATCTGCCTCATGAAGATGGGGACATTAGCACTAGGGCACATTGTACATGGCAGTAATTGTAAGAGACAGTATGGCAGAGGGGTCTATTGCATGACATTGTAGTAAGCCCTAACCATAAAGAGCCCATGGTTATAGGTTCAATAATATTGAAATTGTAAGTCCAGTACCTATAAATGTAACACCCGTGTGCACCTGCACACAGACACACACATGGGGGTGGGGGTGGGAGTGGGGAGCATGTACAGTGTTTAGTGTATTGTACCTAAAAACCAAGAACCACACAAAACTTTTGGCGAACTCAGAAGCTAAAAGAAAGGCACAGAATAGAGTCTCCCTAAAAGGACTTCATATATTATATAATCTAAATGACAATTCCTTTTGATTTCTAATCTTCAGAAAAGAAAGCATATATTAGGAAATTATGAGCTAAGAGATGGTTCAAACTTGCACCCAAACCTAATGATTGGAATTGGATCCCCAGGACCCATAGGGTTAACAGAGAGAACTGACATCTGCAAGGTGCCCTGTTGCTTCTTTTTACACTGTCATGCATGTGCCCCTATAGCATTCATAAATAAATAAATAAATAAATAGTAAAATATTTAGATTCTATTATTTAAAGCTATCCAAGGTTGTACGCTGTATGACTTCTGTGAGATCATAATATAATCAGTTTCTTAGTCTATTTCTCATTATCAAAATTAAATAACTAAGGCAAGGTAACTATAAAGATGGGAATTGGTTTTGCTAATATTTCTGGAAGTTTGAAATGTGGTATTAGCTTTGGACCAGCTCTATAAGGAACATCTTGACTCTCTTACATCCAAGTGGGAGAGTATGTATGTGAGTGAGAAAACACATATCCTAACAAAACTCCAGAGTGTTACTGGGGTACCACAACCCCTTGTGGTTATAGTGGCTCCAGTTAACCTAAGGACCCTCTGCTAGTTCACATGTCTTGAAAGTACTTCTTAATATCCCAAGATGTGAGCCTTTGGGGAACAGACAAACACATAGGCACAGATGGGCAGAATGATACCCTGATCAAAAGCAACTGGGGCCCAAGGTCCAGGCAGAGAGGTATGGTGAGAATCAGGCTCATGGATGGACCTGGGTCTGGCTTTGTTCTTGAGTTCCACAGCCATGCTGACTGATTAACACTTCTGCCCCACCCCCTTGCTTTGTATCTGAAGCGAAGACTTCAGATCCATTGATAATCTAACCTTTGAGACCATCTACTTCCTTCTCTTTTTTTCTGACTGCCCTTGTGCATTTAACTGAGCCCTAATACTGGGTATCCATGGTTCAAAGCCCAGCTTTCCCAAATATATGTCATGTAGCTATGATTGAACTATTGAATGCCTTCATTCCTCATAAGTACAAAATTATACACCATTGTCCTTTTGAATATTATGTGAGGTCATCTATGAAAAAAAAAAAAAACCAGAAAGCCTGTTCCAGAATGCTTAAATAATTTCCCAAGGTTAAATAGGATTGAAAAAAATATACCTGAGATGTCCAAATAAACCTGGTATTTTTTTCCTGTCTTGATCACAGCTCATATATCATCTTAAAATTCAGCACATTTGCATTGTTCTCTAGAATACAGTGCATGTATATTTGTTTCCAGTATGAATTCAAACTTTTCTCCATTGCTGATTCTCACTTAAAATCATCAGTCCCCACCTTCTAAGAGAAGGAAATAAAATGGGTAAAATAATAATCATAGAACTAATGGGAAGGGATGGTATATCCCTGGCATATCGATTACCCTGTTTGAAATGCTGTGCTACTACAGTGTAGAGGAGTTTTGTAGGAAAGGAGTCAAAAATTAGCCAAGGTTAAATAATCGGTGTGAATGTAGCCAGGCTGAACAGATTATAGCATTCAAATCAAGGTACTACACAGAATAGAAAAATGTTATAAAATTAAAATTAATGAGAATAAGCTTGACATTCAAGTGTTAGTTGAAATTAATGTGAATATAAAGAAAATGGCACATTTCTTTTTATGTGGGAGGGAAGATGGGACTTGAACTGATTTTCTTCTTTGTGTCTAGAGGCAAGATGGAGCCACTTCTGATAGTCTATGTGTGTGAACTCATATTTGATTTACATCAAATACAATGTTTGTAAACCTCTATGCCTCAGCTTCTCAGGGTTTGATTTGGTTTTGGTTTGGTTGATTTGGTTGGTTTTCATTATTTTTTGTTAATGCTGAGAAATAGTCTCAAACTGAAGAAGGAAATATATAACAAGGTGGTAAGTGAAAAGACGAAGATAGAGATGCAAAAGCCCTGCGTTTGCATGTCTCCAAGCAGCTCAGAGATACGGAATGCCTCCGGCCTTTGCCATCCCCATATCTTTGTCTCTACAGCTAAGATAAGAATGTTCCCACAGTTTTGGAGAGGAAAAGCGCATGCAGTGAATTGTGCTGCAGTGTCTAATGAACTTATAGTGTCTCCCTCTCTACAGGAGTCCCACTTGCAAGCAATGGCAGATATCTCCAGGTGCTTAGAGGAAAAGGTTCCTAAAGGGGCATTCTAAGATTAGTATGTCAAAGATCTGTCTGAACTCCCATGTGTACTGTAGCAGTGTTCACAAGAGTCAAGCTACAGGATCAGCCTAAATGCTTGTAAGGGGATGAATGGAAGCAAAAACAATGGAAGCAAAAAAACAAGGTCCATGTTCTTCAGAAAACCCTGTCGACCAGTACAACATACATAAGCATCTAGTACAGAGGTAAACAACACATGGTCTCACATGTGTGTGATGGAGAGTTCATAGAGAGTAGAATGGCTAGGGTAGGTGCTGGGGTGAGGAAAGGCAACATATTGGTCAACAGATATGGAATTAGAGTCACATTAGAGACATGTGTGCGGGCAACCACACAGAGTAGTAAAAGCCATTCTGGATAACGTATTTTATTCTTGAGATTGTCTAGATTGCTTTTACCTGTTCTCTCAGCATGAGCACCGCATGAGCTGGTTCATTTGTTCATTAGTTAGACTTAACCATTCCACAGTGTATACATACCTCAGAGCCTCAGATGAACCATAAACACAATTTTTCAACCAAAAAAGAAAACAATTTTAAAAATGATATGGGCAGTTCATTCACTTGGGGCAGAGGCATAAACTGAATTCATGTGTAGACTGGTAACCATATCCTGAAGAAATCCACCACGTCCATCAAAGACCCACAGGAAACTATTCTACCAGCTCCTGAATGTCCACTGCTGTCCACTGAATTTCCACCTGACCAATTTCAGATTTCCAAGAAGTCTCATCAGATAGAAACTCTAAAGGCCCTGGTCCTGGCCATATGCAGGGACCACTCTGATGCCTCAACCTTTATCTGAATTTCACAGTGAAATACATTCTGTATCTAGTATCAGCTAACTGGTCCCACAATTGAGGTTAGCACCAGCAAGGCCAGGCTTAGAGAATTCTCCCCTAAAACTCTTTATCTGCCCTCCCTTACCTCACTGAATGGTAAGCTCATGAGGTAGAAGTGACTGGATCATTACAGTGAACCCATGACAGAATAGACACCACCATGTGTATTCAGTAAGAGTCAGTGTTCACAAGTGGACAATGGACTCAACATTTCCCTTGGGAGCCTGTCCTCTGGAAGAGATGAAGAGAACATGGCCCCAGCAAGTCTGACCCTATCTGAAAGGATTTCTCCTGGCATTAGTCACAGTTAAGCTGGTAGGAAGAATTCAGGTCCTAATTAAAGAAAAAGCTTCAGGTGTGAAATCAGAATGGAGAGACTGGGGTACCCTGAGAGATGTGGGACCTTAGAGCCAGAGTGGTCCAGAGTCTGAAACCTCTTGGGGATCCGATGAAACCCTGGTGAAATCTTCAAAATCCACTCTGCCCTCCTTGGGCCTTAAAACTCATAGAGTGACTACTGATAGGTAACTGGGTAGCATGTCTCATGCATAGAAAGGCCCACTGAGGAATACAGTGCATTTTCACTAATGGAGAGAGAGAGAGAGAGAGAGAGAGAGAGAGAGAGAGAGAGAGAGAGAGAGCTGTCTCATATTCAGAGAGAATGCTCATATTCAGGGGCATGGATTCACCTGCCCAGCATCTACAGAGTGAAACAACGCTGTGGCCTGGGTAAATGTGTCCTCAGGCCACCTCGAAGGCTGAGGCTGCTCAGGTTCCCGGTTCATGGGTAGGAGCCTAGAATCCTTCAGTTCTCCTTTCGAGCCACCATCTGTTCTTGACACAAGAACACATTTCTAGGTCTTTTCAGGATCCCCTAAACACAGACTCAAGAACAGACCAGGCTGTCAGTGGGGAGATGAGAGCCAAACAAGGAAACAGTCCACATATGCTGTGTCTTTTGAGTGGTGACTGGGTCCCCATGTACACTGCTGCTATAAATACTCCAACCCACCCTTTGCCATCAGGAAGACATCACCTAGATACAAAAAAAGGAATAGAGGGAATGAAGAGGCAGGGGAAGGGGGGAAAGGAGGTAGGGAGGGAGGGAGAGAGGGAGAGAGGAGGGAGGGAAAGAGAGAGAAATCATTAAAAAATCACAGGTGAAAAGGCCTCTGATCTTAGAAAGGTCTAGAGAGAGATAGCCTTTCAAAAGCATCCAGTGAGGAACAGAAGGGCACAGAGCCCACAGATAGCCAGGCCAGAGTAAAGAGACCACAGGAGGAGACCGGGCCTTCTTAGAACTATCCTTCCCATTCAGGATAGAGTGCAACTGTGAGAGAAATCATTAAGTTTAAATGTAAGCTGCTTGGCAGTTTCAGAAAGATAGAGACAGAAACAAAGACAGAGACAAAGAGAGATACTCCAAGACAGACAGGCACGGAGAAAAGCTCAGAATTCAACACTGAAATCAGATCTCAACCTTGATTTCAATGCCAACTCTGCTACTTTCTGTCTTTGCCACACTAGGGGAAATCCTTGACCCCTGGCTGCCTGCAAACTTGGTATAAGATGGAGTTACCATAGCTGTTTCCCAGAGAAAGTACCGAATTCCTGGGTAATTATTCAGGCTGGTTTAGGAAACACAGTAGTTAATAATAAAAATAAGAACAACCAAAATAAACATAAAAGTGGTAAAGCCCAGTGCTTGTTATTATTTGAGGTTTAAATATTTTAAAAAGGAAGCTGGGCAGATGGATGTGGGGTCTGGATTCTGGTAGCTGATGTGAAAGCTAAAGAAACAACATGCATGGTATTTAAGGAGACAACTGGCCTGGGTTCCAGGGTGGGACCCAGCTCTGCTGTTTTCCTGACCATGTGTAAGTGACATAAATTCTCGGAGCCTGTTTGTAAATGAGATTATGGCTGTATTGTGCTCGGATGCAAAAAAAAAAAAAAAAACACCGTCATAAAGTCCTTGTAGTCATTATACAAGTGCTAGTTACATTTCATTACTTGTGTGTATATGTGTGTGTGTGTGTGTCTGTGTGTGTGTCAGTGTGTACATGTGTGTCTGTGTGTTTGTGTCTGTGTCTGTGTGTATGTTTGTGTGTCTATGTATGTCTGTGTGTATATGTTTCTGTGTGTTTGTGTATGTGTGTCTATGAATGTCTGTGTGTATATGTGTGTCTGTGTTTTTGTGTGGCTATGTTTGTCTGTGTCTATGCACATTCAGGAAGTACAAAGGGAGATGTCAAGTATTCTATCACTTTCTGCTTTTTCTAGAGCTAGGACCTCTTCTTGAACCTGGATCTTTCCATTTATTGGCTAGACTACCTGGCTGGAGAACCCCAAGGATCCGCTTAACTCTCCCTTTTCCCAATACATGGGTAATAGACACAGTAACACGAGTTTTTCCATGGGCTGAGGATCTGAACTGAAGTTCCTATGTGATTCCTTGTATGAACCACCTCCCCAGTCCCTTGTTACATGCATTCATAGTGTATTTCAACTCTAATTTGAACACTAATGGACTTTGCAGACATAAATGCACTGTTCACATACTTGTGAACAGCAGTTATCAACCTGTGGGTCATGACTCCTTTGGGGGTCAAATGATTCTTTCACAGAGGTTGCTTAAGACCATTGGAAAACACAGATACTTGCATTACGATTTATAACAGTAGCAAAAATACAGTTGTGAAGTAACAGTTACAATCATAACATGAGGAACTGTAGGAAAGGGTCACAACATACTGGTTGAGAACCACTGCTCTTGAGAGGGTCTCTGTCTATAAATACGGACATTCCTAATATCATATGCTTTATTTCTCTAATGAAGTGTGCAATGTTTTTCTTAGGAGATATCTTTCTGAGCATGAACATGTTGGAATTTATAAAATACTAAAGTATCACTTAAGGATAGTCTAATGTTGGTTTAATAAGTTTTATTACATGCATCTACTGACCAACTACCAATCTCTGGATATTAGTGATGCAGTTCTTGGCTACATCACCCAATGGCTCATATCTGAATGTCTTATAGAAGAAATCACTTGACCTCCAAATACCAGAGAATCTGTCTGAACCTGGTACCTTTCAACCATGAAACACCTCAACTTTCATCTGAGCATGATTTTAATTAAGGGGAAAAGGTCATTTCTTTAACGAGTTCCAGGCTGGTACCCAACCTCCCCCTGTGTAGGAGAACGGGTCTAGTGTGACAAGTGCCACTTCTCACCCCCTCAGCACACTGCAGCTTCATCCCATTCCCGACCATGCTGCAAGTCCAAGCCCAAAAGGAGTCTTTTAAAAAGAGAAGAGACAATTACAACTCCTTGGCCCATTTCTTGAACCTTATCACACACTTGGTACATGGTTTGGGAGTGAAATAACCCAGTTTTATAAATCTGCCAAGAGAGTCAGTTGCTCTCTTTTTAGGATGGGCAATACTTTGTTCAAATAAATCTGACTCATGAAGAGCTTGGATGCTCCTTTTGAGAGTCTTTTCTGAAGCCTTATATTTTTATATTTTATTTATTTATGTATTTCTGTGCTTAGGTAAGTGTCTCATATTCACAGGGATCTGAATGGCATATAAAGAACACGGGATATAATCAAAGAAGAGAAGAACACGGATACAGGACTGAGCTAAGGTCTAGACCTTTACCTAAATAAAACCTCAGATGCGAAGAAGGAAATTAAATTTTTCTATTCTTTAGAAGATCAGCCTCTGCCTGACTCAGTGCGGAACTGGTGGCATGTTGCAGGACCCTGGTTGCTTCTGCTTCCCTCTTAGTGTGTAACCTTGGGCAGGTCTCTTGACCCATCTGAATCAAAGAAACTCTCTTGGAATATGAAGTGAGCCTTGCAAATCTCAGCTCCCATCATCCCCAAACACCCAGCTTTCCACTCTGCACCTGGCATTTAGGCTCCAGCCCCATCCGTGGTGATGTTGTGTACACAAGCAAATGCACTTTGGCAAGCCCAGGTGTCTTTTCAGCTGAAATGATGGTGGTGAAATTAGCTCACCAGTTTGCACAGAAGACTCATTCAACACACTGCAAAGCAAACATGGACAAAAACGGAAAAATTACTACCAACTTACTTCAGAGGTATTTTAAACATTCAGGAGACCCAGAAGAAAGTGCTACAGGAAGGCTTCTTGGTCTAACTGAGGCAGAAGCAGCCTCAGATCCAGGGATTCATGGAGAATGAAAGGCATTTTTCTGTGGTGTATGAACTTCAGGCTTGTGTTTACCAAGCCTCGGGGTAGGGGTTTTAACTGCCTCTAATGATCGTTCTTTTCCATTTGACATTTATCTTATTCTTTGTTTATATTTCAAGTTTACGCTGGGTTTTCTCCCTTTGTGGAGCCATGTTTCAGCAGAAAACAGAAATAGTCTATTCAGTGTTAAGTCAGCGAAGGGTACATTAACTATCCAAGAGGAAAATAGAGATCAAAAATGCATGGGAGACCAAGGGCTGTGCACAAGCTTGGTTCTTGCAGAATGGCTGGGAAGGGACAGATTCTCAGGATTCATCCTAGATTCAACACAGAAGAATGTCACTAGTCATCTCTGAGAGATGTGATATTCAGACCTGAGGTGAGGCGTGGTGAGAATGGAGACTTTAGTGATTTCTAGGTTGCAGTCCTCTCTCATAACCAGATAATAAACATCAAGAGACCCAACGACAAAGCTCAACCTAAACAGACAACTACCAAGCACCCATTGGGGTGAGCTCCTTTGTGAACTGTTTGTCTTATTTCTCAGGGGTGGTCTATTGGCCTTTCTATGATTTCACATGCTGATATTTTATTTAATTAAATGTTTATTGTACAAAATGAAGGGTTTGTTGTGAAATTTCCATACATGCGCATGATGGCCTTGGTTCAGATTCACTCTCTTGAGCATTCTTTCTGGTCTTTGCTCCCCCAAACTCCTATTTCTCTTCCCCAACCATATCCTTAACAGTTCTTCTTTACTTCCATGTTCTTTTCTTTCCCCTAGATTCTACACATCAGGGGAAATGTTATACATGTATGACACTTGTCTGTGTGAGTCTTACTTCACTTAGCATGGTGATCTTCAGTTCCATCAGTTTTCTTGCAAGTGACATAATTCCACTCCCCTTTATGGCTAAATAACACTATATTGTGTATATGTGCCATGATATCTTTACCTATTGTCGCGCGCCCACACGTCTCTGACCAGCAGAGATGGTGGGAATAAATGACATGGAATGCCAAGGTGGTTGCAGAGCAGCTTGCCTTCGCAGCTTCTGCTTTATTCTGCTTCTCTCTCTGTCTCTCAGGTTTCACACAGCTGCAGCCGTTCACTCACTCACTTAACGCTGGCGCTGCTCTCCTCATCTGCTGCTCTCTAGCCTAATGCTGCTGGCACTCTCCTACGCTGGTGCTCTCTAACACTGGTCCGGTCTCCTCATCTAGTCTCTCATCTGGTCTCTCTCTGCTACGCTGGTCTCTCGTCTCTGGCCTACTTCATCTGGGGCTGCCCTCAATTTATACTTCCATTCTCACGCCACCTCACACTACCCAATCATAGATGCACACATCCAAGGCTGCATGCAGGATTGGCTGATAGAATGGTATCCTGAGATGTTGCGCTAATCTCTCCAATGAGTTACACGTGCTGCTTTTATTGCGCATGGCTGAGACTGGGATAAACAAGCGAGATCATGGGGCTTAGCATAGAGTAAGGCACCATCTTTGGCCCATGCGGCCGTGCCTGCTCCCCACAACCTATCAGCTTATGAGCACCAAAGCTGATTCCATAATTACACGATTATTAAAGATGCAGAGAAAAGCTTGAGTATGGAGTCTTCTCAGTAGTTGGCTGATATTTTTCCTTTCTTGAGATAACAATTACTTCAAGTCTCTTTCTGGTTCTGTAACCCACTCTTTGCAACTACAACCAGAGTGAGGCAGGCTAGAAGACACAAGCTGATTCCTGGGTTCTTGCAAGTGTCTGACCTTGTGTTTCTATGAACTTGGGGCATCAACTCGTGAGAGCTTCCATTCTACCTGCCTGCCTGCCTGGTCCTCCTGGCTGTCCTGGGACATGTCACCCTGGCTTTCTGAAATTGCTGAAACAAATCTCCACATGCTTATAACAGAAAAAGTTTCCTTCCAAGATGAATGTCACAAGGCCTAAGTCCCTGCAAATACACTAAGGGAACATCTCATTTCTCCTTCTTCTGTCGCCCTTAGGGGTTTTGGGACTATGTTACCCTTTTCCTCTAGTTTCATGTGACCTTCTCTTCATCTCTGAGTCTCTTCTCTCACTCCAATATGAACAATTGTTATTGATGTCAGGGCTCATCTGGACACTCCAAATGACCTCATCTCAAGAACCTCCAGTATAGTCATAAAAGCTCTTTTTCTCACAGTCACATCTGCAGGTTCTGGAATTGGAACTGTTCCCGTGTTGGAGAGGGGCCCCTGTAAAATGCAATGCAATCTTTTTTTCTTTAAGGCTCCTTTTGTGCATCTTATATTCTGTCATAGGGAAATATTATCATCCCCCCGCCCCGTGTTGGGTGAGAGCAGAAACAGGGAATCCAGTTGAGATGAGACTATTCACATACTAAAATTTTATGTTTGTATGTGTGCACAATGGTATTCTGATCATATCCAGCCCTCATTTCCCTCCCCATTCTCCAAAGATTGCATCACACATCTCCCTCCCAACTTTATGTCTTCATGAAAACAACAATTCCAATCATCCCGTGCCTGTGTATGCATGGGTGTGTGGTTATCCACAGGAGCTGGATCAATCTACTAGGGATCCCCGAAAACAGTATCCTTCCCTAAGCTGCTATCAAAGGCCAACAGCTCCTCTGCTAGTGGTAAAGTCTCAGGAGCCTTAACCAAGCCCACACTGGGATTTTAAGGGCTTGATCTTGGATAGGTCTCGTGCAAGTGACCACACATAAGTTCAGCAACCCTGTCATGTTTCCAAGTCAGCATTCAATAACCCTCCCCACTATTTCCTGGCTCTTTACAGTCTTTCCATCTCCTCTTCCAAGATGTTCCCTGAGCCTTGGTGGAGGCAAGTGTGATTGATCAAGGTGAAAACATTTGTATTTTGGCAGATTAAGATACTCCTAGACACAGTTACCTTTTTGTAGTTATAGCATTCATTTTATGGAGAGTAAAAAAAAAATTAACAAAATTATAATTGGGTAATTAATTGAAAGGCTATGGGCTGGTGAGATGGCTCAGCAGGTAAGAGAACTGACTGCTTTTCTGAAGGTCCAGAGTTCAAATCTCAGCAACCACATGGTGGCTTATAACCACCTGTAATGAGATCTGACACCCTCTTCTGGTGTGTCTGAAGACAGTTGCAGTGTACTTATTTACACTAATAAATAAATCTTTAAAAAAAAAAAAGAAAGTCTATAACCTCAGTAAATGTAGGAACAAGAGTTTGTCAAGAGTGGTGGGTCTCTTACTGTGGCTCAGGAGGAGAGATTGAACTCCTAGATGGAGAAGGAGGATTATCATCTACTATGGTTAAACTGTGAGATGCTGTGTCATTACTTGTGTGGATCTTTAGTTCCCCAGCTAGTAGCACTATTCTAGGAAGTCCTGGAAAATGTTGGGAGGAAGAGCCAAGCTGAGTTGCAAAAAGTATATCACTATAGGAGTGCCTTAGTATGATGTACCTGGTCCTGAGACTTCCTTACTTCCTGTTCCCTGTCCTCTGAGAAGTGAAAATTTTCCTCTGCCACATCTTCCTACTACCAAGACATGTCTCCTAATGCCATATATCTAAATATCCACGGACTGAACTCTATGAGCCTATGAGCTAAAATAGTTCTTCCTCCTTAGTGTTGTTCTGTGTTTTGGCAACAGTGATGAGAAAGCTCACATTCCCCAGTGATGTTTTGAAAGTAAGAGCTGGGATTTCCATGCATCTATCTGCTCAGGGGTGCTAGACTTGAAATAAAGAGGGCAAGGTTAGAATAGTTTTCTCAAACTCTCCTTTTTGCACTTGAAAAATGTGGGGACTAATCCTGTCCTACCATTCCCAAAGTTTAGCACTTTTACTGGTGAGTGCAACTTGACTCATTTGTCCTGCTGAAAATAATTTGTAGACAAAGGGGAGGGAGAGAGGAGCCCTGCACATATGTTTATGTAAAGGGCCTGAGCTGCTTTACACAATATCAATCCAGACACGTTAATCTCCCTTCTGATTCGTTTCACAAGAACCTTATCAGGACTCTCTGGGAAACAGGAATGGGGAACCTGGTTTGCCATGCTTAAGACCAGGCCAGGAACCAATGGCACCATACACAGTTCCTTTTCCCACTAGTTCTCCAGTACAGTGTATATCTGCACATGGGTAGATGCAATTACAGTGTCCTGGAGAATGAGCAACTTTACATCCTAATTACAGGTTAATAGAACTGACCCAGGGAGATCGCCTAATTAATCTTGGAAGGAGATGTGCATATTTAAGGAACCTTCACAAAACCAGCCATACTTTTTCAAAGAAAACTACACTGAAAGTAGGTTAGATATGAGTACAGAATGCATTTCTGAATGGAGTCGTATCACCAATATTTAATTCATCAAAAATTAGAGTTTAGCAAATTCATATTCTATTCATGTCTGTTGGTGCTAGCATCACAAAGGTCTTTCTCCCCCCATATCTACCCACTTTTAATTTACAATCCATTCGTTGGCTCTTCATATCAGTAATGAAGACATTCAGATTACAACTATGCCTTAGACTCATATTTTCAAGCCAGAATTTTCCATCCCTGATGTGGTACACCTAGACTACAACACTCATTTCTAAGTGATTCCTTCCTCTTGTTCAACACATTTGTTATTTCTAACCTGATGCAGGGAAAGTGACCTTCCTACATTTATCTCTGATTATAATATTCTCTTGACTCACTGTGGAGTATCACCATTGCATAGGAAGGAAGCCCAAAAGTCAGCAGGGTTTGAAGACTCTTCTTCATCTGCTCCTTAATTACTAGATCACAGCACCTCCTATCTGCACTACTGCCTTCAGTGAATGGAAAGAACTTACAAATCTCTGTGTGTCTTATTGCATGTAGTATTGATATAAGCTGCCTAAGATGGGTACTATAAAAGAAAACCAGGCTCATTTTTAAATCATTATGTTGAGAATTGAATGCTGAAGCTTGGTCAGTGAGTTAGTTTTGTTTCTCTTTCTTATGATAACATACCTGACAACAAAACTTAAGATACAAAGGGTTGGTTTAGCTTAAGAGGAAAGTCCGTCATAGCAAGAAAGACATGGCAATAGGAGAATGGGGAGGCTGGTCAGTCTGCAGTCCCAGTCAGGAAGCAGAGACTCATGAACACTGATGCACAGTTCAATTTCTCCATGTTTAGCAGCCCAGAATCTTAGCAATGAGGTGATACTACCCATATTCAGGGATAAACCTTTTTCTTTTCTTTTTTTCTTTTTGTATTGGATATTTTCATTTACATTTCAAATGTTTTCCCCTTTCCAGGTCTCCCCTTCAGAAACCCCCTATCCCATACCCACTCCATTGCCTCTGTGAGGGTTCTCCCCCACCCATCCACCCACTCACTTCTTCTCACCCTCAAATTCCCCTACATTGGGTCATCAAACACCATCAGGCCCAAGGGCCTCTCCTCCCACTGAGATCCAACAAGGCTGTCCTTTGCCACATATGTGGCCAGTGCCATGGGTCCCTCCATGTATATTCCTTGGTTGGTGGTGCAGCCCCCAGGAGCTCCTGGGAGTTTGGCCAATTGAAACTGTTGTTCTCTCCACAGTGCTGCAAACCCCCTCAGCTACTTCAGTCCCTTCTCCGACTCCTCCATCAAGGACCCCCCCACCCCCGCGCCCAAGCTCAGTCTAATGGTTGGCTGCAAGCATCTGCCTCTGTATTTGTCAGGCTCTGAAGACAGTCATATCAGGCTTCCATTCAGCAAGCACTTCCCAGCATCCACAATAGCATCTGGGTTTGGTGGCTGTATATGGGATGGATCCCCAAATGGCAAAATCTCTGCATGACCTTTCCTTCAATCTCTGTGCCACACATTTTCTCCTTATTTCCTCCTGTGAGTAATTTGTTCACCCTTCTAAGAAGCACTGAAATATCCACATTTTGGTTTTCTTTCTTCTTTGGGTTCATATGTTCTGTGAATTGATTCTTGGTTACAATGAACTTTTGGGCTAATAACCACTTATCAGTGAGTACATGCTGTGTGTGTTCTTTTGAGACTGAGTTACCTCACTCAGGGTGATATTTTCAAGGTCCATCCATTTGCCTGCGAATTTTTTGAAGTCATTGTTTTTAATAGCTGAATAGTATTCCATTGTGTAAATTACCACATTTTCTGTATCCATTCCTCTGTTGAGAGACATCTGGGTTCTTTCCAGCTTCTAGCTATTATAAATATGGCTGCTATGAACATAGTGAAGCATGTATCCTTATTACATCTTGGAGCTTCTTCTGGGTATATATCCAGGAGTGGTATAGCTGGGTCCTCAGGTAGTGCTATCGTCAATTTTCTGAGGAACCACCAAACTGATTTCCAGAGTGGTTGTAACCAGCTTGCAATCCTACCAGCAACGGAGGAGTGTTCCTCTTTCTCCACAGCCTCACTGACATCTGCTGTCACTTGAGTTTTTGATCTTAGCCATTCTGACTGGTGTGAAGTGGAATCTCAGGGTTGTTTTGATTTGCATTTCCCTGATGACTAAGGATGACATTTCTTTAGGTGCTTCTCAGCCATTCACATTTCCTCAGTTGTGAATTCTCTGTTTAGTTCTGTTCCCAATTTTTAAGTAGGGTTATTTGGATCTCTGGAGTCTAACTTCCTGAGTTCTTTGTATATATTGACTATTAGCCCTCTATGGGATGTGAGATTGGTACAGAATTCTTCCCAATCTATTGGTTGCCCTTTTGTCCTGTTGACATAGTCAATACCTTACAGAAGCTTTGCAAATTTATGAGGTCCCCTTTGATTATTCTTGATCTTAGAGCATAAGCCTTTGGTATTCTATTCAGGGACTTTTCCCCTGTGCCCATGTGTTCAAGATTTTCTCCACTTTCTCTTTTATTAGATTGAGTGTATCTGGTTTTATGTGGAGGTCCTTGATCCACTTGTACTTGGGTTTTGTACAAGGAGATAAGAATGAATCAATTTGCTTTTTTCTACATGTTGACTGCCAATTGAACCAGTACCATTTGTTGAAAATGCTGTCCTTTTTTGCACTGGATGGTTTTAGCTCCTTTGTCAAAGATCAAGTGACCATAGGTGTGTGGGTTCACTTCTGGATCTTTAATTCTATTCCATTGATATACCTGCCTGTCGCTGTACTAATACCATGCAGTTTTATCACTATTGGTCTGTGTACAGCTTGAGGTCAGGGATGATGATTTCCCCAGAAGTTCTTTTATTGTTGAGAACAGTTTTCTCTATTTTGAGTTTTTTGTTATTCCAGATGATTTTGAAATTTCTCTTTCTAACTCTATGAAGAATTGAGTTGGAATTTTGATGGGGATTGCATTAAATGTGTAGATTGCTTTTGTCAAGATGGCCATTTTTACTATATTAATCCTACCAATCCATGAGCATGAGAGATCTTTTCAACTTCTGAGGTCTTCTTTGATTTCTTTCTTCAGAGACTTGAAGTTCTTTTTTTTTTTTTTTTTTTGAGATATTTTCTTTATTTACATTTCAAGTGCTATCCCCTTTCCTGGTTTCCCCTCCAAAAACCCTCTATTCCCTCCCCCTCCCCCTGCTCATCAACCCACCCACTCCTGCTTCCTAGCCCTGGCATTTCCCTACACTGGGGCATATAAGTTTTTGTTATACAGATTTTTCACTTGTTAGAGTCATAACAAGATATTTTATAATTTTTTGAATATGGTGAAGGGTGTCATTTCCCTAATTTCTTTCTCAGCCTGTTTATCCTTTGAGTATAGGAAGGCTACTGATTTGTTTGAGTTAATTTCATATGCAGCCACTTTGCTAAAGTTGTTTATCAGCTTTAGGAGTTCTCTGGTGGAGTTTTGAGAATCACTTAAGTATACAATCATATCATCTGCAAATAGTAATATTTTGACTCTTCCTTTCCAATTTGTATCCCTTTGATGGACATGGAGAGCTGTGGAACAGGATCAGCTCTGGGCACAGAGGGAAAAACCATTAAACCTTTTCTGAAACTCTGAAAAGACATACCCAGAGTTATGTCACCTAGGTTATTCTAAAGCTTGCCTAGTTAGCAACAAAAATAAAACCATCACATATGATGATAAAGAAAACAAGAATAGGGAAGTGCATGTAGAAGAAGACAGGTATACTTTATAGTAGCCGGCTTTGATAGTAACCAACATAGTCCCCAAACCCTAAACTTCTCCCTCTAAATTAGAGTTTTATCCTTTCCAAAGATCAAGTCTCACTAACTTAATCACCTCCCATTTGACCCTACTTCTTATTCATGATTAATTTTTTCTCATGTTGGGAATCAAATCCAAGGTCTCACACATGCTACACAGCTGTTGTCCCATTAAGTTACAGTCTCCATCCCAAACCTTACCTCGTCAAGGTCCCACTGCTTTTCAGTACTATTGCACATGAAAGCAAGCTTCAGAGCATGAATTTGAGAGAAAGGGAAACCACAGCCTTAACTCAAAAAAAGAAAAAAAAATCAGTATTCTCCATTTATACAAATGATAAATGAACTGAGAAAGAAATCAGGGAAACAATACCCTTATAATAGCCACAAATAATATATAATATAATAATATAAAATATTTTGGTATAACTCTAACCAAGCAAGTGAAAGACCTGTATGACAAGAACTTCAAATCTCTGAAGAAAAAATCTAAAGAAGATATCAGAAGTTGGAAAGATCTCCCATGTCTCCTGGGTAGGTAGGATTAACAGAGTAAAAAATGGCCATCTTACAAAAAAAATCTACATATTCAATAAATTCCCATTATAAACCCAGGATAGCTAAAATAATCCTGTATAATAAAATAACTTCTGGAGGTATAGACATCCCTGATCTCAAGCTGTATTACAGAGCAATAGTAATAAAAACTACATGGTACTGGTATAGAAACAAATAGGCTGGTCAATGAATCAAATCAAAGACCCTGAAATAAACCCACACACCTATGTACACTTGATTTTTGACAAAGAAGCCAAAACCATACAACAGGAGTTGTGGGAAAAGGCATTTTCAACAAATGTTGCTGGTCTAACTGATGTCTGCATGTTATAGAATGCAAATAGTTCTGTATTTATCACCCTGAACAAAACTCAAGTTCAAGTGGATCAAAGACCTCAATGTAAATACAGATACACTGAATAAAATAAAAAATAAGTGGGGAATAGCCATGAATGAATTGGTACAGGAGAAAAATTCCTGAACAGAACACCAATGGCTAAGGCTCTAAGACCAATAATTGATAAATGGGACCTCATGAAACTGAGAAGCTCCAGTTAAGCAAAGGACACTGTTAATAGGACAAAACAGTAGTCTCCCAATTGAGGAAAGATCGTCACTAACCCTACATCTGACATAGGGTTATATATCAAAAAGTATATAAAGAACTCAAGAAGTTAGACACCAACAACCCAAATAACCCAATTTTAAAGTAGGGTACAGAGTTAAACAGGGAATTCTCAACAGAGGAATCTCTAATGGTTGAGAAGCACATAAAGATATGTTCAATGTCCTTAGTCATCAGGAAAATGCAAATCAAAAGGACTCTGAGATTCCACCTTACACCCATCAGAATGGCAAAGATAAAAATCTCAAGGGATAGCACAAGGGAGGGGAGGTGGAGCAAGGGGAACACTCCTCCATTGCTGGGGAGAGTAAAAAAATTATACAACCACTCTGAAAATCAATTTAGCAGTTTCTCAGAAAAAAAATTTCTACCTTAAGACCCAACTAGACCACTCCTGGGCATATACCCAAAAGATGCGCCACCATATCACAAGGACATTTACTTGTTCCACTATGTTCATAGCAGCTTTATTTGTAACAGCCAGAGCCTGGAAACAACCCATATGTCCCTCAACTGAAGAATGGATAAAGAAAAATGTGGATCATTTACACAATGCAATACTACACAGCTAGATGAAACTAGAAAATATCATCCAGAGAGAGATAACCCAGACCCAAAAGGACATGTATGGCATATGCTCACTTATAAGTAGATATTAGTCATAAAATTCAGGATAACCATACTACAGTCCACAGACCAAAACAGCTAAATAACAAGGAAGGTCCAAGGAAGGATGCTTGAATATTACTTAGAAGGGGAAATAAAAGAGCCATTGGAGATGGAGGGAGAAGGGAACAAAATGGGAGAGGGAATAGGGAAGGGAACAAAATAGGCAGGGTGTGAGGGGTCTTGGATGTAGGGAGAGCTGGGAAGAGAAGACCATGAGGACCAGGTAGGGAGAATGAATAGAAATTGGAGGCAGGGTGGGCATCTCTAGGGCATGCCAGACACCTGTGATGGGGAGGCTCTGGGGAATCTAGGAGGGTGACTCTATCTGAGACTCCTAGCAGTGGAGAATATGGAGCCTGACAAAAAAAGAAAAAGAAAAAGAAAAAGACAACCACACATCTGAAGTATGACAAGAGATTCGGTGCAGCTGCATCCGAGTCACCTCCTCTAACCAAGCAGAAGTCCTAGTGGAGGGATAAGGACATCAACCCTCCCACAAAACCTTTGACCCAATATTTGTTCTGCCTATAAGAAGAGGGGGAATAAAGATGTTGCAAAGACTGAGGGAAAGGCCAACCAACTACTGGGCCATCTTGAACCAACCCCTGACACTATTAAGGATACTCTGTTATGCTTCTGACAGGAGCCTAGCACTGCTGTCCTCTGAGAGGCTCCGCCCTGCAGCTGACTGAAACTGACGCAAAGACTCACAGCCAAACCATTAGACAGAGCTCAGGAAGTCTTGTCGAAGGGTTGAGAGAAGGATTGAGGTACCCAGAGGGAATAGGGATTCCAGAAGAAAACCATGGAAGTCAACTAACCTGGACCTTGGGATCCCCAGAGATGGAACCACCAATCAAGCATTATACAAGGCCTGGACCTACCCCCCACACTCACTCACACAGTATGCACATATATGTAGCAGATGTGTAACTTTGTCTTCCTGTGGACCAACAACTGGAGCAGGGGTATATTCTGACTTGGTTACCTGCCTGTGAATCCTGCTCCTCTAATTGGGTCATGTTTTCTGGCCTCAGTGGGAGAGGATGTACCTAGTCCTGCAGTGACTTGAGGAGCCAGGATGCATTGGTACCCAGGGGAGATCTCCCCCTTCTAATAGGTAAAGATGAGGGATGTAAGAAAGGAGGGGCTGCATAAGGGGGGGCTGAGAGGGAGACTGTGATCAGGATGTAGAGTGAATAAAATAATTAATTAATGGGAAAATATACAGAAGAAAAGAAAAAGAAAACCACATCTGAAGCATGACAAGGGGTTCTGTGCTCCTGCTTCAGAGACACTGAGCTGCTGTATAAAATGCTAGCCCACAGACCACACAAGCTGAATACAGAGCTCTGAAGATAGACCCCTGCCACCGTGTCTTTCCTAGGGGCTTCAAGTGATTCTGAGCCCTCTAATGTCTAAGGGCTTATGCTTAAAGAATTCGAAGTGTCCAGCTGGATTCCAAGCAATGGATCCTGTTCTATCCTCTGTCAATCCTCTTCCCAGGACTTCCTCCCTCCCTTTCCCTAGGCGCAGTTGTTTCTGCAGTCCGCCCTACTGGGGAAGCTTTTGTACTCCTTTCCACTCGGTTCCAGTCTGCGCTCCCAGAGGTCTCTGCTTCTTCACCCCATCGCTGACATACATTGCCTTTTGCCTCCGTTTATTCCGGTGTAGTCAGCCACTTTCATCTCTGCATCCATAATTTATTACCAAGAGAGAAAAAAAAAAAGTTTCTTGTTTTGATGTTTTTGAGGTTGGTGCTTTATCTGGATTGCCAGTGTTCTTTCAAAGTAGAGTATTGATAAAATAATCGTGGGGCAGAAACATCTGGATTTGGAATTCAAATTCACCATCTCTAAAATTTTGTCGTCTGGGTTTTGCTATGCAAACCTTATTTCCTTGTGACCATCTCAACATATTTTGCGTTTATTATATTAGTGGTTATAATCCTGGACCCCATTATGGCTTGGATATGAATCCCAAAGGTCTCATGGATTAAGAGTTTGATTTTCTGATAGTGGAACTATCAGGAAAAAAATTGTATGGGTACTAATTTCGTCAATTCAATCCACCGATGGGTTGGTAACTTTTCTGCAGTGTTGGGAAGTAGGGAAGCTTGGAGGTGATGTCTAGTTGGAGGACGTGGGTAATACGGACCTAGACCTCACCCTTCCTTGCTGGTTTTCTTCTTCCTGGATGCTATAAAGTAAATGGTTCTGCTCTACCACCACCTGCTACTGACCTGGCATAATGTCTCCTCATGGGCTAGACACAACAGAGCCAACACAAGCTGAAAGTCATGAGACTATGCGCCAGCATTAATCTGACCTTCTTTGCTTTCTTATATATATATTGCCCCATCAATAGAAAACTGAGAAGCTCACATGCAACTATGCACAACTTCCACCATGTTGTTTAGAGGATCTTCAGCTTCTCCTCCCTGGAGATCTAGACTAAACAAATAACGGGCTTTGGCCAATGGAATGTGCAGCACTGAAATGCCAGTGAATACCTTTGAACATCTTGTAATACTGTGAGCTCATGCTAGACTTGGGAGATGAGAACACAGGAAAGAGACTTACTCAACCAGAGCTTCCTATATCAGACAAATAACCGGAAAAGCCCCAGTCTGTGAAGATTAAGTAGGGTTTATATTAGCATGTTTAATTCAGAGTTGATATTCTTTGAGAGCTCAGTAAATAATAGCGATTATTGTAGTTATTGACACAGCTCCTTGTTAATTCCCATGAATATATCCTCGTGAGTTGCTTCATGATGCTGTTGTATTTGGGTTCTACACCATATTCTTGGCCCAACAGATAATGTAGGCAGCATGTCCAACCTGCAGCCCATGAGACACATGCGGCCATATGCAGCCAAGGATAGCTATGAATGTAGCTCCAACACAGAATCACAAGTGTATCCCACTCCCAGTACCAACTTTTGTATTAGTCAGGGTTCTCTAGAGTCACAGAACTTATGGGTAGTCTCTATATAGTAAGGGAATTCATTGGTGACTTACAGTCTGTTATCCAACTTGTGAATGGAAGTCCAAGGATCTAACAGTTGCTCAGTCCTACAACGCAAACAGGTGAAAAAGAGAGTCTTTTTTTCTTCTAATGTCCTTATGCAGGTCTCCAGCAAAAGGTGTGACCCAGATTAAAGGTGTGTGCCACCACACCTGCATCTGGGACTTGCTTTGTCCCAGATGACCTTGAACTCAGAGATCTCCCTGTCTTAATCTTCTGGGGATTCATAGCCACTATGCCTCAAGATCTCCATGCCAAGATCTAAGTCAGAAACTTGTATCTCCCAGCCTCTAGATTAGGATCACAGGTGAGCCTTCCAATTCTAGATTGTAGTTCATTCCAGATATAGTCAAGTTGACCACCAGGAATAGCCAGTAAATACCCAAAATATTATGAGGTTTTTGAGGCGTGCTCACAGTTATCTCAAAGCAGCCTCTAATTCTCTGTGTAAATGGAATGAGCATGTGCTTCTGACACCTATGCTTTTACATCTCAAATGGGACAATAGGCATGTGCCAGCACACCTGGTGCTGGAGATGGAACTCAAGGGCTAGTGCCCTCTAGGGCAGTACTCAACCAACTGAGCTATATCCTCAGCCCAGCAACTTCATGATTCTCCAACATGAATTGTGTAGATGACAACTGTCATATATTGTCAGCAGGTTGCAGTTGCCTGCTAGACGTTTGGTGTCTGATGACTTATAACCATGAGACTATAAGGGTACCTTCACATTATTCACTTAGAACTGGCGGTAAATTGAGCTCAGCACATTGTCTATAATTGCTTATGAAGGGACCTTATTTAACTCTGAACCAATATTATGGTCTACATACATGAATGTGGAGTCAAACGTTGCATAAACTCTGTCCTGAATCAAGTACTATTTTGATATACTTGTAAACTTATGTTTTGTTTGTTTATTTATTTATCCAACACATTTTTGACTAATTATTAGCAGTACATAGGGACTTCCATGATTATTTTTTAGCAGAGACCTTAAATATAAGAGAATATCAAATAAATTTAAATTTTTACATAAAACTTCCAGATTTTAAAATATGGGCACAAAAGTGAAGAAAAAAAAAGATACACGTAAGCTTTGTGTGATTCAGACAGAAAAATGAGGTCCACCTTTTGAGATAGTGCTTTGTAGCTTGAATTGAAATTATCTGTGTGAATTTTGTCTCCCTTTTTAGACTCTGAATTCATTTTCAGAGAGATTGGTATCTTGCAAGCACGCTATGCTTTCAAGTAAGGAAATGTCTATGAATCTGTGAGAAATAACCAGTGAGGGACAGGTTCTGCATTCAAAGAATTACAAGTTGATCGCAAAGATAAGAGACACAGCCACAAATAACCATCACATATTCAGAACAGGAGAAAAGTGCTACTGTCAATGACTAAACCCCAGTGTGTCCTGGGCTCAGCACTGTGTCTGGAGCTAAACAGCTTCATCTAATCATCATCAAAGATCTGGAGTCTGAGTGGCAAGTGCCTGAGCATCTCAGGGTGCTCTGTCTTCTCATCTGCCATAAGGGAACTGAAAACATCTTAGATCCTCATCCTCCATAGAGAACTTTCCTCCTGTCAATCTCCACACATGGGCCAGAGTCGTCATCTCCGATCCATGAGTCCTTCTGTTGAGTGCAGTCTCGCTCAGGTTTCTTCTCCTGGTTGATTCATTGCAATATCATTTAAATATAATACAGGTCCCTCCCTTCCCTTTGTCTCTAGAACAACTTCAAAACCAAGGCTTTTTTAGAAATCTGGATTAACAATTAAAGATTTCAATGAAAAAATCCACAAAATGAGGCTGCTAAAAGAACATCTGTATGTAGTATCCCGAGGAAGCTCCCGATTTGTCTTCCAAAAAAAGAAAAAAAAAAATCAAGGTTGTTAGGATAGTCATTCTCACCAAACTAATCTACACAGTCAAAATTCCAAAGACATATTACACAGAAATAGAAAAGTAGTTGAACCAATAAAGACACTGAATAGCCAAATCTAATGTAGACAAACATATATTCATGCATGTGCACTTGTGCAGGTGCACCCCACCCCCATAAACACACAGACATGCACAGAGGATTACCTGTTATCATTTCTAAGGGTGGGTGGTGTGCAAGCAGCTAAGAAGAGAAGCAAACAATACTCCTATGCAGCTCTAAAGCCTGTGAACCACAGCACTGACCACCATGGCAATAGCCAATAGTCAATAACAGTGACACTTATATTTCAGGGGTAGCCAACAGCCACCAGAATGAACTTCATGCTAACTCAATAGGAGGGATTTCATGTCTAGTATTGTAAACTCAGTCACCTAACTGTAGCTGCTGAAATCATGGGCCTCAGAGAAGAACCCACTACCGCCATGTTCCTAAGCCAATAGAATTTCTAACTACATTCTAATATTTATCCTTATGCCCACAGATAAGTTTCGCTTTCCCCCCTCATCAAAGCAGCTTCTTTGTGTGGCAGATGGGAACCATTACAGAAATCAACAACTTGTCAAAACTCAGAGAGCAGTTGACTGTGGTTTCTCCAATACCAATTTATAAATCTACAACACAATCGTGACACCTAAAGGTGAGGGGACATCACAGAAGAGGGTACTGAAGGGTTGTAAGAGCCAGAAGACCAGGATGACTGCTGTGAGGTGGAATTTTCTATACAGGACAAAGAACCTGCACCCATGAAATAAGTGACAATGTGGTCACATATATAAGACCAATGACAGAAACAATTGGCATGCCAGTGTGGTTAGAGAAATTTTCATAAGGCTGTACTGCTAGATGAAGGCCTATAGGCAATTAATGGCTTCTGAGAGGAGAATTGACCTGTTACAGGAACCAGCCTAACAATAGGTTATCCGATCCGGAGTGGTCAGCCCTAAATATGTAATTGATCTACTGGAGGAACCATCCCCATGATATGTTATCCAGTCCTGGGTAGTCAGCCCTAAACATATACAACATATACAAACAAGCAATACTGAATACACTCAAGCAGGTTGTATTTATACACACACACATACACACACACACACACACACACACACACACACACACACACATATATATATATACATATAATATATATCATACACATATGTGCATATATGTATATTCATTTTAATAATTAAAAAAGAGGTCACAAATTTGAGGGGAGTCATGGGAAGAGTCAAAGGGGAACAAGAGAGGAGTAAAAATGATGTAAATACAGTATGAGATTCTCAAAACAAATTAAAAGTCGATTTAAAACATTATCACCCTTGAATGTGTTTCAGTTTTGATTGTGTTCTTCAACAAAGTAGAGAAAATAAAAATCCAAGAGGTTGGATTATATCCTCCAAGCTATTAAATTTTTATCTGAACTCATGAACTTCAAAGTTTATAACCCTCCCTCATGTCTCGCTGCCCCAATAACATCACAAGGATTAATAAAGAAGCACATTGAATTTCTTGCCTGAGTTCTGGAAAAGCTTGCAAGGAAACAAGAAAACCAAGACCCTAAAGGACCCATTTACCACTACTGGATTGGTAGATGAGCTCCTGGCAGAAGGAGGGGCAGAGATGTGGGGCAGTTAAATAATTCATTTGAATGGGGTAGAGAATAAATTAATCTGATAATAAATAAATCTAGAGTACAGCACTTGCACTGGGAGTAGCAATTGAGTAAGCTGCATAGTTTAAATAGATGTGGGGTGTGGCTGGCTGTGGAGGTCATCAGATGCCAGGGTACTGCTACAGTGAAGAAGAGCATGAGCAATGCTGTGGTCTGCATGTACACCCACCCAGGTCTCATGGCTCCTCTCTCTGGGTCTCTGATGCCTCTCTGCCATGAGGTGAGCTAGCTTTATTCTACCATGTGCTCCACGCCATGTTGTTCCAACTTACCATGGGCTCAGAAACAATGGGACATGGGCTATGGCCTTAAAGCTCTAAAGCCATGAACCTCCTTTTAATTTGTGTGTCTCGGTGATTTTTCATTTTGACAAAGGCTAACATACTTGCACACATCCCTTTATCCTTTGTCCATGACATATAACAAGAAACATCAGGCCACATGCAGCCACTCAGTCTGGAACCTTCCTGACTCAAGAATCGTGAGCTAACGGGGGGCAGAGGCAGGCGGATTTCTGAGTTCGAGGCCAGCCTGGTCTACAAAGTGAGTTCTAGAACAGCCAGGGCTATACAGAGAAACCCTATCTCAAAAACCAAAGTGGGGGGCGGGAAGGAATCATGAGCTAAATTTCTGTTCATTGCAAATTACAATCTCAGGTATTCTGTGACAGGCACAAAACCAACATGCATGGATAGCACCAATCTTCTGTTCATTCCTGTTTTCTGCATGGTGTCCTGATTCCAGAACTCTGCTCTTCCCTAAATGAAATAAGTAAAGCCCCCTAATTGTTCAGGAGCCAAGATGATGACAAAGACATATAATTCAGTGTGCTGCCTCTGTCCTGTACTAAGTATCCTGTGACGCGGATCAATCTGAAAGCAACTGTTTGCATTTGCATTGCATTGCATTGCATGCAAATGACACTAGAAAGAGTGGGATCGTTTTTTTCTCTTCTGTTTCCAAGAACAGCATGCAGATATTTTACTGCATACATGGCTGATAAAACTGTCTGGAAATAGGGAAGGCTTTACCAGACTTTTCTGGCCTCAATGGCTGACTTCTGGAAGGTTCCAGCTACAGATTCTTTCTCAGCTTGCTGATCTCCATCCTATGCTCTTCCCTAATACCCCCTGCTCTCTCTATCTCTCTGCCCCTTCCTCTGCTTCCCTCTCCCTCTCCCTCTCCCCTTCCCCCTCCTTTTCCTCTCTCCCTCCCCTCTCCCTCTGCCCCTCCCCAACCCCCTCCCTGTCCCTCTTTGTCTTCCCCACTCTTTCTTCCCCTCTTCCCCTCTCTCTTTCCCTCCTTCCCTCCTTTCTCCCTCTCCCCTATCCCCTCTTCTTCTCCTCCTCAAACCAGGCCACATTTTTGTCTGTCAGTATTTCAGACATGCTGTACTCTCTACCTCTCCTCCTCCACATCCAAAATTTGCACAGAATCATCCCCTCTGCCTCAAAGCTATTCTTGGCTATTCAGTTAAAAGGAGGATTCTTCACAAAATCCCTTCAGAGTGGTTAGACCTGGGCAGGCAATCCTCCTCTCCCTCATTTTCCATGCCTAGTGTCTTTTCATGTACTCCAGCTTCCATCTGACTGACTTGCTCATCCTTCTTCAGATCGCTGTCACCACTGCCTCCCACCCTCATTGAAACACCACACTGACCCACTTTCTTAATTTGAACCACTCACAGATAAGACCAAGCAAAGTTGACTCCATTCTAATGCTCCACTGTGGAATTGGTTAAGTTGGGGACCTTGAGATAGATAATCCAGGATTATCCTGGTGGATCAGAAGCAATCTCAAGCATGTGAAAGGAGAAAGCGGGAGAAGCAAGTAGCCCTGGGAAAAGAAGAGTGATGCGACAGCGGGAAGAGAGGTAGAGGTGATGTGCTCTGAAGGTGGGTGCTGGGATCATACCTTTAGGTCCATGGCAACCTCTGGGAGATGACAAAGCTGAGGAGCAGGTCTCCCAGGGAGCTCCCAGAACCACAGCCCTGCAGGCATGCTGGTGTAAGGCCAATGAGACTGTGTAGAACCTCTGAGCCCCAGAGCTGCAAAAGTTTGTGGTAGTTATTTACACCAGCACCAGGAGTGAGTGTGTGCTTCTCTGCTTCCTTATAACCTCAAGACATGCCTTATAATTGTTTCTCCTTGATGAGGGCAGCCTTCCCAAGCAAAAAACCATCTCACCTTGGAACTACAAATTCATGCCACAAAGTTCCTCAAAGGGGGACATTTTTCCTTGTTTTTGTTAATTAAATAAATGACATCTATAAAATTGACTTTTAGAGAGAAACTGGTGAGTTTTTGTTTTGCTTTTCTGGTTTTGTTTTCTTGTTGTTGTTGTTGCTTTTTTGGTTTTTTGTGTGTTTTGTTTTGTTTTAGTTTAGTTTGCTTTGGTTTGGGGTTTTTTTGCCTGTTAAACTTTTTTAGGCATATTTTATTTGGAGGGTTTTGGGCAAATGTCACACACTTAGAGACAAGTGCACACATCCTCACTGGACACCATGGTGAGTTTCAAAAGCTACACTGAGCTTAAAAGAGGCATGAGTGCTTTCAGAGAAGCACTTCCCCGCGTCGTTCACACCCCAGGGTGACTACTCCAGCAAACTCCACCACAGTGCACTTCTCTCTAGATAATGCATTCACATGCAGACACACATGTTCAAGGACACATACAAAGAACAGGGAAGAGCTTCACAGGTCCCACTCCAGATGAGAGTCATCTGACAAGTGAGGGCTGCAATGAGAAGAATCACTTTTGTTGTTTGTTTGTTTGTTTGTTTCCTTGTGTCCAGGGCAGGTTTGCCCATACTCTAGTGTCTCCCCATGTGAGTGTGTGTGGAAAGCATGAATTGATTATAAAGACAAGGTATAGGGAGAAGAGATGAGGAAAAAGAGGAGTAGGAAAGATGAAGAGAAGAAGGAGGAGGAGGAGGAAAGTGAAGTTGAAAGGAGGCTGGTGAGGGGTCAAGGAAGAGTTAGAGGGAAAGAATGGGGTAGGTATAATCTAAATATATTGTATTCATGTATGACATTTCTGAAAATTTTAAAAAGTGCAGAGAGTGAAAATGAAAGGTTTACACACACACACACACACACACACACACACACACACGCATGCATGCACATGCACACACACAGACACACATACATACCACCCCACCCTCCCAAGCCCCACACCAAGAGTAGAGGCAGCCTGGCAAACAGTGACTGGGGAAACATTCCTAAGATGTCTTTTACCTGCTCTCCGCACTGTGCACCCTTGTTGTCTGACACTAAGGGCTGTTTAGGAATAAGGTCTGTACTAAGCTAGCAAGCCAAAGCTGAGCATCTGAGAGCCAACATAAGCAAGTGCAACTCTCATGACAAACATCTACAGCTTACTGGCACAGCCAGGATACTCATAGTGTCTTGCTCACTGGTCCCTCGTCCATCTCCTGTCTACACCCCTGCCCAATTCGCTAAACAAAGAATTCTCAACTGAAGAATTCCAAATGGCTGAGAAACACCTGAAAAAATGTTTAACATCCTTAATCATTAGGAAAATGCAAATCAAAACAACCCTGAGATTCCACCTCACACCAGTCAGAATGGCTAAGATCAAAAATTCAGGTTACAGCAGATGCTGGTGAGGATGTGGAGAAAGAGGAACACTCCTCCATTACTGGTGGGACTGCAAGCTTGTTCAACCACTCTGGAAGTCAGTCTGGCATTTTCTCAGAATATTGGTCATAGTACTACCGGAGAATCCAGCAATACCTCTCCTGGGCATATACCCAGAAGATGTTCCAACTGGTAAAAAGGACACATGCTCCACTATGTTCATAGCAGCCTTATTCATAATATTCAGAAGCTGAAAAGAACCCAGATGTCCCTCAACAGAGGAATGGATACAAAAAATGTGGTACATTTACACAATGGAGTACTATTCTGCTATTAAAAAATGAATTTATGAAATTCTTGGGCAAATGGATGTATCTGGAAGATATCCTTAGTGAGGTAACCCAATCACAAAAGAAGTCATTGGATATGCACTCACTGATAAGTGGATATTAGCCCAGAAACTTAGAATACCCAAGATACATTTTGCAAAACACAAGAAAATCAAGAAGGAAGACCAGCGTGTGGATACTCCATTCCTCCTTTGAATAGGAAACAAAATAGCCATGAAAAGAGTTACAGAGATAAAATTTAGAGCTAAGATGAAAGGATGGACCACCCAGAGACTACCCCACCGAGGGATCCATCCCATAATCAGTCACTAAACTCAGACACTATTGCATAGGATAGCAAGAGTTTTCTGAACGGACCCTGATATAGCTGTCTCGTGTGAGGCTGTGCCAGTGCCTGGCCAATACAGAGGTGGATGCTCAAAGTCATCTATATGATGGAACACAGGGCCCACAATGGAGAAGCTAGAGAATGAACCCCAGGAGCTGAAGGGGTCTGCAACCCTATAAGAGGAACAACAATATGAACTAACCAGAACCCCCAAAGTTAGTGTCTCTAGCTGCATATGTAGCAGAAGATAGCCTAGTCGGCCACCATTGGGAAGAGAGGCCCCTTGGTATTGCAATCTTTATATGCCCCAATACAGGGGAATGCCAGGGCCAAGAGGTAGGAATGGGTGAGCAGGGGAGCAGGGCGGGGGGAGAGGAGAGGGAACTTTCAGGATAGCATTTGAAATATAAAATAAAAGAAAATATCTAATTAAAAAAAGGAAAAAAAAAGAAATCACAAAGGGGATTCTAATATGGCTGAGAGCAAGCAGCTCTTGGAGGAAGCACATGAGTAATATATCTCTTTGTCCCTCTAGAAGACAAGTAGCTGCCAAAATCTACCTTCGGTTGGAGGCCCAGAAAACATTGGGCCTGTGGTTCATTGGCAGGGAGCATGTACATCAGGGTCCCATTTCTGCTTGATAGAAAAGGTCAGATGTAAATGAGAGCCTCCTTTGGATGGCAGACACATTGATGCCATCCTGCCATTTCAGCTGAATCCGGACAGCCAAGGCAGAAAAACATTGTGGCCTCACTCGGGGGAACACGAACACCTCTTCCTCTTCACAGGGAAACTTGCACACCATGTTCCCCAGTTCTCATTTCTATACCAGAGAAGGCAGTGGAGGGCACCATGGGACAAAACGCAGATTTGGAAGCAGAAGTGACACCAAATTATCTATATCCTTTAAAAGTCTAGTGACTTTAGAAAAGTCACCCCAACTGGAAATCATGTAATGCAAATGGAGAGAGGAAAGTGCTGGCCTACCTCCAGGTGGTTAATATTAAGCATAATAATTCAATGCATGAAAAATCCCCTTGTGTGAAAACCAGCGGGGACTATTAACCTCCAAGAATTCCCTATTGGAAATTCAGAAGTCAAAGCTTACCTCCTCCTTCCATCAGTGAGCTTCCCCGACTCTAGACATATTATTATGACCTTGGATGTCCTGGAGCAAACATAGGCTGCTCTGGCTCCTTACTTCACCAGAAGTTAATGGCAAAGTTTCCCAGGTTTCTTCTTGTAAAATCTTTGTCACCACTTCTTCAGCTCGTCCCCTGGTGTAAGCAAATCTCTCCTGTGCTGTGGTCTAACCATAGTCAACCTTCTAAGAGCCCTGAGCAGATATGACAGTATCTGGAGACTATTTCAGTGATCAGAACTGTGTTGTTCCTACTTAGCTTTGTTGATTTGAGCCACACTAGTAGGGTCACCTGAAAAGGAAGCTTGAATTGGGAAATTGCTTAAATCAGGTTGGTCTGTGGGATTGTCTGTGGGAGCTTGTCTTGATTATTAATTGACATAGGGAGGCCCTGCTCATGGCTGGAAGCACCATTCACTCACCATTCACTAAGCATATGGTCCGGAGCAGCATAAGAAGGTTAGGAAGATCAAAATGTGGACATGTTACCCCTTCCTAGAATTAAGAACAAAGCACACATTGAAGGAGTTACAGAGATCATGTGTGAAACTGAATCCAAAGAATGGACCCAATGACTGTGGCTGCCAGGGATCCATCCCACAATCAGCCACCAATCATAGACACTATAGCAAATGCCAGCAAGATAGTGCTGAAAGGGCCCGGATATAGTTGTCTCGTGGGAGACTATACCAATGCCTGGCAAACATGGAGGTGGAAGCTCACAGTCAGCTATTAGATGGAACACAGGGTTCCCAAGGAAGGAGCTAGAGAAAGTACCCAAGGAGCTGAAGGGGTCTTCAACCCTATAGGTGGAAGAATAACATGAACTAACTAGTACCCCCTGAGCTCATGTCTCTAGCTGCATATAT
>LR752117.1:0-65850 GCA_902729485.2 Mus minutoides
TTTGGTGATGAACAGCAATGTGGAAGTGTAAGCCGAATAACCGCTTTCTTCCCCAACTTGCTTCTTGGTCATGGAGTTTGTGCAGGAATAGAAACCCTGACTAAGACACTGAACAAAAGCCAGTTTTCTGTTATTATGTTTGCAGTACCCAGCACCTGGATATGCTACACAAAGATCTACCATGAGTCTTAAACCCAGGATCTAGAAAAGCTGTACAAAGATTTACCATGAGCTGAGAGCATACTTCCAAATCAAGTTTTCAATTGACATACATCTATTGATCAGCTACTATCCCCCAGACATTTGGGGATTTGGGGGTCACAAGAAACTTCCTTTTGTACAGGCACACAACTCAATTAACTGGACAATGTGTCTTATAAATTAAAAGCTATTGAAATAAAACAGACTCAGAAAGGTGAACATCGTGGGTTTGTTTCTGTCTGCAAAAATGAAGGTTTTAAGCCGGGCATGGTGGCGCACGCCTTTTATCCCAGCACTCGGGAGGCAGAGGTAGGTGGATCTCTGAGTTCGAGGCCCGCCTGGTATACAAAGTGAGTTCCAGGACAGCCAGGGCTTTACAGAGAAACCCTGTCTCGAAAAAAAAAAAAAAAAAAAGGAAGTTTTAAAAAACAGGGTTGAGGGGGGCTACTTGGAAAGAAAATGGAGACCAACAGTAAGAGGGAACAGGAGAGATGCACTCCCTGCTCTCTTGAAATGTCTAGCTTAGCCTTAGTAGATCACAACACACACACAGAGAGAGAGAGAGAGAGAGAGAGAGAGAGAGAGAGAGAGAGAGAGAGAGACTGCACTACAGGTGCTAGGCAATCAACATACCTGGTCATAAGGGAGATTCTGAGTCCATGTTATTTATTATAGAAAATAATATTATTGTCTTGTTACGTGTTTTGGTGTTTTGCCTGCATGTAGGCTTGTACTTAAGAAAGGTGTTGGCTACAATCTGTCCTTCCTGCAAGACATGCTGATGCAGTGATGGGGGTGAGAGTGGCCAACCATAACTGGCCAATGCCTCAAGAGGGAGCCTATTTCTGACACTGCCTGGATGGCCAGGAACCAGAGGGAGGACAGCCCAGAGGCCCAGGATAGAACCAAACATGACTGGAGTGCAGGAGGGAGGTCAATGAAATGATTTCTAATAATATTCTGCTATACTCATAGATTGGTACCTAGCCAAACTCATCAGAGAGGCATCAACCAGTAACTTATGGCAGTAGCTGCGAAGCCCACAGCCAAACACTAGGTGGAGGCAGGGGACCCTTCAGTGTAAAAGTATCTTTTATTCTCCTGTTTTGCCATCTCTGAGGTTTATTGCCTCTGGCTGCTAAACCTGAGCATGATCCTGGAAGCTTCTAGCCTCCATACAATCTTACCTAGGCCTAGAATGTTTTCAGCCTCTGAAACTTGCTGCTGAATAAGCTCACCCTTTCTTGTTCTTTCTGATCTCTGGCTGGCTGATTCCAACTCAGCTGTTCTGAATCAAATTTCAGTGCATGCTGACTAATTCGGTTGCTTCTTCCCTCTCCTTGCCTCCCCCCTCTCCTCTCTGACTCTCCTAAATTGTTCTGCTTGAATTAAAACTAATTCTAGCAATCTGTTCTAATCTTCTAGCTCCTCATTCTCTGGCTCATTCTTGTTGGGGTCATGGGGCATGCAAATAATGAAGAAAGGACCACCAAATCCAGAAATAAAACAAAGGCAACTCTATTCGCATCTGGAAAACACTTCTAACTGGACAGGGTCACAGTCAGTCTCAGGAGCTCACAATAACAACCTTGAAGGGCAGGGGCAGTCTCCTTTGGAAGCATAAGACCATAGGCAGATAGATGTTTAGGAGATAATAAAGAAGGAATTCATAGTTTAAGGGTTAGTTCTCAGGCCCAGGGTGTAGCTGGTAACAGGATGTTTGTACAGGCTCAGTGCTTTTCTAAGGCAGCAGTCTTATCTCAAAGTTTATGGGGCTAAGGCAGGCCAAGTGGTTTTACTGCAGCTGAAAATAATGTAGTGCTTGGGAACTTGCACTAAGAATGTGGTAGCAGACCAATATCTGGAATTACTCTGGGCTCTTCAGTTCTGTCTTTACCTGGGTCTAGCTTGTTCTCTTCAACCTGTCTCTATAAAACTCTCCTGGTAAAACTGCTCTCTCTCTCTCTCTCTCTCTCTCTCTCTCTCTCTCTCTTTCTCTCCTCTCTCTCCCCCTTCCTCTTCTCTTTTCTCATGATAGCTGGGCATACACTATTCTGTCAAATGTTTCTCTGATTCATCACTTTGTCTGCCACTCAATAAGACATGACTTTCAAACATGGCTGCTTTCTTCTACAAACTTTGCCTTCATTGTTTGGGAATAAAGGTGTGTCTGTATTCCAGCTAGAAGGATTAAAGATATGTGCTAAGGTTCACAGTGTGATCAAATATCCTATAACACTGTAGAAGACAGGTAGGGAGGATTGTAGATTCCAGAGAGGTCAAGGACACTGTGAGAATTCAGTCTACACAATCAACCAAGCAGGGCTCAAAAGGACTCACAGAAATAAAAGTGACAAGCACGGGCCCTGTATGGGTCTGAGCTAGATCCTCTGCATATAGCTTGTGGTCCTGTAGCTTGGTGTTCTTGTGGGACTCCCAACAGTGAGTGAGAGTCTCTGACTCTCTCCTGCAGTTGGGACCTTTTCCCTCCTACTGGGTTACCATGTCCTGCCATGATATCAGGGTTTGTGCCCAGTCTTATTGCATCTTGTTGGGCCACATTTGGTGGATATCCCTGGGGAGGTGGGGGTGGTTGGCTGGTTTTGTTGTTATTGTGTTGTTTTGTATTTTAAAGGAAAAAAGAGTTGTTGATCTTGGAAAAGGAAGGTGTGGGGAGGTACTGTGATAAGTAGAGGGAGGGGAAACTGTGGACGAAAGGTAATGTAAGGGAGAAGAATAAAGGGCTTCCATGTGGATGCTGGCAACTAAACCCAGGTTGTCCAGAAGAGCAACCAGTGCCCTTACCTGATGGGCCATCTCCCTATCCCTAAAAAAAATTAAGTGTGTGTAAACTGGACCAAGTATATCAACTCCTATGGTTCCTGATTCTTCAGTTTTCCTGTATTCTGATGGATTTTCTTCCTCTCCATTATTGGTTCATAAATTTCTAAGTTTGCAATCAGGGACACTAACATTAGTTATAAAAGTATTATGCCACTTATTTTATTTTTCTTAGCATTTATTCATTGTAAAAAAGTGGGGTTTTCGTGGCCTTTTCACACAGTCAAAAACTGTATATTTCTTGTGTTTCACTAAAACTAAGCAGGAAATTCCATGAGAGAAGATGCCCAAACTATCACATTCACACTTGTCCCATACTCCTGCCCTCCCATAAGCCTGGAGGAATCTTTGCTCTTGGGAAGTAGAGGTCAAGGGGTAAAACGTTAGTCTTCTTAGACAGGATTGGTCAGTGAGAAGGTGGACTTACATGTGTGAAACATGTTTTTAAAAATTAAAACTTTGACCATAAAGTTTATTGTAAATTCTGGGACATTTTGGGGATGAAACACAATGGAGCAAGACTAGAGAAGGATGGCGGGCACCAAGAATGTAGACTCTGGTCCTGTACACTATAACCTATGAGGGATGACAGCCACAATGGGTATAGACCTATGAAGCACACCTCCTGACCAGACAGAAATAGGCCACAGGATATGGAGTGAGTACAGTTGTGAGTATGGAAGCTGTGTATTCCCTATTCCTCTCTCTGGGTCAGTGAAGACTAGGAGGGGAGCTTGGGTCAGATGGAACAGTTATTCCCTGTCCCTCTCACCTAGAAAGAGCAAGCAAGGGAAGAGGGAAATGGTTATTTTAATGCTAGAACTCCCTCTATAGGAAGGTTTTCTTCAGGACACCCAACCGAAGATAACTGAGAGTCATTTCCCAGTTTTTCCATCCCAACTTCACAGTTTCTATGCCAAGCTGATGGTTCATTTTTCAGTTTCTACTTGTGAATTGGCACATCCTTTTCCTCCTATTGTTTGCCCTACTATTGTTGGAGGAAAGGAAAAAGTGAGTCATTTCCCATTCTTTCTTTTCTTACTTATTCATTTTCTATATATGTATGAGTACTCTGACATTGTCTTCAGACACACCAGAAGAGGGTATCAGATCCCATTACTGATGGTTGTGAACCACCATGTGGTTGCTGGGATTGAACTCGGGACTTCTGGAAGAGCAGTCAGTGCTCTTAACCGCTGAGCCATCTCTCCAGCCCCCTTAATGACTTATTGATGTTTCCTTACCTTCTTTCTCTCTGTCTGTGAGACCATCCCTGGGTTTCTGAGTTGAAGAACTGTGTGCGGTAGGAAGGCACAAATGAAGACAGTGAAAATGGGGATCAAGAAAAGTGCTGATATGGGACATAGAATATGTTTTCTCCAAAGAACAGTGTGGGCACGAAGCGGCTGCTTAATGCTCTCTCATCCAAAGGAAGCAAAACGAAACCACCGCCTAAACACCCAGCAGACAGAGGTGAAACATGTAAGCCAAGACAAAAATTTTCACAAGGTTGTTTTGGATAATATAATATTTCCAATATTTTCTCAGCCAAAAAATATTTGCTGAGAACATAGCAGTCACTTCCTTAAGAGCCTGGGATCAATATGGTATTCAAAGCAGCATCAGTAAGTTCTAGTGAGGACCAGAAGTCAGCAAAATTATATAGATACAACATACCATACACTGGTATTGCTTGCCAGGCCACACAATGCAAAAAAGAGATTCAGAGTGGAAGAAAAACTCACCTTTAAATAGGGTGTGAGGGAGTGTTCAGTGTGAGCATGTCTGGGAAAAGCCCTCTGTGTGATGTAACACTGGACGGTCAAGACCTTTAAGCTGGTGTCTGTTTTCTTTGTTGGGAGAACATGTGGTGGTTAATGGAACTGGACATGATAGAATTACAGGGGACCAGAAAGAAAGCAGGACTGTGTTGCAGTAAATTTACAACCCAAATATGCCCCAGCAATGAAAACACAACTCCATATGAATACAAGCTGTGCCTATGTAAGAGTGACAATACTAATCCTAATTTTATATCAATAAAAAATTCATACCAGTGAAACATTAAATTTGTATGAACTAAATTCTTTACCAATGTAAGAAATAGATATGTGATAGGACTGGGTGTTAGATTACAGGTGATACTGCTAGGCTCCTCCCAGGGACTTACCAGTGGCTTACATCATCACCTGCCACAATTACCTGCTGCCAGTTGTGGGTTGCACACCAGTAGCATAAAAAAAGACTGCTTGCAACCCCAGTTCTCCCTCTCCCTCTCCTTTTCCTCTCCTCCTTTCCCCCTCTCCCTTCCCGTTCCCTCTCTCCCCTCCCATATGTTCCTGCCTGGCCTCTCTTTCTCTTTTGGTCCTTATTTCTGTCCTCCTCTGTTCCCTCTTCACTGACCTTATGGCTCTGCTCCCGTCTGTCTGCCTCTACCCCTTCTCGAGATCCTCTCTCCCCCTCTTTTCCCCAAATAAACCTCCCTTATACCAGGTCTGTCTCGCGGCATGATTTTTCAGTGGGGCACCTTGGCATGGGCCCACCAGGTACCCCTGCCCATCTCCGCATTACATTTTATAACACTGGGTGGTGATGGGGGTGGGATTACTGATGAAAGTCTTTCATAATAAAATTTTCATTCTTACAAATATAGAGTTACTGTCAAGAGCCTGGTGTAGGGGACAGGTCATGCAATGATGGAAAAGCCAAACAAGGAATGCCAAAGGTGCTGACATGCACAACATAACTAAATAATTTAGCCCCGTTAGGGAACATTGCCACCCATGCACAGTAACAATGACAAATACTGGTGTTAGGTGGGAAGTGGCAGCTGTGAAGGAGTCAGGAATGGGAATGCTTTAGAAGGGTCAACAGGAACCTCTGACGGTGGAATGACCGAGTTATCGAAAGCTAGCCCTTGAGAGTATCTCCAGTGCAGTAACCTGCAACCAGACAGACCTGTCACTAACTGATGTGGGAAACGGAGTGATGTTGCCCCATGGAAGAGGAAGACTTGTTCAGGGCACTTTACCTAGGACAAGTTCATTCGAGGGCCATAGTGAAGGATTGTGTTGGAATTCAGTGGTTCAGAGTCGTCTCACCTACTACGAAAGCAAATAGCCACATGGGGGCAGCAGAGAGCCAAGTAGTAAGAACCAGGCCTGCTAGTAAGAAAGGGATCTGGCTTTGAGTGTGTTTGCTTTCGGGATTTTTGTTTTTGTTTCCTCAGTTGTATTTTGGGTTGTTTGGTTTGAGTTTGGATTTGGAAGGAGGGGATCTTACATAGCTCAGTTGTTAGTGGCACCAGGATGACCTTGAACACCCGATCTTCCCGTCTTTACTTTTCAGAGCGCTCCCCATCCTTTTTTTTTTTTTTTCTTTAAATTGTTGCTATGGCTTAATACAGAAACCTCCCCCATGCATGGTCTTCTGCTTTGAATGCTTGCTCTACCCGCCCCCCCTCCTCTGCTCTTGTCATTTCAGGAGGCTCTGGGTCCTTTAGGAGGTGGGTCCTAGCTGGTAGAAGGAAGTCACCAGGGATGGCTCTTTGAAGGTGATAAGCCAGCCACTGGTTCTGTCCAGACTCTTTCTAATTTCTAGTCCACAAAGATGTTAACGGTCTGCACACAGGTCTGCAAACAGGGACTAAGCCACTCTGCCCAGGCTTCTGTGGCTTCTCTGAAATCAGGAGCTCAATTAACCTCTCCTTCCTTAAACTGTCTTCTTTCGATACTGTTGCTAATTAATATGAATGTTTCCAACAACTCACTGGTATGTCCTTAGTTAGTTGCAAATAGTATAAAAATAACTTTCATCTGTCTAATCTATGGAATAGCACAGCCAAGCCAAGCCTACTTAAGTGGCTAGCGTGTATTTGCTTATAGTTGGGTGAAATTGTCTTACAGCCTGGTATAACGGTAAAATGTATGCTATCTCGTGTAATATGTTACATATCTGTATGCAAAAGGAGAAATGTGCAGGTAACCGTAAAAATAGCCATGTGCCCTCATGCTGCTAGGCGGGGCTGAGAGGCGTGGTCCACCGTGACTGACAACCCCTGCCCCGCCCCCCCCAAGGTGACGTTGCCTGGGGAAGCACCCAAATTCAACAGCTGCCACACCATTTCTGCCGGATTCACATCACTTCACAGCACTGTCCAATGGAACCGCCATAAAGCCTGGGCTGTCTACAGTTATCACAACCACCGTGGTCATGTTGGGATTTGTACAAAGTGGGCCCCTCAGAAGGTAGTGAAAACCCAAGGCAGAGCATATGGGCCACAATAGTGAGGACCTCAAAAGCCGGAGCAAGCAGCCTGTACAGGATAAAGTGGAGAAGAGGGAACGGGCTGCTCTGGACCAAGCTGCTGGTCAAACTCTCCTAAGGTATGTATGCATCCTTTGTTTCTGCTGGCTTCTGCCACTCACAAAAGTTGATTCCAAGCTCTAGAGTCTGAGCGGCTCTCTAAAGGCTGCTTTCACCTGCTGTGCCCTCCACGTGGGACACCTCTCTTGGTCCTGCAGCCTGCTAATAACTCTGACCTTCTACACCCAAGTGGACATCTCCCTTTTCTCCTGGTCTCTCCTATCTCCTCCCCTACTGCAGGAGCTGCAGTGCCCGCTGCAGCAGTCTGGGACCCTTCCTTGCTTTCTCCCACTTGGAGCTCCATAGTTTTTTTTGTGCCTCCTGGAACCTGCTATTATGCCCTTTAGGGCACCCCACCACATGGACAAGTTTCTATGCCCGATCTGATCTGGGTCTCTCTACTAAAGACACTTACTGGCTCCCTTTTCCCTTGTTCTCTTCTAGCTCCTTTCCCTTCCCCTAGGAACCACAGCCCACCTGCAGTCCTGGCTCTCAGCTCCCTCTGTTGTTTATAGGAACAAACCCTCCTCAGGCACCCAGTGTTCTGCTGTAAAGCCTGTGGTAGAAAGTCAAATTATGTTATACCTTAGAATGGAATGATATTTGTCTATAGAAGCCTGTCTATGTATCAGCAGAGAGACAAATAAATATACAAAGACAAATACTCATGTTCTGTCTGGTAGGCAGGGCATTATGTGCATGTGAGGAGATCTCTCCCTGTCAGCACTTGGTCTGCAGATGTGCAGTGGATCTGAGGCTGGTGCATGGCGTGACTTGGCTACTTGTGCACACAGGGATCCCTTCTCATACCACAGCTGGCTTAGGGCTGGTGTAGAGCAGAATGCAAAGAAATCAGAGATAAAAATTTCCCAGGAAGATCCATCCCACATACAGCTACCAATCCTGGATGTTACTGTGGATGCAGGGAAGTGCTTGCTGATGGAAGCCTGATATGGCTGTCTCCTGAGAGGCTCTGCCAGCGCCTGGCAAATACAGAGGCAGATGCTTGCAGCCAACCATTGGACTGAGCTCGGGGGTCCCAGATGGAGGATATGGAGAAGGGACTGAAGGAGCTGAGGGGGTTTGCAGCCCCATGGAAGGAACAACAGTGTCAACAGGTCAGACCCCAGGAGCTCCCAGGAACTGAACCACTAACCAAACAATACACATGGATGGATGGAGCCATGGCGCTGGCCACATGTGTGGCAGAAGATGGCCTTGTTGGATATCAGTGGGAGGAGAGACCCTTGGCCTGAGGGTGTTCAATGTCCCTTTGTAGGGGAATGCCAAGGTGGGAGAATGGTAGTGGATGGGTGGGGGAGCACCCTCATCAAGGCAGGGGGTAGTGGGATATGGGGTTTCCAAAGGGAGACCTGGAAAGGGGAAAACATTTGATATGTAAATAAAGAAAATATCCAAGAGTGAATATATATATATATATATATAAAACAAAACAACATTCCCAGGAAGTAGAAGTTCAAGTCAAATGGGTGGCAGCAGCAGTGTAGCAGAGAGTTAAGTCCAAAACAAAATCTGAAGAGTGTTTTCAGACTTGAAGGAGCAGGGAACAGGGACCAGAGAGAGGGGAGCAGAGAGTAAGCTAGCTGGATCAAGGAATAAAGCAATTTGGAGCGAAGGTAGGGAAAAGCTTATGCAGAGGAAACCTTCCATTTTCCAGATCACTGCTGAGAGTTTTATAAAAAGTGCCATTAAATGACCATTTTGAGTTATTATCTAGTGGGTATTAGGGCTAAATTTAATATGTGGATTTGGAAACCTTTAAGACCAGGGTCCTAGTGGGGAGCCTGGAAGTAACGGCAAAGACATACCCATTGAGTGAAAGTAGAAGTTATTAATGTACCACTGGCACCAACCCAAGGATAAATGTAATAACTGAGAACCATTGAGCAGTTAAACTAGATTACCAGGTCATCATGCAGCAACTAGGGGTGAGCTTTGGGCCAGTGCCCAAGGGAGAATGGCTTACCCAGGCCTAGGATTTTCAAACAAACAGAAAGAGAAAGATAGAGAGAAACCATCTCCAGGAGAGAGAGAGAGAGAGAGAGAGAGAGAGAGAGAGGAGTCAGTGAAGTGAGAAGGGCCAGTCATGTGGACTGTGGAGACTTCCATCCCCAAGGACACCAGAGGACAGCTGTGAGCTCAGCAGCTCTCCCTTGGGACTAGGGGCCAGTTACACTGACTAGTGGTGGTGTGTGGGCGGGGCTTACCAATTTACAGGTGTTTGGATGGAGAGGTCTAGCAATCCAATGGCTGGAAAGTCCATGTGGTGGGAACTGTGAACCTGGGAGTTTGTAAATCCGAGTCTCACCAGCACCAATATGTTTTGTAAAGCCAATGATGTTTTGTAGAGTGTGGTATGGTGCGGTGTGAGGGAGTGCCTCACCTGGCCCCATGCTGAGGCATCCCTCCCCTCATCCCCAGCCATATGATGGGTCCATTATCGAACAGAGTTTATTTGGGGGCATGAGAAGGGGGCTGAGAAGGGAGTAGAAGCAGAGAAAGAGGGGACAGAGAGAGAGAGAGAGAGAAACAGAAAGAGAGAAGGGAATAGGGCAGTTGGGAACACGTGAAGGGAGAGGGGGAGGTGGAAGAGAGAGAGAGAAAGGTGTCAGAGAAAAAAGGATCAGAGAGAGAGAGGGGGCAGAGAGAGAGGCCAAACAGTCCTTTTTATAGCAAGCCGAGCCAACCTGGCTGTTGTTGAGTAACTATTGGGCAGAGCCTAGAAGGAATGTTGATCACCAATTAAGAAAACACCTTACAGATGGATCTTATGGTGGTATTTCCTCAGCTGAGGCACCTTCCTCTTTGATGGCTCTAGCTTGTGTCAAGTTGACAAACAAAACCAGTCAGTACAACCAAGACTTCAAATGTTTAGTGTTAGAGGATGGTTTTGTGTTCTGTGTGTCCAGATGCTGACTTCTATGCTCACACATCTGGTTGTGGTCCGGACGATGGCAGGGCCAACCATTTCTGGTCTCTCTCTTATGTAAACCTTGTTTTCCCTTACCCGGTTGGCTAGTGAAAAGCTGATCAGAGAGAATGCAGGACTTCTGATCCCAGAGGCTGGCCATGAGCCAGTAGGAATCATGATGTGCAGGTCACCAAGGGTTTCACCCTGAGGACCCACATAGAGCAGAGCAAACCTGGGTGAGTCTCAGACTTCAAGTGATACAGGGCCTGTGCCTGGGATGTACATAGTTTAGGTTAGAATAGATGAATATCTGCCCTCCCATAGTGCTTAAAACTTATTAATAAGCTGAATAGGTCTTTGTGCCAATTCTTTGGGAGTAGAACTGGACCAGATAAGGCTATCGTCTTTAAATTACTGCCTACAGTTCAGAATTTTAACAGTCAGTGGGGTTCTGATAAGCTGTTAGTCCAGCCCAGGTAAAGCACTGCTCATGTTGTCATAGTCACAAGCTCAAGATTTTAAATTTCCTCTGGTTGTCTTCTATACAGACTTTTAAAAAAATTGCTCTCGTTGTGCTAAAAAACATTTGTCCAATCTACATACTCCCATCCTTCTGGACAGAGGGAAGAGTGTTCATGCTTTTAACTCAAAACATACTTGAGTCCCCAAGCTTTTACTATGACTATGACTCAAAGTCTACTGCCTTTTCTACGGTGTGGATTTCAGTACAGATTATAAACAGTGGTTACTTTTTAATCTCGTTTTATAAACTTAGAAAATGTCTTGTAAGCTTCAGGGTAATCAACTTGAATCCAGCTCTTGCAGGTCAAATGGACTCCAGATTAGTACTTCTGTCAACAAGCATCCTAAGATCTCTTGCCTACTGCCTATTCATAAGGTGGTGTGTAGCCTCCGGAATTGAGGCGGGGCTTCCAGGCCACTTCCAGCTAGGCTGGATCCTTTTGTTATGCAACTACTGTGGCCCACCTCCTACGCTGCTGCCACCCTGCCCAGATGTCCCAGGAAGAAGACGCCTCATGCACAGGCTCGCCTCATGCACAGGCTCTAGGCGGCTCGCCAACATGGCCCTGGGAATGGTATGGCGGGGCTTACCCTTTTCCACCCTCTTTTAACCAAGAAAGATTTTTTTTTTTTTAAGATTTATGTTATTTATTATATGTAAGTACACTGTAGCTGTCTTCAGACACTCCAGAAGAGGGCGCCAGATCTCGTTACGGATGGTTGTGAGCAACCATGTGGATGCTGGGATTTGAACTTATCACCTTCGGAAGAGCAGTCGGGTGCTCTTACCCGCTGAGCCATCTCACCAGCCCCACCAAGAAAGATTTTTAAGTAAAGAAGCAGACATGTTTTGACCGGAGAACTGACTCGGTGTCTTATTTTTTCTCTCCCAGCTAGCCCAAATGATCGATCCCTGGACTGCCTCCTAGGAGACCCAGGTTTTGTGGGGGACCGCTTGTTGGACCCCATCAGTGATGACTCTCCCCTTTCCCCTGGTCTTGGAATCCCTCCACAACTACCAGAACTGTGGGTCTAAAAGTTTCAAATATACACCTAGATAAAAATTTTCCCCCAAACTTCTTAAATGTACCCTCTCTCCCTAGTCTATCTGTCCTAGAAGATTTAAAATCAATTACAGACTGCTCCAGTGTACCTCCTTAAAAAACTCTGCACCCAGGACAGCCTCAAAGCTTTGAAGCAGCTAGCCCAAGGTGGTCCAGTCTCCCAGACTGCTAGAAAAGGCTACCTGCACCTTCTTTGTCCCAGATGGTTCTTCTGGGCCTGGTCAGGAAGTGAAACAACCCTCTCTTCCTGGACTTGGTCAGCATGCCAGCTTCTTTGCCCCACCCCCATCCCAACCTACCAATCAGCACCAATGTCAGCAGGAAGTAGAAATAGAAAAGCTTGCCTTATCAGCTCCTTGTTATAACCAAAAGGCTGGTATGTTAGGTTTCAGCCTTTTGACCTAGAGATCCCTATTTAACATTTCAAAGTGAATCTGACCACCAGGTTTTCCCTGAATCCCTCAGTCCTGTCCATTACTGGGCTGGTGTATTACCCCACCACCCACCACCATCACCCCACCCACTACCACCCTCTGACCCATGACCCCACCACCAACTCTCAAGCTTAGGGCTGGGCCACTCTTCCCTAAATAATTCAACTCTTTTGGTTACGCCCTCTCTTTGTACCTTTGGACCTTCTGGCTGCTGCACCTGGATGCTTCTCCCCTCTCTCTTGCATTCAGCTCAGTATGATCTTGACCACTCTGGTCTCTCCCAGATGTCTCTGCCTCTGACTACACTCTCCCTATTATGTACAATAAAATTTCTCCTACAACTTACCTAGGACCAGACAGTTATGTTGCTTTCGTTTTTATTTCTGTTTTTCATTCCATTGGTTTTTGCCAATCTTTTCTGTCCTGCTCTGATCCTTATTTCTGAACTTCCTCTAGGACTGATTTTATTTTTCTGTCTTCAAGTTTGTAAACTGTGTGGTAGGGGTGGGGGAGGGGGTGTTGGTTTGAAGCCTTTTAAAACATCAGGGCTCTTTACCAAGTCCACCTTTTCTTGTATTTTTAATACAGTCATTTAAAGCTATATATTTCCATCAGGCCTACCTCAGCCGCAGTCCATTCATTTGGATATTATGCGATTCACTGTCATTTGGTTTCCAGCTTTCTTTTTTATCTTTCTTTGACCTTGTAGACCCTCATGGGGAAAAGGAGACAGAGGAGAAGGGGGAAGAGAGAGAGAGTACACATGCAGGGAGAGAGAAAATGCAGAGAGATGGGGAGAAAGAGACCAAAATGTCTACATTATATAGGGAAGAGCTTCAGGGGGAGGAGAAGGGGAAGCCCAGCCCTTCAGCTGGAAAGTTCAAGGCAGAGGGCAGGTATGCGAGCCAGCCCCTGTAACAGGTAGGGACTAAGGGATGCTGGGAGAACCTGGGTCTGAATCCCAACACATATGTCATTAAACTTTATTCTCATCCATTTCCCTACCCCATTGCCATTCCCCATGACCCCTTCCCCACAGCCAGTTCCCTCCCTTTCCCCAGTTAGTTCCAATTTCTGCTTTTGTATTGTGTGTATTCCACTACCATCTCTATTTCCCACTGGCCATAAGATCACCTCCCCTTTCATGATCCCCTTTCTGGTTTCATGACCAACAAATGCATCCTCACTTGTAAGTGTATGTACACATACAACTTGTAAGTGTATGTACACACACACACACACACACACACACACACACACCATTTTAAATCTAGGCTTCACATACGAGAGAATCACAATGTCTAATACCAACGTTCTCTCATATGCACATCACATTTGAAGCTGGCCTTCCCAGAATGCCTCAGGAAAGGGCTTGAGATGACTCTTCAGCAGCCCGCTCTTGAGAGTGAGCCAGATGGGACACATGGACCACATTTCACTCTACTCCAGCAAGCTTTCCTCAGGTGTGTTTGGATGGTGTCAGGGATCAGCTAGGTAATCTAATTCTTGTCTTTACTTTTGTCAAATTGCAACAGGCACATGTTCAGTGCCATCTAATTCATTTTTTTCCTTGTTCCGGTCAACCTCACTCGCTCCAGCCAGCCCCGCTCACTCCAGCCACCCCCGTTCGGCCCCGCTCGCTCTGGTCGGTCCCACTTGCTCAGTCCCTGCTCACTCCAGTCCAATGATTCATTTATTATTATTCATAAGTACACTATAGCTGACTTCAGATGCACCAGAGGAGGGCGTCAGATCTCATTACGGGTGGTTGTAAGCCACCATGTGGTTGCTGGGATTTGAACTCATCACCTTCGGAAGAGCAGTCGGGTGCTCTAACCCGCTGAGCCATCTCACCGGCCCCTAATTCATTTTTTAATTTTTGTATTTGTCCTGGACCTGCAGGGATAATCAGTGGGGACCCAGGGCAGGAGAGAGAGAGAGAGAGAGTGGGAGGGACAAGAGGCAAGAAGAATGAGAGCAAGTCAATCATACTGATCAAGCTCCCAAAACTTTATTCAGGAGTGGCAATATAAGCATAAGCAAGAGGAGGCTCCAAGGGAGGGGGGGAAAGAGCCCAGGGGCTCTCCGAATGTCAGGTGGTAATCTTCAGCTCCTGGAACCAACAGTCACAGTGTCCTCTTTTCCCATAAACATTCTTACTGTTATGACTATGAATGTTCTCTCAGGATTGTTTATGTAAGCTAGAAAATATCCACAAGGCCATGGCCAAGACCATGGCTCCTGGCATGTATTTATCATTGTTGCTGTTATTACTTATGTATGTGTTTTGTTGTTTGGGGGGAGGAGGTGGATAGTTGTGCCATAGCACATGTGTGAGACGGATAGTGTCATAGCACAAGTGTGAATGTCAGAGAACAATGTTATGGAGTTGATTCTCTCCTGCCTCCTTTACACTTCTGTTTCCATCACTACCTCCTGAACCCCTACTACCATCATGACCTCCTCTGGGATGATTACAGAGAGCCTCCTGAAGGTGAGAGCTCTACCTTGATCTCTCCATAATCAAGCATAGTGATCCTTCATTGGGGAGCTCTGCCAGATCATTCCTCTACCCAACCTGCTTTCTGCCTCGAGGGAAAAAAAACCCTCATATGTTAGGCCTTCTTTGAAGTGACTCCAGTTTCCTCTCTGCCTCTCTTCATCCTCTGACTTCCTCTATTTTCCTTAGTCCCCATCAGATTGCTGCCGTTTCTGCAAACAGCTGTACCTGTTCTCACATTAGTGTGCTGTAGTCCTAACTGCAGATTCCCGCTTGACCTCTTCTGCATTGTATTCTTTCCTGGGTCTTCTCCTATGTCACTACTTCACCTTATCACCACCTCCTGGGCTCATTGCACTTTCCCACAGCAAAAGTTGTAGTATGCCTTTAACCGTGTTCTCATATTTATAGACCGTTCTTTATTTCCGTGAGGAGGGTCATTGGGAAATAGTGATGTCTAAGTCTCATCTTGTTATTGCAAACTTTTTTTTATTGGTGTAAATAGATCAGAAACAGGTTATCTCTTAACACAGAGGCAGGTGGTATGTTATTGTTATTATCAAGAGTAATAAATCAATGAACACAGAACACAGGGTATGAGCAAAAAAAAAAGAAAAAACCAATTCATGCATGGTAGTAAACTCTAAAGGAAAGCAACGGACTTCCTTCATAGGATACACTTCTGTGGACCTTAGGAAACAGCTGGCCTGGGAGTTTGGTGGAAGGACAACCAACCCCATTGCCAATTTGGACACACAAGCCGTGAAATCCATTCACTGTTTAGCTAGGCAACATTTACTGTTTCTATCTTTCTCAAGAGATGTTTAGCATCGTCAACCACTACGTTCAGGAACTGTGTGCGCCTATAGTAGACTTTTAAAGCCTGGATGACAGAAGATGCAGGGCCTCCTTTCACGGCACAAAAAGCTTCAGCAGCACTTGTAGCTTGTGCTATTATGCTGTCATCCTTTATAAGGGACCAGAAATCCAAGCACTTAAGTTCCCCTTTGATGTCTGCCGAAGGTGTGCCCAACTTTTCAGCAATCTCTTCAATCGATTGATCATCCAAGCCAAAATAGCTTCGGTAATCCTTCAAGCACTGCTCTTGTTGAGGCAAATCAAAGCCACTAAAGAAAGGCATAAAGGGGATGAAGCTCATGGCTGCTGACTTCAAGGCCTCCAGACAGATCTTCTCCCGAAGAAAATGTTTCTTTAGCTCAATGGAAGCATCAGAGATGGTGGGCAACAGGAGGGCAAACATATGACGCTTGTGCCCAGGGAGCTCCTTTAGCAGAGTCTCCTCCAGCTTGGGGAAATCGAAAGCACCCAGATCAAAGTTGGAGATCAGGAAGATGTGTGTTTCAGTCACTCCAGTTTTGATGAGACTAGTCAGACAGTAGTCTCGAATCTGCTGAAGGACTTTCTCCTTCTTGAAAGTTATGGGTTTGGTTTTCTGTTCATTATATAAGTCACTGTCTACCTTGGTTCTAACAAAGTAGAACTTCTTCCCAGCATCCTTGATTTTCTGAGCCAGGAGAGCATCATTGAGGCTGAAGCGGGAAGAAGAAATGATGATGAAGAAGTCATAGTTGGCAAATCCCACAACGTCTAGATAAGTGTCTGGGTGGAAATTGGGTGTCCCAGTCCCAGGCAGGTCCCAGAAGATCACTTTGGGATATTTTGGATGTCGATAGGGGGTTTTACACATAGTGGTCTCCACAGTCCCGACATCAGCAGATTCCTCGGCTTCATGGCTCAGCCCTCGAAGGGCATTTATAAAACTGGACTTGCCAGTCCCAGACTGCCCGATCACAGCCACCTCCAGGACAGCATTCTCTGCAGCACTAATTGCTTCCTGAATCTGGCTCGTGACATCAGAGAGTTTTCCCTCCTGGAGGGCTTTGTGAATACCAGTGAGGGTTTCTGGAGAGAGCATGCCTCCTGCCTTACTGATTAATGCAGAGTACTGAGGCAGAAACTCCTTAGCTAATTGTTGGAAATTCTTTTGTGAAGCACCCTTCACGAAGGCTGAGATGAACTGATCCATGGCAGTTACCGGGGAAGCTCTGTGAGAAGGAAGAAAAACCAAAGAGATAAGGAGAGAGGATTGGTAAAAGAGAAACCCAACCCTCCAGACACACTAGCCTCTGTGGGCCACTTCTATCCTCACAGGCTGGTTCATAGCACTGTAACTCATTTATATTCCAGAAGACACTTATTCTCTTTCTTATTGGTTTGTGTGTCTCAGATTCAGGAGAGGGAAACCACCCTTGCACTGTCAGAATAATGATCTCAAAGATGTCCACATCAACCCCCCCACAATCTGTGAATATATCATTTACACAGCAGAAGTGAGTTGGCTGCTGTGATTAACAGTTTTCAGGTAGGGCTAATACTTTGCATTATTCAGATAAACTCAAGTGCAAATTTAATTTTGAACTAAGTTTAAATTTCTGGCTTGCAGAACTAAAAGAGAATAAATTTCTGTTGTTTCAATTGCTCCATAGTAACTGCCCATATTCATGGACTTATGACAGGAAATATATCCACATAAGTGCACAATGGCCAGTAGTAAAATCAGCATACTCAGCACCTCAAATCCACTAATACGTCAGCGTTCCTAAGAAAAAACAAAGGGTTTATGAATGGAGAAGAACTGTCTCCTTCCTCATGCCGATCAGGTCCCAGCACTCACGGTCTATAATTGTAGCTACAGGGGTCGGATGCTTTTATCTGACCACACCAGGCACACACATACACACAGGCAAAACACGTAAACACATAAAATGATAATAAATCAATCTTTAAATGATGTTACAAGCATTCACTTTTCATGTAGAATGTTGGTATAGTGGAGGTATTAATGAGACTTAGAATGTTTACATAATCACCAGCAGACACCAGGCAGGAAGAACTAAAATGGGCAAGGAAACTTCCTGGAGACAGCCCACGGCTTAGCACAACTGAGAGGGATGTACCTCAAAGAGGCACAGCCTGCCGGTGGGCTTCATCTCTGGATTACTTCTTGCTGCTTGCTTTCTCATATTCCTCATTGCTGTCTTCTTCCTGAATATTGACTGCATGGTGTGAAAGGACTTGGGGAGACCCTCCCTGTCCATAGTCCAGTGTGATTTCTTCATGGGAGACATAGGCAACTTTCCTGCAGATCAATGAAGATGGACTTTCATAGAATGATGTTGTTTAGATGAATTAACGATCTTACAGAATTCCTGATTTGGTTTAAATAGTCATAGGAAGTTAGGGCTGTTGATAAGGGAGATTAAGGGGATAGTTTAGGGTGTTTTGCCAGCTGCTTTGTAGCAGAAAACCCATGGAACACATAAAATTAAAAAACACATTCTTGGTTACTATGAAATGTTTGCTAAGCTCAAAAAAACAAGAACAAAGCAAGCCTGGCTACTGAGGCTCATGAGTTTCAGACTAATGATCAAAGACAGTAATTGAGGTTCAGTCCCCACGGTTAAGACTGAGCTTCTATGCCTGCTGTAAAGTCTACTTTTCTGATCTTATAACTATAAGTTTGCTGATGAGTTCTTGATGTGCACCTTGAGGACTTCCTGCTGCGCAGCATGAAGACTGAAGAGATTCTTTTCTTTTGTTCTTTTTTTCCGTTGTCTCAGGAAAGTAAAAAAAAAAAATCTCTGACCTACAGTTCTCTAGTTAACTGTATGTTTACTTTTCTATGAAAACAGTTTAAGAATAGATGCGTGGTTAACTATGTAGATGAGTAAGAATCGTGTTGAGTTAGAACAATGTGATGTCTACCTCCCTTCATATAACTGCAAATGCTGCCTGCCAAAGGTAATTGGCTATTAAAAAGTATCTGTCGCACTCAAATTCTGTTCATCTGTAATAGAAAAAGCTGAGTGATCAGATGTGGGATTTAGAATTACTTGTTTTTTAAAAATATGAAACTTGTAATCATTTGTGTAATTAAAAATTCACGATTAAGAAGCCATTGTGTTGTGAGTTCCTTGCTTTATCCACCAAATGTGTGTGTGTGTGTGAGAGAGAGAGAGAGAGAGAGAGTCACACAGACAGACAGACAGACAGACAGACAGACAGACAGACAGACAGAGACGAAAGAGAGCCTATTTTACATTAGTCACCAACCCTGGATTACTGATCTCACTGTTGGATCTGGACTTTGACAAATGAACTTCTCTGCTGTTATTAAACAAGCATCAGCTTTTGGCTAAGTACAGNGAGAGAGAGAGAGAGAGAGAGAGTCACACAGACAGACAGACAGACAGACAGACAGACAGACAGACAGACAGAGACGAAAGAGAGCCTATTTTACATTAGTCACCAACCCTGGATTACTGATCTCACTGTTGGATCTGGACTTTGACAAATGAACTTCTCTGCTGTTATTAAACAAGCATCAGCTTTTGGCTAAGTACAGTGCTAAATGCACAAGGTACTCGGGAAGTTGAAACAGAACTGTGAGTTTAAGGCCAGTCTTAGCTACATCAGCAACATAATGAAACCTTGCCTTTAAAAAATGGCTTTGGCCCAGTACAGGGGAATGCCAGGGCCAGGAAGCAGGAGTGGGTGGGTTGGGGAGCAGGGCTGGGGGAGGGTATAGGGGGCATTGGGGATAGCATTTGAAATGTAAATGAAGAAAATATCTAATAAAAAATGGCTTTGGCTATTTTCATGTTTTTAAAAACTCATGGTGTCTCTACCAAAGAAACTGCAGGGTTACTCTCAACAGAGCACATTAGGAAACAACAATTTGTTTTTTTTTTTTCCAATATTTATTAGATAACTTCTTCATTTACATTTCAAGTGTTATCCAGAAAGTTCCCTATACTCTCCCCCCTCCCGGCCCTGCTCCCCTACCCTCCCGCTCCCACATCTTGGCCCTGGTGTTCCCCTGTACTGGGGCATATAAAGTCTGCATGACCAAGGGGCCTCTCTTTCCAATGATGGCCAACTAGGCCATCCTCTTCTATATATGCAGCTAGAGACATGAGCTCAGGGGGTACTAGTTAGTTCATGAGGAAACAACAATTTGTGATCAGCATCTTATTGGTGATAAGAAAAGTGCACTGCATGTTATTGATAAAACCAGAATGTATGCTTTCTCTCACTACAAAATATATATAAACTTCTAGATCATTAGAGCTAATAGTCTTATTTCTGGTTGTATAGATTATTTACATATGAAACAATAGAGGGGAATGTATTAAGAAAGTATCTTGTTTATAGGAAATTTTACTGTAAAAGTTCTTAAATGTAACCTATTTTAATGCATACTTAAGTAAAATTTTAAAAACCAAACAACACAATTGCTATATCTATCATGTGTCAGTGACCAAAATAAAATCATTTTATTGGTAATGAAAAGTAAAAATGGGGCCAGGAAGATGGGTCGAAGGATAAAACCACTTGTCCTGCAAGCCTGGTGACCTTTAATCCCTGGAAACCACATAAAAGGCCAAATATGATGCACATTGGTAATTTCCCCAATCCTCCTTTGAAATAAGAGCCTTTGGAGAGTGCAGCCTGAAGCTTGCAGGTTAGTTACCTAGAGTCTACAGCCTAGCCATGGAAACCAGACACACCCACCTCTGTAAGGTAGAAGGAAAACCTAACTCTCCAAAACTGTTCTCTGACCTCTGCACATGTGCCATAGCATGTGTGTGACCACACACACACACACACACACACACATATACGCACACATACACACACACACAGCACACACACATGCACAAGGAGACAGACACTCACCTATGTATGCACACACACATACATAAATACATTTTTAAAGTAAATATATAAAAAAATGAAAGGGATTGGAATGCAGCTTAGTGGGACAGCCCTTGCATAGCCCAAGGTTTATGATGCCAAAGGTCCAATCTCAGTACAAAGAAGGAGGAGACAGAGGGTAAGGAAGCGGGGCGGGAGGAGAAGCAAGGGGGAAGAAATGCAGGGAGAAAGAACAGGAACAGGAGGAATAATTATTTTATTTCTGATTACTAATTGTGTACGGTGAACATTAGAACAAATAGAGATCTCTCAGCATCTTAAAAAACAACCACCACAACACCAAAAAAACTTGCCACACTTTCTCTTAAGTATGTTCTGTGAAGATGGAGGTTAACGTGCTATCTCTTATGGCGCAGGATGGACATCCTTAGACCTCAGCTTTACTCCTGTGTTCATGATGAAACATTACTTAGATTTTTGTTAATTATGTTTGTGGTCTGAAGTGTTTAGCTGTTGAGCTGGATTCCTTAGTAGACTGAATTAAGATGGCTTTGCATGTACTAGTCTTAGAAGTAAACACAAGTTAAAACAGCTTGACAGAGGAATTCCCCAAGTGGCTTGTTTTCCAAAGTACTGAGGACAAAACCCTAAGTTTCCCTAGGTCTTGTCAGCAAGGATTGTGAATGGGAAGAATAGTGCCCAATCACATTCTGTTTAAAAGGTAAATCCAGGACAAGAAGGGCTGGGTGGAGGTGATGCGGGATTACTGGAGGGTCGTGGGCAGCGTGCAGGAGACATGTCTGCAGGCAGTAGCTACGGCCAGATTCCCAGCCGGGCAACCCCCACTCGCCACGTAGCCCTTGGTGAGGGCATGCAGCTCCCACTCAGGCACTACAGCACCATCCCCAGCTGCACACTCTTCAGCACCACCCCTGGAGGAATGGGGATCATCTATGACCTGAAATTCCTGATGGAGTATCAGAACTCACCTGTTGCCAACCCTTCCCCCAAGGACCTGCCAGCTATTCCTGGGTCACTAGCCCTGCCATGGAAGTCAGCCAGAGCCACCTGCACAGCAGCCCCGAAGATAAGCGGGCAGGCGGTGAAGAGTCACAGTTTGAGATGGACATTTAAGGAACCAGCCATAGGATGCAGTGATGCTTCTGGGGCCCTTGGGAGGAGAGCCACAGCAGTCATGTCTCATACCAGGCAGACACTGGGTGTGGATCGGTCACCCAGTCCTGCTCCTCACTCAGGGCACCCTCTCTGCCTTCCATTTTGTGAACACCAGCACATACCTCCTTGAGCCTCTGTTGATAATGAGCTGCTACTGCAGGAGAATGACTCTCACCCACACCCTCCCTGTATTGACAGAGTGGACACAGAGGAGTCTGTCAGAATGACCTGGCAATTCTAGCCCCAGCCTTTGGAGAACACCCACCTCTCCTTAGGTTGGTGTACCTGGAAAAGCCACCCTTTTACTGCTTTCCCTGAGAAAAAATAAAAGCCACATTTACCCGAGGCCCACAGCTGGGACCTGTCTGGGAAAAAAAAAATTAAATAAAGATGAGATTTAAAAAAAAAAAAAAAAAAGAAAGGAAGGAAGGGAGGAAGGCAGGGAGGAAGAGAGAGAGAGAGAAGCAGAGAGAGAAAGAAAGAGAGAGAAATGAAAGAGAGTGAGAGAGAAAAAAGAAAGAAAGAAAGAAAGAAAGAAAGAAAGAAAGAAAGAAAGAAAGAAAGAAAGAAAGAAAGAGCTCACAAGGTTATGACATACTCTCTGGTGGTGAGATCCAGCCCCATTACAGTGAGTACTGTACAGTTTCCTATGAGAGTCACCCATAAACATTCTTCTCAGTCCAGACTTTTCCAGAACTCTCCAGAACAACTGGCACCAAAAGGCAGTTCCAGACCCATGCAGGACTCCTGTCTGTGGTAGACCCCTGACATGGCCTGCCACCTATCCAAGCCAGCTCTGCCCTCGGCCCACAAAACCAAACCCCAGGTCACTACAGATGCAAAGGCTTTTCTCACTTACCAGATCCAAGAAGTAGAAAATATCAAGTCTGTTTCTCACTGCAGCCCACAGCACAGCCACCACCAACGGCCCAGTTCTGCCCTCTTTCAGGAAAGTCTGAAGCAATGAGCCCTTGAAGATAGGAAAAAATGAAAGTTATTTGCAGGAAACAAAAGTGAAACTAAATATCTTTCTGTGTTTCCCCGCAGCAGAAACATTTCCAGGAAAAAGAAAAGGATTTCAACTTGGTCAGAGGATGAAAAGAAGACTGGAAGATTTGAGGGCAGGAAAACATTGCCACTTGGCCTGTGAAGGGTCACAGAGCCAAGACATCAGGGGAATGAGTTCTCTGAAGCCAAAGGATTTCTGGGGATAAGGATGAAAGAGATGAGGATTTTCCAAAGACACCAGTGAATGACTGAAACCCACTGCCCATCCGGAAGGACTGTGCCATGCGTCTGCCTCATTGTCCTTCTCAGGAACACTGTGGCTGACTGACCTCATCTCAGCCCCAAGGCACCCATGAACCTGGGGTCTCACAGGATCCAGAGCCACCAAGACAACTCAGGAGAGTGTAATGGATTATCCCTAGTTTTCTTTCTCGTTTTATCCATCCCAGGATTCCCTCACGAGAGCGTAGTCTGGCACAAAGTGAAGATAAGTTTTCAGAAAACATCATTTGATGCCATGAGATAATCCTTCACAGGTTTTGTTGGTTTTAACACTTATCACCATTGCCTGCCACGTTGGGAAAAGCAGCTGTTGCTGACATGTTCTGTCCTTGGTGAAGTCTGTCTCTGAACACGGATGGTTTGGGTTATATTGACAGTGTTTCTGCATCATTTTAACACATGCAATCAGATATGAAGAACAGATTACATGCTCCTGTTAATTCAAACCGTGTCGTTCTTTTTCCCAGGTCCATGTGATTTGAGTTTATCCTCCTTTTGAATGGCTGAGTGACTGCAGAGAGTGGGAGGTTTATACCATCCATGGTTTAGGGAGTCCTATTTCTGATTATCTGAAGGCACACAGTGATTCTGTCTCCTTCTGTACACAGACTTTCATGTGCTTAGTGGATTCTTGTGTGAGAGCCAACTACATCTCTTTCTGGGTTTCTGTATGAGAGTCAAAATTTAGTTCTGAAAATTGAAATCTTGGGGTATAGTGCCTGGCTTCCAGATAACTGGAGCCATGNTAGGGAGTCCTATTTCTGATTATCTGAAGGCACACAGTGATTCTGTCTCCTTCTGTACACAGACTTTCATGTGCTTAGTGGATTCTTGTGTGAGAGCCAACTACATCTCTTTCTGGGTTTCTGTATGAGAGTCAAAATTTAGTTCTGAAAATTGAAATCTTGGGGTATAGTGCCTGGCTTCCAGATAACTGGAGCCATGACTCAGTTATACAGCAATGTGTCATAGATTGACCATGAAGATACTCTGAGGAATAAAAAGGGGAGAAAGGGCACCGTCTCTCTTTATCACTATGAGAGCAGGAGACCGGTGGAGAGCACTCCTTAGCATCATGGGGCTCCCACGGTACAGTGGGACAAGAGAAGCGTGAATGAGCTGGAGGTCTGAATGTCGAGGAGAAACCAGATCTGCTTAACTCAGAGCTAAGACACCTGCAATGTCCCTGAGAAGGACACCATGGGTCTCTCTTTAGTTACAAAGCACATGGTGAGTGACTTCATCATCCTGGGTCAAGGACAAAGCTGTGTGTTCATTCATGTGTACATATGCTGGGCCTGTACATGCGTGCATTTCTATGAGCTGGTATATGTGTCTATGTGTGTGATAGGTATGTGTTCCTATGTGACAGATGATCCAGTAGACATAGCCAGTCACAGAACTCTGCATTTAACATGTGTAGGTGTGTAACACAGATCCTGCACTTCCTTGGAATAGTGACATGCTGTGCTAAATTGTTAATAATCAAACCAGAAAAAAAAAAGTTGTCAAACACGCGAGGAAAGGGGCAGCCAAGAGACACAGTGTGGTAAGCATTCTGAGCTTGTTAACCTTCCCCACTCCACAGGGGGCCTCTGCAGTGACATAGAAAGAAAACAGGTGCAGTTGTACTGTCAACTCTCAAGTTATTTACTCTCCTTTTGCTCCTGTTATCAATTTTGAAAGCAGGGCCTTGGGTGTTTCAAGCTGTGTGTGACTCACAGAGTGTGTGTGTGGCACATACAGAAGTGGGTCAAGGTTTCTGTGCGTGAAATCTCTCATTCTAAACATGACACATGACTTGATCACTAGTCACCTCCATCAGCCAAGCACTGTTCAGAGACAAGACTCAAGAAAAGTCAGAAGCCGGGCGTGGTGGTGCACGCCTTTAATCCCAGCACTCGGGAGGCAGAGGCAGGCAGATTTCTGAGTTTGAGGCCAGCCTGGTCTACAGAGTGAGTTCCAGGACAGCCAGGGCTATACAGAGAAACCCTGTCTTGAAAAACCAAAAAAAAAAAAAGAAAAAAAAAAAAGAAAAGTCAGAAATGCTGAAACCAGCTCTAGTGGGAGTGGTGTATCCTGTCTAGTGTTGTTGTGTTTCTTGACACAAGCAAAAATCATTTGAAAAGAAGGAACCACAACTCAACAAATACCTCCATAAGACTGGCCACTAGACAAGTCTATAATGCATTTTTTTCTTTTTCTTTTTCTTTTTCTTTTCCTTTTTCTTTTTTTGTTTTTCTTTTGTTTTTGAGGCAGTGTGTCTCTACATAGCTCTGACTGTCTTAGAACTCTATGTACACCAGATTGACCATGAACTCACAGAGATCCCTCTCTGCCTCCTGAGTGCTGGGACTGAAGGCATACCTCACAATGCCTGTCATGTGTTTTTAAATTAATGATTAATATGGGATAGTCCAGCTCATGATAGATAATGCCTCCCCTGGGCTAGTGGACCTGGGTGCTATAAAAAGCAGACCAAGCAATCCAGGAAAGAACAAGCCAGTGGGTAGCACTCCTTAATGGCTTCTGTTTCAGTTCTTCCTCCATGTTCCTGCCTTGAGCCCCTGCCCTGGCTTCTCTCAATGGTGTGGAAGTATAAGGTGAAATAGTCCCTTTCCTCCCCAGGTTGCCTTTGGTCATGGTGTGTTATCACATCAGTAGAAACTCTAACTAAGACAGGGTGAGTACCAGTGTGGGTGCTAGAAGGGATGAGGGTTAGACCCCCTGTACATACACGTGGAAACAGATAATTGGGCCTGGGTGACTATAGTCTATAGTACACTGAATTCTCATAAGGTAGAAATCATCTTTTGATCTTGTACTTGCCCCTCCTCTGCACTGTTGAAGATAGTCACTTCTTCTACTGACAAACTGGCAATGACAAGCAAGAGGAGACCAAAGCTTCAACTATGGATGGAGAATAAAGGCAGCTATTGCATAAAAGAGGGATAAGCAAACCAATCCCAGGCTATCCAAAACCATCTGATCTCCACCCACACTACCAAACTCCACGTCAGTAGTATTGACTCGCCCCACGGCCAGCGAGTCAAAGTCTCTGTGCATTGAAGGGTATTCCAAAGCCACTGGGGCATCCAGAAACTCTGGGAATTTGAGCTCAGGACTGGAAACAAAGCACATTTCATTTTCATTATTAAAGCAAAACATGAAATGATATTTACAGTTGGCTTCAAAACATCCAAGAACAGAGAGGGAGAGAACCTGGCGTTATGCCTTATTTTTTGCTTTTGTAAAAAAGAGCCAAGAAGACCTACCCCTGGGTGTTTGCTTTTTCCAGACACAGTGTGCACAGGCCAGGGAATTCTCTTCATGTCCTCGTTCTCAAGTGTCTTCACTTCTAAAAGTTCCTGTAACTCTTCCTAGAAAAATCCCTTTTTGGAAGAACATTTTCTACTCTGCCCCACCCATAGTTCACAATAAGTTCACAGCTTCCTTCCATAGGTTCCCACACAATATTCTTCTTGTAGGTTTAGCAAATAAGTGTGTTACCTAGTTACATAGCAACACTGTGGGGCTGTGGGGGTAGCTCCATGGTAGAGAACTTACCCAGCATGTGTGAGGCTGCAGGTTCTACTCTCTCAGCACTTACAACAACCACTCCAAAACTCTAATTAATTAATTAATTAATTAATCAAACAAAATAACATGGCGGGCTCAAAGGCAAGACAATATCAGGAGGGGTAACACTCATGATATGTTGCCAGGAACACAAAATGAAGCAGTCTCAGGGTGGCCAGAATTGCTTGAACAAACAGGAAATTTGATACAAGCTCTCTGGATTTTAAAAGACAGAAAGAGAAATGGCTGGAAACCTCTTGAGTCTGCACCTCACTCTCTTGCCCCATCTTACATCCGTACCTAGTCACATGGAACTCAACCATTGTCTGCCTCATTTGACTCTGGTTTATATCTATCCTTGAATGACCGTGCAGAACACTGAGCTCAGCTTAATGAACTATGCAGAACACTCTATGGCCACATCTGCATTTTCTGGACCTCCTGACTTCTGAATATGTCCCCAAGGATGATGGGGAATATAGACTTTCAAACTCTGCTTCTGGGGCTGCACGTAAGTTATGAGTGATTAAACATGTTCTACCTTCTGAATTAAGATGTTTAAAGAACTCAAATGTGGAAAGATTAGTGAAAGTCTTCTAATGTTTAGATGAAATTCTAGCAATTTATGTTAGGATACAAAGATTGTGTACAGTGCCCCCCTCCCCGCCCCAGCACTTATAAAAAAGCAAACAGTGAAAGAAAACATCAAAGGTGGGTAGAATCATTAGGCAGTACTGGAGGAAATGGCAGTGATTGCTCTGTTAGGGTGATGTTCCCAGGGATGCTGGAGCCTGAGAGGGCACACACACACACACACACACACAGAGAGAGAGAGAGAGAGAGAGAGAGAGAGAGAGAGAGAGAGAGAGAGAGAAAATAGGTGCTGAGGGAATAGGTTCTGGAGAAACATCTAATAATTTAATTAATTTATTAATTTTGAGTGCTCCCTAAATATTTGGAGGTGTGACTTCCAAGGGTTTGCTGATGGAGAACAGTCAGGTAGTATAAGGAGCAGAGGATAATGCGCTTGTTACAGTTTGATAACAGAAGATGACAGTGACTCTAAGGTATAGCATAAGTCACATCATATGCAAGTGAAATTATCTGACCTGTGTCGATGGTAGTACATGCATGTACTGAGATCCTTCCAGTAGACTTCAGGCAAGTAGCTATGCATCTATGAGGAACAGGTGTGCTGGAATGTACGGGGGAGAGAAAGAGCAAAGGTCATGGGCTCAGATGGTAACGTCCAAATTAATATAAAGGTAACTCCTCACACGTAGGAGAGTCAGACACCGCAGCTCCCCAACTCCACCAGTGCCTCTCCCTCCTGGGAACACACCTCCTGAGCTCCCCACAGAACAGCCACCTGCCTCTTGTCTCCCAGGTGCATGTTGTCCAGGTCTCAGCCCTCCAAGAGCTCTAAGCAAGGATGTTCTTATGAAGGAAGATTTCTGTGCTCTGTGCTCTGGTTTTTTTGTTTTTACCCATAAAACTCAAAATAAAGGCTGGCTTCTTATATCTAATGAGATAACATGGAAGAATGAAGAAACCAAAAACCGTTTCCAAGGTACCACCAAATAATGGGGCAGGAATAAGCAAGCCATAGTGGGAGGAATGGGAGTTCTGAGTCAGGAATTAATAGAGCTTTAAGGACTCTGCCTCACTGTGAATCTATGTTATGGCTCTCACATCCCTTAGAGGTGTTGGTGATGCTAAGAACCTAGAAGAGCAGTACACAAGGCAGGCGTGACAACCAAACCTCAAACAAGCTCAAAACAGACTCTTACCTAAAAAGGGAAAGAAAAAAGAAAGAGAAAGAAAAAGAAACCCTGACTGAAGGAAGAAGCTATAAAAATGTTTGTCTATTTTTTTGTAATTAATAAAGAGGAGAAGGTGATGACTTTAAGCTCATGGCCTTCCCGTGTTCCTTCCACAGGGAGATGACATTTGCACACTAGTTCTGAACAATTAACCATGTGCAGATAACCCATAGATGGGGAACTACAGAGGAGATTCAACCTACTTCCCACTGAGACACATGGTTCAGGGTCAGGGTTCTGACCAGCCACTCCTCATTGCTCCTATGTTTTCTTGTATGACATCTTCAGCCAGGGCTCACTGAGAAGTGTCATGGTGAACATTAGGTTCAGAGCATAAATTTGCTGTGTTAGGCTTGTTTTTAAAGAAAATGTTTTTAACTTGCATAAGCCATGAGGAGGTTGCTCCTATCTAGAATGCACCCTGTCAGCTATCTAGAGCTGAACCACTACTTGGTGCAGTTGGGCTATTCTTGAAAAATTGCTAGTTGCTGAAAAATATTTCACTGCCCCAGCTATTTCTACAAGAATGGGTGGCAAGATTAAACAGGCACCTGCGAAGCTTTGCTTAAGGGTGAACACCCTGCTTTCTTGCTTGCGTGCCTGGTTGGCTAAGGCACCTGCTGGAGGTCTGGTACAGAATGAAGCCTCACCTAAACCCAGACAAGAATGAGTTAATGTACCCCAAATAATAACTTTGTGGGCTCTCCCTGTATAATCCTTTAGCTGACAATAGCTGGAGCTTTAGCTAGAAAACTCTCTGGTTTTGTCTTAGCCAGTCTCTTTTTAATTTTTTGTTTTTTAAAAAAAAGGTCTAATTTACTGAAAGCAAAACTTAAGTCAAGCTGCAAAATCTCTAAACCCAAGAACTACACCAGGATAGCATTTCAGAGGTAGAAGCCATTACATGAGTTAGCAGTCTCCCATAGGAATCTAGAGGGGCAAAACAGATTGGCTCCTTTGGGACCTTATCTAACCTGTGAGTGTGGAAGCTGTCCCTTGATTCCTACAAACTAGCCATTTCCCGGAACTGAAACTGAAACCTACTCTGACTCCTCCTTGGCTGGTTTATATAAATAGGGCTCAGATCCTGGCAGAAATGTGTAGAGAGCAAGGGCTGTGTGTGGTCCAGTAAGATCCAGCAAGGCTTGATTCTGGAATGAGGTCCAGCAGGTGCCTTAGCCATCCATGCAAGCCAGAGGATCTACCATGAACTGTGTGCTAAAAGGGTCACCCTCAGATATAGTAAGGCCCTCTGTTAAACCTCCAACAACTTTACCCATCTAAAGGAGACCTTATCTAAAGGAGAATATTTGGACTGAGTCATTCCTTCTAGGATCTGCCCCACAGTTACCTCATAATAGCCATGTATGCCTCACTATAAAAGGGGCTGCATCACACGCATACACACAAACACACACCACTCATTCTCTTACTCACTCTTTTACCCTCTTACTCTCTTCCCTCTCTGTCCCTTCTCTCCCCAATCCCCTCCCTGCTCTTTTTCATGGGTTCATGGCTGGCCTCTATTCCTCCCCTCTCCCCTCTCCCCTCTCCCCTCTCCTCCTCTCCCTTCCCTCCTCTCTCCTCCTCTCCCTTCTCTTTTCTATCCTCTCCCTTCTCTTTTCTATCCTCTACTCTCTCCTTTCTCCCCTCTCCCCTTCTCCCCTATCCCCTATCCCCCTATTCCCAATATTGCTTTCTCCTTATCCCTGTACCTTTTCCTCCCTTCTCAACTACCCTTCCCATACCCTAAATAAACTCTATTCTATTTCTGTGGCTAGTGTCTCACCTGGAAGGAATGCCTCAGCAGGGGCCCATAGAGGCATCCTCACCAACACCTCAGCCACACAAACACACACACCATACTTCACCTCTATCAAACATATTCCTGGTTGTTTCTTTTTATAAAACACGATATAGTTGACATTTGATTCCAACAAACTAGCCAGTTCCAGGAATAGAAGCTGAAACCTACTCTGATTACAGCCCCCCTCTTAGGTGGTTTAGATAAATAGGACTCAGATCCAGACAGAAGAGTGTGTAGAGCAAGGACTGTGTGCGGACCAGTAAGGACTAAGAAACTCAGGGAGATCAGACTGTCCATTCCGCAGTCTCCTTTCTTTGTGCTGTTCTTCCTGGGACACCAGAACTCCACACCACACATCTTCTCTTCTCTTCATAGACATCCTGAATCTGAGTTTCAGTTTTAGATAAAGACCTTTCCTGAGAGGAGATCCATCATAGAAGTGTTATTGCCACCAGATCAAGGTCACCACTGCTGAGGTAAGGGCGTCTAGGTTCAGCTTGTTCAATAACCCAAGATGTGTGATAGCATGAGGAGTGGAGTCCTGACACCAGGGCAGGAGAGCTCAGGGCTTTGTACTCAGAGAGGATCCTGGGCACAGGAGTATACTTCAGTGGCCATCTTTGGGACCACAGAGCACCCCAAATCATAGAAGGCAACCGGTTCCTTCCAACTGTGTGGTGTGGACCATACTTGCCTTCTGGAACAGTCAAGCTTGGAGAAAGTTGCCAGGTTGGGATACTCAGATGCCCTTGGAGTCTGTGCTGTAGGCTCTTCATTTGTCCCATGGAGATAAAGTCCCAGATCAGAAACAGCCACAGACAAGCTCTGGCAGATCATGTTAGGCCCTCTGGTTTTCAAAGATTCTTCTGCCCTCTGTCACATGTTACTCGGAAGGGCCTATTTTATAGTTCTTCATGTTTCTCTCTTGCAGTGTGCAAAACAATTTGCTTTATGTATACTGGACTTTCACTATAGTATGACTTCAGGAGTTTCTTTTTCTGCCCTGTGTATCTGGAGTTCTACAATCCTCTTGCATATATCTGGGTGTGCCTTATCTGTCCCTAAATTTGGGGACATTTTTGCTAGGAAAAGTCCTCTATGTTGTCTTCAACTCCTGATAATCTCTCCTCCATACGGTCCACTCTGTTGGTGAGCCTTCCCATAGAGCATGGATTTAATGAACCATTGATCTCTAGCATCAACCATTTTTAATCTATAAACCACCAACCAAAGAGCATACTAGGGCTTGTCCAAGGCCCCCAGGCCTTCCAGCATTTTCTGTCTTCAGTGGAAGAGCATGCACCTAACCCTTTAGAAACTTGATGCCCCAGGGAAGGGAGATGCATGGGGGTAGGGCACCCTATCAGAGTCAAAGGGGAGGCAGACTGGGATGACGAATTCTGGATGAAGGGACCAAGAGAGGGACCAACATCTGAAACGTAAATAAATAAAATAATTATTTTTTTAAGAAAGCTGTGACGTGTGGGTTAGTCAGCAAAGGATAGGGGAACTTGGGTGTCTAGGACCGAGCAGTGTGAATCCTAATTGCCCTGGGTAAGTGGGTGGCTGGACATCTGGTGACTCTGACAGGACAGGGACTGGGTGAGGAAGAGGCCTATCAGGCACTGCAGGTTAAGACATCTGAAGTCTCAAGGGCATTGAAGGATGGGTGGGTGGGTGGTAAACAGGAAGGTTGATGTGCTTCCTGTTCTGTTTCAAATATATGGCCTCTAATTCTTTATTACTGTGATATACCTATAAACAAATACATGAACTCAATCTGCTGAGTACATTTACTGTAGCTTCTCTATAGAGATATACAGATAAACAAGATAGGCAGATGAACAGGAACAGGTGGATAGACAGAGAGACAGACAGAAGGTTTAGGGCTGAACATAGGAACTAACTTTAGGAATCATTTAGGGCGCTCATCTCTGGGTAAGACTAACTCTGCCGATCTGCAGCTTTTTATGGCTTGTGACTCTTTACCTAAGTGTGACAACCCATGCAATTTTCCACATCCATGTAGGAATGTCCACTGGTGGTGTTACTGTTCAGGTCTGCTTAACAGCCACATTGCTGAGATTTCACAAGTGTATCATTCCTGTCATATCTAGAAGATACAGTCTTGCAGCAGACTTTCTGGTCTTTTGACTCTGTAGTCTTTCTGCACCCTCTTCTGCAGTGTTGCCTGTCTTAGGCGTAAGGCCTATGTTGTAATGTATCAACTGAGGCTAAGCACTGAACAGTCAGTAGCTGTCTGCATTGTGACTAGTTGTAGCTTTCTGACATGATCTCTGAGGGCTGGGAAAAGGAACATCTTTAATGGCTGGTGAGTGAGAGTTCCACATACCTGTGGGTATAAAGGTAAGTATTGAGAAGCATTGAGGAATTATATTTGGATGGGAAACTGTTAGTGGGCTCTCTTCTGAGACCTTTGACCTCCCTGGCCACCTATGGTTGGTTAGGTTTTCACTTACCAGGCATGATTTTCTTCCTGTTCAGACAGCCTGAAGTCAAACGAGACAGTGGCCTGTTATCACCAACACACAAATGCCACCACTGCACTTTTACAGTTATCTCAATGTGATAGTCGCTATTGTACTATAGGTACACTTTCCTCCCTTGGCAACACCTTCTGACACCTTCTGACACCTTCTGACACTATGAAAGCTGGTCCTCAGGAAAACACTTCTGGGTCAGATTCACCTTGATTTCTCCAAGTTCTGTATCTGAAGTGTGTGGTGACTTCACAAAAGGGACCTTCAACTTCTGAGGCTCAAATAAAGGAAACAGCAATAGCCTGTATTGGGGAGCTTCATGTACACCACTGACCAAGAACTCAAAAGAAGTTTCTCCTGCCTGACCATGAAGTTTCTGTTACTCTGTGGCTCATGGGGAAGGCATTCTCAACCACAGGAAGTGTCATGACTTCATTTAAAGTATATACATATGTAGGCATGTGTTCCTATATGTACTATAAAAAATTTAGGTAAATATGAAATAGTGATTCCCAATGTATGCTTTTTCCATAGTTTTGTTTTAACTCTTTCTCCAAGTTAATCCTTGTGTTTTCTGGAGTATCTGAGCCAAGGTGATTTCTAGAAATTTATTACCTTAAAACTCTGGAGGACATTACACATGATGTTTCTCAGAGTTCTCCCATGATGTACACTTCAATGCTGGCTCTGTCTGCTGAATGCACAATCTCTTGGAAGCCCTGGTTCTTAGTTTGTCTTGAGTCCCAACCTCAGAGAGCAAAGTACCGGGGAGCATCCAACTTGATCTTCTGAACAGCAGGAAGCAGGGCTCACTGTGCCCTCTTAGGAGTCTGCCTACCGCACAGGCCATGTCCCACTTCTACTAAGACAAAAGGGGGAACTTGCAATTGGTTGGACATCCTTTTCAAATCAGTATTTCCACCTGATGTCCTGTGTCATTCCCTCATTATATGATAACCCACTCAATGAGGCTAGAGTTCCAGAGGCCCTATGGACACCTTAGTAAAGGGTTCACATGAGGTTGAGGACACAGCCAGGGGAAGGATTGGTTCTTTTACATTGAATTAGGCTGCAATGGGTAACTGACTGTCGAGAGTCAGTGGAGTCTGACTTAGATGAGCAAGTGTGAGGAAATTTCTAAGAGAAAGCAACATCTGAACAAGAGGACATGGTCTATCCAAGTCAGCAGTAGAAGCAGCAACTGAGAGAAGAGAGGGAAGGCAATACTGGCTCTCATGGGAGACTGGGGAGGGTCCTGCTTTACTGTACAAGCAAACAGCAAGGCTGTGTCCTGCTTTAATTAATGACTAGCATTTCTCTCCTCTCTTCTCCATTCAGCTTCTGCCATACAGAGCCATGGCTTGGGCCTCCAGCTTTGATGCATTCTTTAAAAATTTTAAGAGGGAAAGCAAAATCATCTCCGAAGATGACATTGCCTTAATTAAGGAGTACATAGAGAAAAATATGCTTCAGAAAGCTGTTTCTGTAATTGAAAAAGCACTGAGAGACATTGAGGGTGCTCCTCTGAACATAGCTGTGACAGGGGAAACAGGCACAGGGAAGTCCACTTTCATCAATGCCTTGAGGGGGATGGGGCAGGAAGAAGTAGGTGCAGCTTCCACTGGGGTGGTAGAGACAACCATGAAGAGAACTCCATACTTGCACCCAAAGCTTCCCAACGTGACAATATGGGACCTGCCTGGCATTGGGACCACTACCTTCACACCACAAAACTATCTGACAGAAATGAAGTTTTATGAGTATGACTTCTTCGTTATCATCTCAGCTACACGTTTCAAAGAAAATGATGCACAACTGGCCAAAGCCATTGCAGAGATGAAGATGAATTTCTACTTTGTCAGAACCAAGATAGACAATGACTTATATAATGAACAGAGGGGTAAGCCTAAGACTTTCAATAGGGAGAAAGTCCTCAATAAAATTCGAGATGACTGCTCAGGTCATCTTCAGAAGGCTCTCCACAGTGTGCCTCCAGTCTTCNAAATGATGCACAACTGGCCAAAGCCATTGCAGAGATGAAGATGAATTTCTACTTTGTCAGAACCAAGATAGACAATGACTTATATAATGAACAGAGGGGTAAGCCTAAGACTTTCAATAGGGAGAAAGTCCTCAATAAAATTCGAGATGACTGCTCAGGTCATCTTCAGAAGGCTCTCCACAGTGTGCCTCCAGTCTTCCTAGTCTCTAGCTTTGATAAATCGAAGTATGACTTCCCAAAGCTGGAAACCAAACTCCTACAGGATCTCCCAGCTCACAGGCGCCACGTCTTCTCCCTGTCTTTGCAAAATCTTACTGAGACCACCATTAACCACAAGAGAGATTCCCTGAAGCAAAAAGTCTTCCTGGAAGCCATAAAGGCTGGAGCATGGGCCACCATTCCACTTGGTGGCATGATCAGTGATTACTTAGAGAATCTGGATGAAACATTCAATCTCTACAGGTCTTACTTTGGGCTGGATGATGCTTCACTGGAAAACATTGCCAAGGATTTTAACATGTCTGTGAATGACTTCAAGGTACACCTTCGGTTTCCCCATTTGTTTGCACAACACAATGATGAGTCCTTAGAAGAAAAGCTATTTACATATATCAAACACATTTCTTCGGTTACTGGTGGACCACTTGCTACGGTCACTTACTATCATATGGCTTATTATTTGCAGAATCTCTTTCTTGATACTGCAGCCAATGATGCCATAGCTCTTCTGAATAGGAAAGGACTTTTTGAGAAGAAGGTGGGACCATATATATCTGAGCCCCCCGAGTACTGGGAAGTTTGAAAAAAAACGAGGCATGAGTTCCAATCAGTGTTTACTCTTAGCCTCCCTTTGGGCACTGACTTTTAGCCTAGTCCTGAGGGGGGGGGAAGGGGAGCCTCAGTGGCAGGCCAGCGGATTCATCCTTTTCCTTCTCCTGATCCAGATCACCATGGCAAGTGCTTAATAGTGCTGTACTAGTAGAAAAGACGAGTCTTCAGCATCATGCAAATATGAGAGCAACGTACATTGCCATTAAAATCATTAGCTAAAAATAAAACACATGATGTGGATTTGGTTTGCATTTTTCTCCTCAAATGAATCCTGGATGGTTTACTCCTGGGAAAGTCTGCACACGCCTTTGCATTCTCACCGACAGCACCGATTGTAACATTGCCAAGTGGAGTTTTTGAAACAGGGACATCTGGTACCCTATACAGTGTAGACAGACATGGTTTAAGCCAGAATTGGGTGTTCCACGAAATTCTAGATGTTGTCAAGTTAACAATTAACACTAATAACCCCATGTACTAACCAACCCCGGGCTCTTTGCTGACCACAGTTGTATTGGTGCTTTGTCGTTAAGGCATGTAAGCACCTCCACATTGATTCTTCATAGGTGTATAGATGTATGGAAGATTGTTTTAAGCTTGTCACTCCAGTGTGCCCTACCACACTAGACTTCTTAATTCTTTCATCTATTGATTTCCTGAACTCTGTGGTCCTCCCTCTTTCCAGCCTCCACTGACACCTTTCTCCAGTCAGTTAAACCATCAACTCACATGAGAGAACAGAGGGAACCTGCCTCTGTGTCCTGTAGCAGAGGTTGGCACACCTACTCCTAAATATAAGCCCCCTGACTCAGTATAGAAAACACTCACTGCCCAAAGTTAGCTCAGACTCTAATCTGCTTCTGTGGGCTTCAGTACTTCACAGAGGAAAGCTGTTGCTGACACCTTGCAGAAAGAAGTTGTCAGCAGCTGGCATGTGCTGTGAAGGGAAGCTAGACAGCCCAGGGTGGCAAACATGGCTCTTCCAGGCCTTGCCCTTCTCCTTCATTCCCTCTGCCTTGCTAAAAACAAACACACAAACAAACAAACAAACAAACAAACCACCATTAGAGTCTCTTTCTAAAGCTAGCCTCCAAGGCCTATCTTGCTTATTTGACCACTTACTCTTCCTGAGATCAACTAGCAAGGTCTAGCTATCAAAGAATTGATGTCCACCAATCAAAAGCCCCTTTTGCAGGGCTATACAGAAAACCCTGTCTCGAATCCCCCCCCAAAAAAATCCCCTTTTGGCTCCCCTAATTAATATGCACAATTAAAATTAAACACTTGATCCTAAAACTGGGTTTCCCTGTTTTCCTTTATAAACTGCCATTTGTCTATTAGCCACATGTGCCTCCTCTCTATCCAGAAGTAGACATTTGTCCCCTTCAGGGAAAAATACCCTTTCCCATTCTCCCTTATTCCCTTCCCCTCCTCACTCCATCTAGTCCCTGCAATTTGACCCTTTGATGGGACAAAGGAATCTCTTTTGTGCTGAGAACTTGTTCTTGGGGGTCCTGAGGCAACACCCTTTCATCCTGTCCTTACAAAGTTTTCCTCTGATGTTGGGAGCCCCTAGTCCTACTTACAGGTAAGTATATTGCAAGAACACATCACTGCCCACTGATAACAATATGCTTCTGCCTACTCAGACTGTGGCATCTTGCTAGTACCCCGGCACCCGGATTATGGTTTATGTATTCTGTTGACAGGTTAGAATGGCTGGAGAGTCTGAACCTATAGGAAAGGGGCTGATGTCTCAAGGCTCCGTCTCTGATATCCTGGAGACAAAGTCATCCCTTTCTCCTACCACACATATCCTGTCACATTCTTACTGTTGTCTTGTCTAAGCCCTGAACATAATTTCTCCTTGGTTTCATGGTCACAACACAATTCTAGGAGCTGAGGAACTGGGGTACAGCAGCTGACTTCATCATACCTGTAGCCCTGACTCAGGTTTCTGTGCTAACATATCTCGAGAAGAGGAGGAGACAGAGGAGAGCAGCCACCTTTGCCTCTGGATAGCTACCAGGGAAGTTTATACTTTAGAGCCCTGTTGTTATAGTGAGTTGAGACCAGGAAAGAGTGAGTCAGGGTCACACAGGGGGACAGAGTCTGTGAAAAATCAAATGTTCTCAGAGCTAGGACACTCCCATTTTTATGAGAGGAACTCTAGGGTCCATTCTTTAGTTACAAAGGAAATCCTGGGAGACCATCATCCTGGGGCAACCAACGGTACAAGGCACCATGTATGGTGCATATATGTGTGTGGATGTGTTCCCATGTGTGCTTGCCTGTGTGTTTGCACAGGGGTCAGTCTGCATGCATGTGTGCTTGTGTGTAGCTGATGACCCAATACTTGCAGTTACATCCTAGCCTCTACAGTTAACAGTGAGTTATGAAGAGATTGAGTTCAGCAGTTTCTTGGGCTAGTGAAATGCTGTGGTAAATGAGTAATGATCAAATCTCTCTGAGGAGAAGAGTGTTGAACACAGGACAGAATGGACAACAAAGAGACAATTGTCACATACTGCAGATCCCAAGAAAGTACAGAGACAATTGTCATATACTGCAGATCCCAAGAAAGTAAGGAGAGAAAGGCCTGGCATATGCATTGTGCAGTGGGTAACTTGACCATATCTTTCTTCAGTGAATCTATGATTAACCAGGAAAGCAAAAGGCTTACTGTAAACATGATAGCTTGGAGGCGTTTTAGCTCTCTGTAGCTACAAACAGGCGATAACTGTATGAAGATCTGTGCTTACAGCCAACCTCATTGTAAAAAATAGGTGATTGCAGACTCTTCCTATTGGCTCAGCCACATCTGAAAAAAAAGTATGAAAAGTGCTATGGAGGTCTAAGATCAGTTCGAATTTGTAACATTAGGATCTCTTTGTGCATATGTGTGTGCAATGTGTTTGGGTGTGAAAAGACATATATTTAGCTTTGGGCGGCTATAACATGGAATACATATTGAATACATTGAGAGGCTCTTACTCATTTCACTACATTGTTAAGGACAGTCACTGTATACCCCTTCCCATGAGAAACTGGGAGCACCAGCCAGGGGTCCAGCTGTGGATATGGAACACTGCCAGCTCTGCACAGGACCTACTGAATGGGAGGTGAGCAAACCAAGCCCTGGCCAGTGAGCACTGTCTGCCCCACCTCCCAGCAAGCTTCAAATCAGGAGGGTTCCAAGCTCAGCAAATAAATGCAGCTGCACAGTGAAATATGAACCCTCCAGGGCAGGATATCTGCATGCATGGGTGAGGCTGCAGTGCCCATGCTCAGAACTGAGAATAAAGGAAAATGTCAGATCTCTTGGGAATTAGTGAGCTAGAGATGGTGAAAGTGTCAGGGGAGGCTGGAGGTCTGAAGAAAGAAAATACGAGATAAACACTGACAGGTCTTCAAGATGGAACAGAAATATCTGAACACACACACACACACACACACACACACACACACACACACACACACACACACACACGTCCAGGCCTCACTCTCTTCTCCCATCTTCCTTCCATAGGGTCCCAGAAATCTTTAAAGTTTCAAACAGGTTGGAATCCAGCATCCTCCTGTGTCTGTTCTTTAATTACACTACCCAGCACTCAGCTCAGCAGAGCCAGTCATAAATTACCCCCTTCCACATCCTGTTTATCTTCCTAAGAGCAGGAAGTGGTACAGACCTTTCTATTTTTTATTAGATATTTTCTTTATTGACATTTCAAATGTTATCTCCTTTCCTAGTTTCCTCTCCAAAAATCCCCTATACCCTCCCTCCTCATCCTGCTCCCCAACCCACCCACTCCTGCTTCCTGGCCCTGGCATTCCTCTGTACTGGAGCATAGAACCTTCACAAGACCAAGGACCTCTCCTCCCATTGATGACCCACTAGGCCACCCTTTGCTACATATGCAGCTAGAGACACGAGTCCCACCATGTGTTTTCTTTGATTGGTGCTTTAGTCCCAGGAAACTCTAGGGGTATTGCTTAGTTCATATTGTTCTTCCTCCTAGGGGCCTGCAAACCCATTCAGTTCCTTGGGTACTTTCTCTAGCTCATTCATTGGAGACCCTGTGCTCAGTCCAATGGATGACTGTGAGCATCCACTTCTATATTTGCCACACACTGGCAGAGACTCTCAGGAGTCAGCTATATCAGGCTCCTGTAAGCAATGTCTTGTTAGCATCTGCAATAGTGTCTGGTTTGGGTGGTTGACTCCTCCATTGCTGGTGAGATTGCAAGCTGGTACAACCACTCTGGAAATCAGTTTGGTGGTTCCTCAGAAAACTGGACATTGTACTACCAGAAAACCCAGCAATAACACTCCTGGGCATAGACCCAGAAGATGCTCCAACATGTAATAGGGACACATGCTCCACTATGTTCATAGTAGTATTATTTTTTATAATACCCAGAAGCTGGAAACAACCCAGATGTCCCTCAACAGAGGAATGGATACAGAAAATGTGGTACCTTTACACAATGGAGTACTACTCTGCTATTAAAAACAATAAATTTCTGAAATTCTTAGACAAATGGATGGATCTGGAGGATATCATCTTGAGTGAGGTAACCCAATAACAAAAGAACACACATGATATGCACTCACTGATAAGTGAATATTAGCCCAGAAACTCAGAATACCCAAGATACAATTCGCAAAACACATGAATCTCAAGAAGAAGGAAGTATGGACAAAGTATGGACACTACACTCCTTCTTAGCAGGGGAAACAAAATACCCATGGAAGGAGTTACAGAGACAAAGTGTAGAGCAGAGTCTGAAGAAATGACCACCCCCACCTTGATAGATGAACTCGGAAAAGCAGATACTGGGAGCTCAGAGGAAAATAGAACTGCAAAAGAGAGTAGACTGGGTTCTGAGCTGCAGTGAAATATGAAGACATTCCCTGGTTATTTGGAAACATATGAACCAAGGTGTTTGGTGCAGGGCATGACAGGGTTTTCAGGAATGGACGATGGTACTAAAGTGAAGGTTTGACAGGAAAGTGGCAATGAGCCTAAGGGGATGGTATAAAGTGACAAATTTATCCTGGGTGAACATAACACAAACATGTTTCACCACCCCAGATAGGAAGCCCACCACAGACCAAGGTACAGATACCACCAAAGTTCAACGTTTTGAGCCAGTGGGTTTTATTGGGGTTTTAACAGTCACATAAAATACTCAAAGACAGCTTCATCACCAAGGCTCACCCCTGCATGAGTGAGTGATAGCTCACAAAAGTTGGGGCCATGGAACAGCTCAGCAGGTCAGAGAGCATCCTTTGCAAGTAATTCTGCTCTAACCCTCGTCCAGGCAGCTCACTGGGTTTCTGCTTCTTCCAGGAAGCTGGTCTGGATGCTGAGTCTTCTCTGCAGCTCAGCTTCAATAGTCTGAGAGGGACTCTCAGCTTTTATGGCTTACTCTGGCAGGGAAGGTTGTAGTTAAACTAGTCAGTTTTATTGCTTCTAGTTCTGTCTGTCCATACATGATCCCTCATTGTGTGTGTGTGTGTGTGTGTGTGTGTGTGTGTGTGTGTGTGTGTTTCTGTCCCTCTCTGCATCTCTGTCTGTCTCTGTCTCTCTGTCTCTCTCTGTCTCTCTCTTTCTGTCTACATCTCTGTCTCTGTCTCTCTGTTTCTCTGTCTCTGTCTCTCTCTCTCTCTCTCTTTCTCTCTCTCTCTCTCTCTCTCTCTCTCTCTCACACACACACACACACACACACACACACACACACACATTTCCATCCTATTCCTCTTTACCCACCCCCTTTCTAGTAAAACAGGCCAGTAGATGTTAGGGTTATGAACTGCAGAGCTGCCCTGAACCTCTGAGAGCTCCATGGCTCATGTTCCCAGTCCCTTGCACTGCATTTGTATGAGAAGCGTTTCCTCCATCTTCACTCTGAGTACAGGTCCAATTTCTATTAAAATGATTCCAAGGTGGCCTTAAATTGAAAGCCACCCTCACCAACCCCACTCCTGGCCATTACCAAGCAGACTTCCTAACCACAGAGGCAGAGACTGTAGAGACAGGAGGCTAATCCAGAGCTATTCCTCGCACCAGCATTTTCCTATGTGATACTACGGGTCTGTGATTGTTCAGATAAGTCACCAGTCTGTCTGAAGTTTTGCTTTTATTAATTAGAAGGGTTTTATTAGGAAGGAGACTAACCAAGACCAAACCAGACAGAATTCTTTAGGTGAGGTTCCAGCTATTGTTAGCCAAAGAATTATAGAGGGGAAAACCACAGTTATTTGGGGATCAAATTAACTCTAATCCTTTCTGGGTGTGGGCAACCTTTGATTCTGTAACAGACCTCCCTCCAGCAGGGTCCTCAGCCACTCAAGCAAGCAGTTCATACAACAACAGAGCTCAGCGGTTAGCTTGTTTAATCTTGTGACTCATTAGCTTTGAAGATTATCTGTAGGCAGTGAAACATTTTTTGAACAATTAATAATTTTATAAGGGTAACCCAACTGCACCAGGAAATAGCCCATCCGGCCGGCTGAGAGAGTACAAAGAGGAAGCAACGTTTCATGGTTTATACAGGCTAAAAATAAGTTTGGTCTTTACAAAATCATGCACAGTGAACTTAACACATTAATCACAATGTTCACCATTTCCATGGATTTTTCTATGAGTGGCTAGGGAGATCATCACATGGTAAGTAACTGTCTTTCAAAGAGAAAGTTATGGATTGGACACACAGAATCCACATAAAAGAGACGCGTAATGGAGTGAGTTTGTAATTCCAGCACTGAGGAAGGAAAGAGGCAGAACCCTGAAGCTCTGCTTGTCAGCCACCCTTGCCTGATGGGGGAAATATAAGTCAGGCAGTGTGTCTGTTCCAAAATAAGGACCATGATATCTGAGAAATGACAGCATCTACACACACATGTCCACCTACACACAAACACAGAGAGAGAGAGAGAAAGACAGAAAGAAAGACAAAGAGAAAGAGAGAGAGAGAGAGAGAGAGAGGCAGAAAGAATATCAACAGAATAAACAAAGGACGGGTCTACAGCAAGTGTCTGCAATCACTGAACCATGGGCTCACTGGGTCTGAAAGTCAGTACTGACTCAGCAGTAGATGACATCATCTGAAAAGAGGGTCTTGAGGTTGGGAAGCAGAATGGTGAGTGGTGCACGGGAGCCCTGACACAGGGCTAGGCTACCAAAGGACTGGGTAGAGCACTCAGAAAGCCCTGGAGTTGGTCAATTCAGTAGAGCTCCACCTCCCTCTCTGTGGACGGATGTGAAACCTTTTCAGCTGACTCTGTAAACAAGACACAGAGATCTGGGAATAGAAACTAAATCTTACCCTCACTGCAGTCCCTCCCTTTAAGGACAAGGCAGGTAAGATTCAGATCTAGGAACAGCAGAACAAAGAGCAAAGGCTATGGGGACTGAGATCTGGAAAAATATCTGAAAACATCTGCCTTTACTTCCCAGCTGTTCTTCTCTCCAGAGCACCAAGACACCAGCACTCTGCATCCCATCTGTTTCCTGAATGTCCCAGCTTAGAGGATTCCAAAGAGAGCCACCCCAGTGACCTTGCTCCCAGAGAAGAAAGAGGTGACATCACAGGAGGGCCACTGGCATCACTGCTCAGCAACAGGTACCTGAAGGGTTCTAAGTGCTGCTTGACCAGAAATCGTGTGCTTACTTGTGGTATCAAAGGTAGTCTCCTGGTAGCAGGGCAGAGGATCTTCGGTTATGGCTTATTTCACTCAGGGGTTGATCACAGAAAGGCTCTACTCTGTGATCTGCAGCACAGAGCATCCCCCAACCCACCAGCAAGGCAGCAACACACTTCCCTATCACATGCACATCCTAGGTCTGTCCCTCTTCTGATGCCAGCTTGAGCTTGGAGAAAGAGGGCAGTTTGTGTGACCAGATTCCTCAGAGTCAATCAGGGAAATGGTTTGCTGTAGGGTTCTGGTTGTTGTTGTTGTAGCTTTTTTGTTGTTATTTTGGTTTGGGTTTTGGTTTTGGGTGAGACTGGATCACACTGTGTGCCTCTGACTGATCTAGAATCTGTAAATCAGCCTGGCCTCAAACTCAAGGAGATCCAGCTACCTCTGCCTCTCTGCCCTCTAGGGCTGAGATTAAAGGCATGCACCACCACACCCAGATATACTGGAACTATTTTATTTACCCCCATGAGGATAAAATCCTATCCAGAACACCCACTGCTATTTCCTCTTCCAGAAGGGAACTATGAGAAGCCTCTCTCTTCAAACTTCTCAGTTCCCCTTTTCAATGTAACCAGCATTAACAATACCTTGACTGTTTGGAGAAGGGGGTTGCAGGAGTCTTCATAATCAGCAAGTCATGGGGAAGTAGCCCACCCTTGGGACTAGGATTCCCACTAAATCATCTTTAGCTTCTGGGAGCAGCTTCATCCACCTACTCAGGATACCTCTGTTCAAACTTTATTTCGTTTTTTAGGAACTTGAGAAAGGAGCATATTTCCTTATAGCTTGTTCATACATACCAGTTTTTGGTTGGCCACACCACAGCCAGTCCTGTGCCACAGCTCTCTGGCTGTCCTCTGGGTTTGAAGCTCTCAGTTCCCATTATTCTGCAGTCCACTTGTGTATCCCATATATACAGCTGTCTATGTCTACCAAAGCTATTTTTTATCCCTCTTCTGGGCCCCCTTCCAGTTTCATGGTCTTTGCAAACAGTTCCTACAACGTAAATATACATATCTAAAAATGAGGAGCTGAAATCCACATATGAAAGAGAACATCAGGTTTGCCTTTCTGACATTGGACGAAATCACTTAACATTTAGTAGCTCTGCTAGTTTGTCTGAAAATTATACACTTGCATTTATATTTATTCATTGATCCAGTTCCATGTGTCGCTGTGGCACATTTTCATTATCCACTTATGATCTAGGCTGATTGCACTCTCAGGTATGGTCACTAGAGCAGTAATGAGCATGATGTTCCAGTATCTTTGTGCTAGGATATAGAGTCCTTTGGGCTATGCTCAGGAATGGTGTCACTGACTCTATGATGGCTGTGCCTGTTTACAACCCCACAGTAGCAAATAAGGACTCCCTCCCTACGTCCGCACCAGCACCTGATGCCATTTTCTCTCTTGATGCAAACCTCTCTGACTAAGGTGAGATGAAATCCCAAAGTACCTACAATTCGCATATTATAATGGCTGAGGATACTGAAAACATTAAAAATATATATACATGTATTGGCCATTTGTATTTCTTCTTCTGGAACTCTGTTCAGTCACGTGCCCCATGCTTTGATTGGGCTGTTTGTTTTCTCATTGACCAGGATTTTTGTTTTAAATTCTTTGCATATTTTGAACATTAATCTTCTGTTGAATAAATTTCTGACAAGAATCTCCTCCCATCTGGCAAATTGTCTCTTTCCTTGTCTGTTTCCTTTACTGGAGTTTCCATGAGCTCCTGCTTGTAGTCATGGCCTTATTTCCTGAGCAGCTGGAGCCCTCCTGGCAAAGCCCCTACCTATCCCTCCCTACTTCTTAAGTGTGTTTCTTCCCAGAGTTTTGAGCACCATGTCTTAAAGGAAAGTCCTTTATCCAATAAGATCCTTTGAAAGAAAAAAAAAAAAGAGGACTTGAAGGAGGGAAGAAACAAACAAAGGTCAGGTGCTTGCAGCCCTATGGGTTTATGTCTGTATTGTCTGAGCTCTCCTGCTTTTATCATGTCTGGTATCCAGGCCATACCATGTGCTTTTCTTACTGTGGCTCTGAGGCAGAGCTTGAAACCAAGGACAGTGATGTCATCGGTATTTTCCCTGCCTCCGGCTTGCATTGTCAGGGATCTTTCATACTTTCAACTAATTTTTAATTTTTTTTCTAATTCTGTGAATGGTGACATTAGAATATTGATAGGAAAAGAATTGAATCTGTAGATTAATTTTCTTAAGCAAGCCATATTTTTTGTTTTCCTACTTTTCTAGCTGTGATTTTTTTTTATTAGATAACTTCTTTATTTACATTTCAAATGTTATCCCGTTCCCTGGTTTCCCCTCTGAAATCCCTATATCCCATCCCCTCTACCCCTGCTCACCAACCCACCCACTCCAGCTTCCCAGTCCTCGTATTCCCCTACAATGGGGCATCAAGCCTTCCCTAGTCCAAGGCCCTCTCCTCCCACTGATGTTCATCAAGGTCACCCTCTGCTACATATGCAGCTGGAGCCATGCGTCCCTCCATGTGTTGGTGATTTAGTCCCTGGAAGCTCTGGGGGTTCTGGTTGGTTCATATTGTTGTTCTTCCTATGTGGCTGCAAACCCTTTTAGCTCCTTCAGTCCTTTCTCTAGCTCCTCATTGGGGACGTTGTGCTCACTCTAATGGTTGGCTGAGAGCATCCACTTATGTAGTTGTCAGGCACTGGCAGAGCCTCTCAGGAGACAGGTATATCAGGCTCCTGTCAACAAGCACTTGTTGGCATCCACAATAGTGTCTGGGTTTGGTGACTATATATGGAATGGATCGCCAGGTGGGACAGTCTCTGGATGGCCTTTGCTTCAGTCTCTGTTCCACACTTTGTGTCTGTATCTCCTCCCATGGGTATTTTGTTCCCCCTTCTATAAAGGACCAAAGTATCCATATTTTGGTCTTACTTTTTCTTGAGCTTGATATGGTCTGTGAATTGAATCTTGGGTATTCCGAACTATTGGGAACTGATCCTCTTATCAGTGAGTGCATACCATGTGTGTTATTTCATGATTTGGTTACCTCACTCAGAATGGTATTTCCTAGTTCCATCCATTTGCCTAAGAATTTCATGAATCATTGTTTTTAATAGCTTTGTAGCACTCCATTGTGTAAATGTACCACATTTTCTGTATCCATTCCTCTGTTGAGGGACATCTGGGTTCTTTCCAGCTTCTGGCTATTTTAAATAAGGCTGCTATGAACATAGTGGAGCATGTGTCTTTATTACATGTTGGAGCATCTTCTGAGTATATGCCCAGAGTGGTACAGCTGGGTTCACAGGTACTACTATATCCAGTTGTTTGAGGAACTGCCAGACTGATAGCCAGAGTGGTTGTACCAGCTTGCAATCCCAAAAGCAGTGGAGGAGTGTTCCTCTTTCTCCATTTCTTTGCCAGCATCTGCTGTCACCTGAGTTTTTGATCTTAGCCATTCTGACTGGTGTGAGATGGAAACTCAGGGTTGTTTTGATTTGCAGTTTCCTGATGACTAAGGATCTTGAACATTTCTTTAGGTGCTTCTCAGGTCTTTGGTATTCCTCAGTTTGAGACTTCTTTGTTTAGCTCTGTACTTCACTGTTTGATAGGGGTTTTGTTCTCTGTACTCAAAGAACTTCTTGAGTTCTTTGTATATATTGGATATTAGCCCTCTATCAAATGTAGGGTTGGTAAAGATCTTTTCCCAACTGTTGGTTTCTGTTTTGTTCTATTGACAGTGTCCTTTGCCTTACAGAAGCTTTGCAATAATATGAGGTCCCAGTTGTCGATTCTTGATCTTAGAGCACAATCCATTGCTGTTCTGTTCAGAAATTTTCCCCTGTGCCCATATCTTCGAGGCTTTTCCCCACTTTCTCCAGAAACTGCCCCACCCGGGGGTCCATCCCATAATCAGCCATCAAACATAGACACTAGTGCATACACCAGCAAGATTTTGCTGAAAGGACCCTGATATAGCTGTCTCTTGTGAAGCTATGCCAGTGCCTGGCAAATACAGAAGGGATGCTCACAGTCATCTATAGGATGGAACACAAGGACCCCAATGGAGGAGCCAGAGAAAGTACCCAAGGAGCTGAAGGGGTCTGCAACCCTATAGGTGGAACAATATGAACTAATCAGTACCCCCATAGCTTGTGTCTCTAGCTGCATATGTAGCAGAAGATGGCCTAGTCGGTCATCATTGGGAAGAGAGGGCCCTTGGTCTTGCAAACTTTATATTCCCCAGTACAGGGGAACGCCAGGGCCAAGAAGTGGGAGTGAGTAGGTAGGGCAGCTGGACGTGGGGAGGGTATAGGGGACTTTTGGGATAGCAATTGAAATGTACATGAAGAAAATATCTAATTAAAAAAAAGAGTTTTGAGACCCCTTCCCTTCCGGCCCACACTGCTCCGCTCCAGCGCAGGGCGCAAGGCCTGGGGGCCGTGCACCCACCCAGGTTTCCAGCTCTCCCAGCGATCCGGACCACCGGTTTCCAGCTCTCCCAGCGAGCCGGACCACCGCGATCTCCGGACCACTGGTAAGAGGAACACACATCTGTTCCAGTCCAATCTCCTGGGACTTGAATCTGCAGCGGGAGATAGGCGGAGGGTGGGGAGCAGACCCCTTCCCTTCCGGCCCACACCGCTCTGCTCCAGCGCAGGGCACAAGGCCTGGGTACCGTGCACCCACCCAGGTTTCCAGCAAGACTCTCCTAACAATTTAAGGACCACTGGTGAGCAGCTGAACTCAGCTTCTGTTCCAGCCCAATCTCACGCGACCTGAGACAACAGCAGGAGATTGAGAAAGGCCCAGGACAAGACAGACGCTCCCTTCTGGTCTGCACCAACAACAGGTCTCCTTGGGCAGGGATGGCAGGAGGTAAGCGTAAGAACAGAAGCAACAGAATCCAAGGGTACTTGGCATCACCAGATCCAAACTCACCCACCCCATCAAGTCCTAGATACAACAGCACNAGGCTTTTCCCCACTTTCTCCAGAAACTGCCCCACCCGGGGGTCCATCCCATAATCAGCCATCAAACATAGACACTAGTGCATACACCAGCAAGATTTTGCTGAAAGGACCCTGATATAGCTGTCTCTTGTGAAGCTATGCCAGTGCCTGGCAAATACAGAAGGGATGCTCACAGTCATCTATAGGATGGAACACAAGGCCCCCAATGGAGGAGCCAGAGAAAGTACCCAAGGAGCTGAAGGGGTCTGCAACCCTATAGGTGGAACAATATGAACTAATCAGTACCCCCATAGCTTGTGTCTCTAGCTGCATATGTAGCAGAAGATGGCCTAGTCGGTCATCATTGGGAAGAGAGGGCCCTTGGTCTTGCAAACTTTATATGCCCCAGTACAGGGGAACGCCAGGGCCAAGAAGTGGGAGTGAGTAGGTAGGGCAGCTGGACGTGGGGAGGGTATAGGGGACTTTTGGGATAGCAATTGAAATGTACATGAAGAAAATATCTAATTAAAAAAAAGAGTTTTGTTTACATAGTAGCCCGGGCATTTGTGTTCTCTTAGGGTCTATATGACATCTGCCCAGGACCTGGCTTTCATAGTCTCTGGTGAGAAGTCTGGTGTAATTCTGATAGGTCTGCCTTTAGATGTTACTTGACTTTTTCCCTTACTTCTTTTAATAGTCTTTATTTAATGCAGTTGGATTTTAGATTATTATGTAATGAGAGGAATCTCTGGTCAAATCTATTTGGAATTCTGTCTACTTCTTGAATGTTCATGGGCATCTCTTTCTTTAGGTTAGGGAAGTTTTCTTCTATAATTTTGTTGAAAATATTCACTGGCCTTTTAAGTTGGGAATCTTGACTCTCTTCTATACCGATTATTAAGGTTGGTTTTTTTCAGTGTGTCCTGGATTTCCTAGCTGTTTTGAGTTAGGGGCATTTTGCATTTTACATTTTCTTTGACTGTTGTGTCAATGTTTTCTGTGGTATCTTCTGCACCTGAGATTCTCTCTTCTCTCTCCTGTATTCTGTTGGTGATGCTTGAATCTATGTCTCCTGATCTCTTTCCTAAGTTTTCTAACTCCAGAGTTGTCTCCCTTTGTGATTTCTTTATTGTTTCTATTTGCATTTTTAGATCTTGGTTGATTTTGTTCCTTTCCTTTGCCTGTTTGATTATGTTTTCCTGTAATTCTTTAAGGGATTTTTGTGTTTCCTCTTTAAGGGCTTCTAGCTGTTTACTTGTGTGTTCCTGTATTTCTTTAAGGGAGTTATTTATGTCCTTCTTAAAGTGCTCTATAAGCATCATGAGATGTGATTTTAGATCCAAATCTTGTTTTTCTGGTGTGTTGTAGTACCCAGGACTTGCTGTGGTGGGAGAACTGGGTTCTGGTGATGCCAAGTAGCCTTGGTTATTGTTGGTATGTCCTTGTGCTTGCCATTCACTATCCGTTTATGTCTGGTGTTAGCTGGTCTTGCTGTCTCCGGTTTGATCTTGTGCCTCCTGTGGGCCTATAAACCTGTGTCAGCACTCCTGGGAGACCAGCTTTCACCTGGTGTAAACTGTGTGTAGCAGGCTGTGGAACAGCCTTAGCTCCCAGGTGCAGATGGAGACCAGAAGGCAAGCCAGCCATTTTTATGACATGAATACTACAAATTCTTTCACAAGAGTAGTATTTTTATTTTAGTGACTTCTAATTTTCTAAAGCTTTTAAAGTTTTCATTACAGAGGGTTCTCCATCCTTGCTTAAGTGGATTCCAAGGAATGTTATTGGGGGAAAGGAGCTGGCTAATATTGTAAGTGACATTGATTCCCCATGTCTTCGTTAGCATGTTTGTCATTGGGATACATGAAGGCGATTGAGATTTTTATGTTAATTTTAAATTCTGTCAGCTTGCTCAAATGATTCTAAGGGTTGACTGAGGAAGACTTTGGGTTCTATTATGGATAGAACCTTATATTATCTTTGTCTCTTCCCTTTTCTATTTATGCATTTTCCACCATGTTTCCAATTGTCCTAGCTAAGACTTCTAGTACTAAACTGAATAAAGAGTGGATAATAAATGAAAACCCTTGTGTTGTTCCTGTGCTCAGTGTGTTTGCTTGGAGGTTTTCTCATTTGACACAATGCTGGCTATATGTTTGCCTTATGCAGCCTTTATTATGTTGAAATGTCTTCTTTCATTTCCCAATTTCTTCAGGACGTCAACGTGACAAGCATTTTGATTTTTTTCAGATCATGGGATCTTAGGAGAATTGTCCCCAGCCCGAGCTTAGGTCCTCTACCTGGGGGCCTCTTGGACCCCCTGTTTCCTAAAATCTACCTGATTCTCTTGTGGCCAACCTGAACTTAGAACCCAAGTCTGGCTAAACATCTAATATCTTCCTATTTTTCTATAAAACTATCATCATACACCATCCAGCCACAATGGGCCTTGGACCTGCCCTATATATGTGTCATATGTTTTCATTTGGGATGCCCAGGACATAGACACAGCTCTGTGTTAATGGAATCGAGAGGATCAGACAGGAGACCTGTCATCTGCAGCTGATGTTCTGAAGGAGTCTCTATAATGTAACTATTACGGTTCACAAATATCAGTCATCCATCTTACCTTTCTCTAACCTAGGATGATATAGGAAGAATATTTTCATTTCTGAATAGTTAGATTAAGGTTCTCCATAGGAGCAGAACTGCTGGCAAAAATCTATATGCATTAAAGGAGTTTTTTTTTTCAACTTTTATTAGATATTTTCTTCATTTACATTTCAAGTGTTATCCAGAAAGTTCCCTATATCCTCCCCCCTCCCGGCCCTGCTCCCCTACCCACCCGCTCCCACCTTTTTTAAAGCCGCTAATGGGCTGGTGAGATGGCTCAGCGGGTAAGAGCACCCAACTGCTCTTCCGAAGGTGATGGGTTCAAATACCAGCATCCACATCGTGGCTCACAACCATCCGTAACGAGATCTGGCACCCTCTAAATAAAAATAAAATTAAAAAAAAAAATCCGCTAATGACCTGTGATCTGGCTAGACTAAAAGAAGATGTCTCCTGAAGGAAAGGTGGAGAACTCAGTCCATAAGGCTGACTGACTGTCAAAGCTGGCCTTCAGTATACACTGGCAACCCTAAGAAGTGGGCTCTAATACCAGTGAAGGAATTCCTCAGCAGCAGAATGGGTGAACTTGCCAGAGCAAATGAGAGCAGCAGACAAAGAAGAAAAGTCTCCTTCTTCCATTTTCTTTTATGTAGGCTTCCACCAGAAGATGTAATCCAGATTTAGGGTAGATCTTCTAACATCAAATGACCCAATGTAGAAAAATGTCTCACAGGTATGCCCAGATACTTGGTTTCAGTTCATTCCAAATGGAGTCAAATTGACCACCAAGATGAGACATCACTTGGGGTATATTAAAAGACAAATCTACAACACTTACTTTTTTTGTGGTCTAGGAGTTGCCACACAAAAGCACACCATATACTAGTCTCAGTCAGTCAGGAATACTTTATGGAGAATTTGCCCTAGAACTGATCAGAAAGTACCACAGACAAGACTCAGGAGCTGACTAACTCTGAGCCAGATTCATACAGAACTTTGAAGCATGAAATCCACATATCTCTGTTCCAAGTTATGCCACCAATCTGTATGTAGGGACAAGGGACTGCCTAAAGAACACATGTTTGTGGCATGCTTCTCCTGTCCCCCTTGGGTGCATAATTCAACTGTGGCAGGGTGACTTGACTTGCCTAGCATTCATGTCCTAACTTGCCAACCAGTGTGTCAGTCATGCACATGGAAGAAAGTAGGATGTCAATTCCCAGGGAGGTCTCAACTCCAAGCTTATTGTAGCTAACTATATAAAGCAAGTCCAACTGACTTCTATTTTGATTGGTTTCCAAGAACAATAAAGCATAGAACATAACAGACTTTGGGTTAACAGTTAACTCATAAAAAAGTTCCTAGTAACATAAGAGCATATAAGAAAGTGTCCTTGTAATAGTCAAATCAGCATACAAGAAAGTTTGCTCATAAGAGCAAAAATGAACAGCTGCACAGGCAATAGAAACCCAGGCCATAACTTAGTTTTTCCACTACCAATCCTTCCAGCAACTGTACCATTAGGGAAAATGACGCCAAAATTTTTTGGAGGGTATGTGTTTTGTTTTGTTTTTCCAAGACAAGTTTCTCTGTATAACAGTTCTGGATTTCTGTGAACTCACTTTGTCGACCAGGCTGACCTTGAAAACATCTGCATGCCTCTGCCTCTGTAGGCCATGTTCTTGGAGCACACAAACATACATTTTTGTAAGGTTAGCATCAGCCTGTGAAAGACATGGGCTATTAGTTTTTCTGAAGTCCCAATTCTTTTCTCTGAACAACAAATTCCAGTTATACTAAATTTTTTTTTCTGAAAATGTCAGGGTGTCATTTTTTTTCAAAACTGCATAGAACCTTATTGTGTATATGTACCATGAGTTCTTTGTACATTCATATGTATATAAATATCTACACTGAATTGATTTCATTGCGACCCATAAACACAGCAGCTATAACCATGGATGTGCTTTCATCTGTATGGTCTGTTGACTAACAGTCCTTCAGGTTGAAGTGAGTAGTGTGCCTGGGACAGTGATCCATTTCTGAAGGAAATACGACAGCTTCTAACAGTGAAGATGGGACCTCTTTTCTACATTTGTCAGTAGTGGTTGGTTTCTTGGTGGTACCATTCTGATTTAATGGCCCTTTCTCTGAGAGGTCAGGATATTGAGTAAATTTTCGAATATGTTTTAGCCATTTCATTTAGTTTCTTGATGACTGTGTCTACAGCTCATCAGCCCACTAATTGACTGAATGATTTGGAATTTTACTGTTTCAGCAATTCTTACATTGTCAAAACACTACACCCCTCCCTCAGCTCTCACATCACTTCTGTTGTGACTTCTGCATCACACTATGCATTGGAGGCAGTAATTCAGATATCACATTTATGGCTGAGCATTCAAAAGTCACTTATCCTCAATTCTTTGACCATTATGAGTTAATCTAAAGTTAACTCTTAACAATATACAGATCAGTTTCTATGGTCAAAGTTAAGAGCTATACCAATTCTTGGATACAAATATTGATGGCCATATTATGCTAATTTCACAATTGAATTTGCTACCATTCATGTCAATTATTGAAGTAAAACTGAAAACCTGACCTTATCTGGAAAGGCTGACAGAATTATGAACTTGGGTAATTTTTTTTTTCTCCACAAAAGTCTGGGCATCTTAACCCAGCCTCAGCTCACACTTGTGATCCACAGAGCCACCACCTCCTTAGTGCTGCGATTACAGGCTTGATATTAGTCTTGAAGAATGAAAAACAATGTAAAGAAGAAAATAGTCAAAGGAGTGTGAGTTAAACCAAAATTTAAACCTAAAGCCAGGAGTAAGTCCTGCTCAGTCCTTAACATTTGATTGAAGGGGAGAAAGTATTTATAATGAAGAGGCAGATACTGGACCCTGCACTCCCATTGGTTGTTCTTGCTGAACTAATTTGTTAACCTTCCTGGTTCTTTCCTCCCTTTAGTACCATCGACACTTCCAAGGCATGGGTCAGACTTCCTCTTCTACACCCCCTCCAAAAGAGGATCCTGCTTTGACCTCCAGCTTTGGCACAAATCTTCAGAATTTCAGGATGAAAACCAAAATCCTGTCTCAGGAATTAATCGCCTTCATTGAATCATCTCTCGAGAATGGAAACCTTCAGGAAACAGTTTCTGCAATCAGCAGAGCTCTGGGTGACATAGAGAAAGCCCCACTGAGCATCGCAGTGATGGGGGAGACTGGCGCTGGAAAGTCCAGTCTCATCAATGCTCTACAGGGTGTGAGGGATGATGAAGGTGGTGCAGCTGCTCCCACAGGGGTGGTATATACAACCACTGAGAGAACACCATACACTTACACAAAGTCTCCCAGTGTGACACTGTGGGACCTGCCTGGCATTGGATCTACTGCCTTCCAACCAGATGATTATCTGAAGAAAATCAAGTTTGAGGAGTATGACTTCTTCATTATTGTCTCTTCTGGGCGCTTTAAACATAATGACGCAGAACTTGCCAAAGCCATTGTGCAAATGAATAGGAGTTTCTATTTTGTTCGAACCCACACAGATCTTGATCTAATGGTTGTAAAACGAAGCAATCCTAGGAGATTCAGTAGAGAGAACACATTAAAGCAGATTCGCGATACCATTTCAAGAATGCTTAAGGAAGTCACCCACCAGGAGCCTCCAGTCTTCTTAGTCTCTCACTTTGATGTGTCTGACTTTGACTTCCCAAAGCTGGAATCCACCCTTCTGAGTGAGCTTCCAGCCTACAAACACCACATGTTCATGCTCACTTTGCCTACTGTTACAGATTCCACCATAGACCAGAAGAGGGATATGCTGAAACAAAAGGTCTGGAAGGAATCCACAATGCCAAGAGCATGGGCTACCATACCATTTCGGGGACTGACCCAAAAGGACATGGAGATGTTGCAACAGACTTTGAATGACTATAGATCTTCCTTTGGACTGGATGAGACATCACTGGAAAACATTGCTGAGGATTTGAACTTGACACTGGAGGATCTCAAGGCAAACATTAAGTCTCCACATTTGCTCTCAGATGAGCCAGATACATCCTTAACAGAGAAACTACTGAAGTACATTGGAAATCCTTACTTTTCAAAGGTGTTCCACTTGCAAAATTATTTCATAGACACAGTTGCGAGTGATGTTAAAATTATCCTCAGTAAAGAAGAGCTTTTGACAGAGAAGGTGAGTTCATTCAACTCTAATGCCTCTCTATATTGGGAGGAGGAGTCCATGGGAAAAGCGTTTCCTCAGTTGTTCCAGGAAGCACCTTTCTATTTCACTTTGCTGAGATGTTTCAAAGTGGTAAATTTTGTCGTATCCATTTTCTGCTCCTGTTGATATCCTGGGGACTCTCTGGTTGAGACTGTTCCATGATGGGCTCCTAGGGCGTTTCATTGTAAATCATTTCATTGCTGTGGTGTTCATTTGCTCGGTATTTAAGAAGTGTCTCAGTTAGATGGCACGCTACCTGTCAGTTTGCTTTTGACTCCCATGCTTTGCTGACTCCATGTGGGACAATCTGATGAAGCGTTTTATACCTGTTTCCCTTTAAGAGCTTCAAGGTTTCCATCTTACAGTTGGTTTTTGTATCGTGTGAAGGGTGAGGGTTAGGGTTTAGTCTTGGCTGATGCCCCATTTGCCCATTTCCATTCTTCAAACCATGTGCCCTCTGTGCAGTATGAGCATTTGGAAGCCTTGCTGAGATACCGGCTGACTGTAGATGCATTCTGTTGCCTGCAAGGTTATGGATTTATTTCTGGGTTCGCTCTTCCTGTCAGCTTGATGGTCTCTGAGCCTGTCTTCATGCAGCTGTTGGGCTGTTTTTGTCACTGTGGCTCTGTGCTACGTCTTGAAATCACGTATTGCAGTGACTCCTAGCCCTGTTGGTTTTGATCCATATTGTTTTTGGCTATTTGCAGTCTTCTGTGTTCCCGTGTGAGTTTTATGGTCCCACAGTCCAGTTCTATTCTTAGTGGCATTGATGTTTTAGTTGAGATTGCATTGAGTCTGTAGATCACTTGGTGAAGTATGGACACTTTGACAAGGTTAAAGTTTATAAACTATAAACACGGGAATCTTAGCTTCTTTTGTTGCATTTTTTGAGATTTCTTTCTTCTCTGCTTTGCAGCATCTCACTTCCTTGGTTTCTTATAGAAACTTGTTTGCTTCCTTCCTTGCTTGCTCTCTACCTCCCTTTCTTCCTCCCTTCTTACTCTGCCTTCTTCTCTGGGGTGTGTGTTGTCTTTATTGTAAATGAACTTTCAAGATTTCTTTCAAAATGTTACATTTCTGAATATCTCGGACAAATTTTATGTATTCATTTTAATTTCATTTATCAGTATGTTCCTGGCTCTCATTGAGGTTGTTTCTATTTCATTACATTTTAGGAGCACATACAACACAGTGAGTCTCATTATGGCATTTCCATACATGTGTGCCATTATACATTGTCATTTGTTCTTATCTATTCTCATTCATTTGCCTTCTGCCCTCTGCCTTGTACCCCCTTATCTACCTAGTGCCCTTTTACCCTCAAAAGTCCCTTCTTCATGCTCTTGTCATACATACTCTGTTGCACTTCAGATACATTTTCTCCTTCAAGATTTCTCACCTCTCATGTGATTGAGATTTTTTTTTTCATTATTTATGAAGTATTTGACAGGAATTTAATCTTCTACTATTTCTTTGGAATCTTTTTAAAACATTCATTTATACATTTATTTATATGACTATAAGTCTTTACATACACTTAGAACAGAGAAGCAGATCCCATTACAGATGGTTGTGAGCCACCATGTGGTTGCTGGGAATTGAACTCAGGACCTCTGGAAGAGCAGTCAGTGCTCTTAACTGCTGAGACATCTTTCCAGCCCTCCTCAGAATCTTTTATTAGAGAGTTATGATCTTTGTATGCATTGTTACCTTGGATATTTTAAATAGTAGTAGTTGTGTGTAGCAATTTGTGCTTCTCAATGGAAATATCTACCACTTATATAGGAAGTGGTAGATATTTCCATTAAGAAGCACAAATTTTAAGAAAATTCTCCAGAAAAAAATGTTTCTTAGAGGGTTGGGCTGTTATGTAATATTATGTTTATTTCCGGCTGGCCATCACAGTTTAGATGACATATCATTACTCTGGAGTCATCTAGTGAATTTTGGCTCTGTCTATTCCATCTCAGAGTTGTTGAGAACCATTGTTTCAGAAGGTCACACAAGACTGGGACTCTTGAACACCGCAAGCAACTGTGACATAAATAGCAGGGTGTAAACGATGCACTGTACATGAATTTGAATCACCAGGTGTTCCTAAATATTGCTTTTTAAAACATTCATTTATACATTTATTTATATGACTATAAGTCTTTACATACACTTAGAACAGAGAAGCAGAGACATCACCAGGTGTTCCTAAATATTGCTTCTGCTTGTAAATCAAAGTAGATTGATGACTACACGCAGGTGAGGGCAGGCACAAGCTAAGGTGAGAGGCTGTGATTAGGCAGTGGAAAAGGAAGGCAGGCGGAGGATTTCAGAGACGGGAGAGAGAGGACAGAGAGGAGAAGGAAGGAAGATAGATGGAGAGAAAGATGATCCAGATTCCACATGGCTTTAAATAGCAATAGGTAGCTATGATCATTTATTAAGGGATGGAAAATTATGGGACAATTTGTCTTATCTAGGTGGTCAATTTATATTAATATCAATTGGCTCTGAGTTCATACTGTGGGCCTTTTGTGGGGTGAGAATTTGCTGATATAAATCTGACTTATCAATTACAAACCTCCAGAGTTTTGACTTTACTTGGTTACTAGGATTTGGAACCACTGACTACAGTAGGCTGATAGCTAGGAATGTGAGCAGAATTAGCAACAAGAGAACCACGAGATGGGTGGTCACTATATGGGGTTAGCCATGGAGGCAACAGGGTTGCAAGGGCCCAAGTAGCCAGAGATAGAGTGGGATGGATGCATGCAGCTTCACATACAAATTATTAAATAATTACCATGGCAATTTTGATATTTTAATATATTATTCCTAGTGACAGTAGGCTCTACACTGATGCCATCCTTTCCCTTAGTTTTATTGGTGACATGGCCTCCAACAAGATGATTGGCTGACTCAAGAATACAATTCTGTGTACCTAAAGCTTCTGTATTAAATTTTTCATACCCCATTATTAACACCAGAGTATCAGAGCTAAGTGAAGCCAATCTCTCACAACTTCCTGCATTTACGTTGTGTTCCAACTCTAATTCCAAAGTCCTGTAAGTGCCTGAAACACTAAAAGAAAAGGGTATGGCTGTGATACATTCATACCCTTTATCCCAAAGTTCTGGTATTTTTAGTATCAGTATTGATAAACTTTGATCTACAGTCATAGCTGTAATGAAGGCTGATTTTACACAATTCGTGAAATATGCATAGTTTTAATGTCCTTCTAAGATTATAATAAACTAGGAGTATCAGACAAAAAATTGATGTTGTAACCTAAAAGACCAAAATATTTAATATAGCAACATTTATGTAATATGTGAATTCCTGAAGGAAACACATCTGACATTTATCTTATTTCTTCAGCCTTAAGAATTGATGCTTCCATGGAGTAGGGCTTTGATGGAAATACTTTTTTATTCAGGTTGCTTAACTTTTAAATAAGTCATTTTCTTTTTTTTAGTGGCTTCTTTAACATCCCTTCCTATATTACATTCTTCCTTCCTGGCTTTCCTCTGTATCCATTTGGGATTTTCATTTTCTGGGTTGTTTCCTTGATGTTTGTACTGACTTGTGATCTTTTGTCCCTGTGTGTCTCTTAGAGAATCCTTTAACAAATGTTACTCCACTAGTGGATGGAGGGGACAACTCTTTATTTTTTATTGTACCTATGTATAGAGGAAAGTTTATTTAGAAAAAACATACATAAAAATATTCTAAAAAATAAATGTAAAGTTAACAAAAGGAGAAATGTCCAGAGGGGAACGGAAACCCCCTATACTATCCGCGCCCCCTCTCCCCACCCCACCTCTATGAGGTTGCTCCCCGACCTACCCACCCACTCCCATCTTCCCAACCTGGCATTCACCTACACTGAAGCATCGAATACCCTCAGGGCCAAGAGCCGCTCCTCCCACTGACGTCCAAGAAAACCATCCTCTGCCACATATGCAGCTGGAGCCAGGTCTCTTTAGTTGGTTGTTCAGTTCCCAGGAGTTCCTGGGGCTCTGGCCAGTTGACACTATTGCTCCCCACATGAGGATGCATAGCCCTCAACTCCTTCAGTCCCTTCTCCAACACCTCCATTGGAGACCTCATGCTCAGTCCAGTGGTTGGCTGCAAGCATCTGCCTCTGTATTTGTCAGGCTCTGGCAGAGCCTCTCAGGAGACAGCTATAATCAGGCTCCAATCAGCAAGCACAATAGTGTCCAGGTTTGGTGACTGTATATGGGATGAATCCCCAGTTAGGGCAGTCTCTGGATGGCCTTTCATTCAGCCTCTGCTCCACACTTTGTATCCATATTTCTTCTAGAGAGATATTTTGTTCACCCTTCTAAGAAGCACTGAAGCATCCATACTTTGGTCTTCCTTCTTCTTGGACTTCATATGGTCTGTGAATTGAGTCTTGGGTATTCCAAACTTTTGTGCTAATATCCACTTATCAGTGAGTACATACCATGTGTCTTCTTTTGTTTACGTCACTCAGGAGGACATTTTCATGTTCCATCAATTTACCTGCGAATTTCATGAAGTCATAATAGCTGAGCAGTATTCCATTGTGTAAATGTACCACATTTTCTGAATCCATTCCTCTGTTGAGGGACATGTGGGTTCTTTCCAGCTACTGGCTATTATAAATATGGCTGCTATGAACATAGTGGAGTATGTGTCTTTATTACATGTTGGAGCATCTTCTGGGTATATGCCCAGGAGTGGTGGTATACCTGGATCCTCAGGTAGTACTATATCCAGTTTTCTGAGGAACTGCCAGACTGATATCCAGAATGGTTGTACCAGCTTGCAATCCCACCAGCAATGGAGGAGTGTTCCTCTCTCCACATCCTCACCAGCATCTGCTGTCACATGAGTTTTTTATCTTAGCCATTCTGACTGATGTGAGGTGGAATCTCAGGGTTGTTTTGATTTGCTTTTCCTTCATGCAGGAAGATGAGAATGGAACCATTTGCATTCTTCTACATGCAGATTGTCAGTTGAACCAGCATCATTTGTTGAAAATGCTGTCTTCTTTTTACTGGATGGTTTTAGCTCCTTTGTCAAAGATCAAGTGACCATAGGCATATGGGTTCATTTCTGGGTCTTCAATTCTATTCCATTGACCTACATGCCTGTCACTGTACCAATACCAGTTATTGTATGCAGTTATTATCACAATTGCTCTGTAGTACAGCTTGAGGTCAAGGATGGTGATTCCCACAGAAGTTCTTTTATTGTTGAGAATAGTTTTCACTATCTTGGGTTTTTTGTTATTCCAAATGAATTTGAGAATTGTTCTTTCTAACTCTATGAAGAATTGAGTTTGAATTTTGATGGGAATTGCATTGAATCTGTATATTGCCTCAGCAAGATGGACATTTGACTTTATTAATCCTGCTAATTCACAAGCATGGGAGATCTTTCCATCTTCTTTGATTTCTTTCTTCAGAGACTTGAAGTTCTTGTAAAACAGATCTTCCACTTGCTTGGTTAGACTCACACCAAGATACTTGATATTGTTTGTGACTATTGTGAAGAGTTTCTTTTCTCTAATTTTCTTCTCAGCATGTTTATCCTTTGAGTAGAGGAAGGCTACTGATTTGTTTGAGTTAATTTTATATCCAGCCACTTTGCTGAATTTGTTTATCAGCTTTAGGAGTTCTCTCATGACATTTTGGGGGTCACTTAAGTATCCTATCATGTCATCTGCAAAGAGTGATATTTTGAGTTCTTTCTTTTCAATTTGTATCCTTTGACCTCCTTTTGTTCTCTAATTGATCTAGCTAAAACTTCAAGTACTATACTGAATGGATAGGGAAAAAGAAGGCAGCTTTGTCTAGTCCCTGATTTTACTGGACTGCTTCAATTTCTCTCCATTTAATATGATGTCGCCTACTGGTCTGCTGTATATTGCATTTACCATGTTTAGGCATGGGCCTTGAATTCCTTATCTTTCCAAGGCTTTTAACATGAGGAGATGTTGGATTTTTGTCAAATGCTTTTTCAGCATCTAATCATGTGGGGGGTTTTTTCCTTTGAGTTTGTTTATGTAATGGTTTACAGTGATGGATTTCCATATATTGAACCATCCCTGAATCCCTGGGATGAAGCCTACTTGATCGTGGTGAATGATCATTTTGATGTGTTCCTGGATTCAGTTTGTGAGAATTTTCTAGAGTATTTTTGCATTGATATTCATAAGGGAAATTGGTTGAACGTTCTCTCTATTGTTGGGTCTTTGTGTGGTTTTGGTATCAGTATAACCATGGCTTCATAGAAGGAATTGGGTAGTGTTTCTTCTGTTTCTATTATGTGGAATAGTTTGAAGAGTACTGATAATAGCTCTTCTTGAAGGTCTGATAGAATTCTACAATAAACCCATATGATCCTGGACATTTTATGGATGGGAGATTTTAAGTGACTGCTTCTATTTAGTTAGGGGTTATGGAACTGTTTGGATCATTTATCTGATCTGGATTTAACTTTGGTATCTGTCTAAAAAATTGTCCATTTCATCGAGAATTTCCAGTTTTGTTGAATACAGGCTTTTCTAGTAGGATCTGATGTTTTATAATTTCCTTGGTTTCTGTTGTTATGTCTCCCTTTTCATTTCTGATTTTGTTAATTAGGATGCTGTCTCTGTTGCCCTCTGGTTAGTCTATCTAAGGGTTTATGTATCCTGTTGATTTTCTCAGAGAACCAGCTCCTGGTTTTGTTGATTCTTTGTATAGTTCTTTCTCTTTCTACTTGGTTGAGTTCAGCCCTGAGTTTGATTATATCCTGCTTCTTTTCGTTCCAGAGCTTTCAGATGTGCTATCAAGCTGCTAGTAGTGTATACTCTCTCTAGTTTCGTTTTGGAGGCACTCAGAGCTATGAGTGTTCCTCTTATGACTGCTTTCATTGTGTCCCATAAGTTTGTGTATGTTGTGGCTTCATTTTCATTGAATTCTAAAAGTCTATAATTTCTTTCTTTATTTCTTCTGTGACCAAGTTATCATTGAGTAGAGTGTAGTTCAGCTTAGACGACGTGTATGTGGGCTTTCTATTGTTTTTGTTGCTATTGAAGACAAGTCTTAGTCCATGGTGATCTGATAGGATGCATGGGATGATTTCAAATGTCTTCTTGAGGCCTGTTTTGTGACCAATTAAATGATCCGTTTTGAAGACGGTACCATGAGGTGCTGAGAAGAGGGTATATTATTTTGTTTTAAGATAAAATGTTCTATAGATACCTGTTAAATCTATTTGGTCCATAACTTTTGTTAGTTTCACTTTGTCTCTTTTTAGTTTATATTTCCATGATCACTCCATTGATGAGACTGGGATGTTGAAGTCTCCCACTATTATTGTGTGAGGTGCAATGTGCATTTTGAACTTTACTATAAGTTTCTTTTATGAATGTGGGTGCCCTTGCATTTGCAGCATAGATGTTCAGAATTGAGAGTTGTTCTTGGTAGATTTTTCTTTTGATGAGTATGAAGTGTCCTTCCTTATCCTTTTTGATAATTTTTGGTTGAATGTTGATATTATTTGATATTAAAATGTCTACTCCAGCTTGTTTCTTGGAACCATTTGCTTGGAAAATATTTTCCAGCCTTTACTCTGAGGTGGTGTCTGTCTTTCACTCTGAGGTGTGTTTCCTGTATGTAGCAAAATGTTGGGTCCTGTTTATGTATCTGTTAGTCTATGAATTTTTATTGGGGAATTGAGTCCATTGATGTTAACAGACATTAAGGAGTATTGATTTTTGCTCCCTGTTATTCTTGATGTTATTTTTCTGTTTGTGTGGCTATCTTCTTTTGAGTTTGTTAAAAGAAGATTACTTTCTTGCTTTTTCTAGGGTCTAGTTTCCCTCATTGTGTTGCCGTTTTCTATATATTATTCTTTGTAGAGCTGGATTTGTGAAAAGATATTATGTAAATTTGGTTTTGTGGTGGAATGTCCTGGTTTCTTCGTTTATGATAATTAAATTTTGTTGGGTATAGTAACCTGGGCTGGCTTTTGTGTTCTCATAGGGTCTGTATGAAATCTTCTAGCTTTAAGCTTTAAGCTTTAAGCTTTAATAAATTTTGTTTTAGGACAAAATGTTCTAGCTTTCCTAGTCTTTGGTGATAAGTCTGGTGTAATTCTGATAGGTCTGCATTCATATGTTACTTGACCTTCCTCACTTACTGCTTTTAATATTCTTTCTTTGTTTTGTGCATTTGGTGTTTTGACTATTATGTGATGTGAGGAATTTCTTTTCTAATCCAATCTATTTGGAGTTCTACAGGCTTCTTGTATGTTCATGGGCATCTTTTTCTTTAGGTTAGGGAAATTTTCTATAATTTTGTTGGAGATATTTACTGTCTCTTTAAGTTGGGAATCTCTACTCACATCTCTATCCATTTTCCTTAGGCTTGATCTTCTCATTGTGTCCTGGATTTCCTGGATATTTTGAGTTAGGAGATTTTTGCATTTTTCATTTTCTTTGACAATTGTTGTGTCAATGTTTTCTATGTTATCTACTGCACGTGAGATTCTCTCTTCTGTCTCTTGTATACTGTTGGTGATGCTTGCATTTCTGACTCCTGAACTCTTTCCTGGGTTTTCTAAGTCCAGGATTGTCCCCCTTTCTGAATGCTTTATTGTTTCTATCCCATTTTTAGACCCTAGATTGTTTTGTTCAATTCCATCACCTGTTTGGTTGTGCTTTCCTGTAATTCTTTAAGGGATTTTTGTGTGTCCTCTTCGAAGCCTACTACCTGTTTGCCTGTGTTCTCCTGTATTTCTTTAAAGGAGTTACATATGTCCTTCTTAAAGTACTCTATCATCATCATGAGATGGGATTTTAAATCAGAGTCTTACTTCTCTGGTGTGTTGGAATGTCCAGGGTTTTCTGTGATGGGAGAACTGAGTTCTGATGATGCCAAATAGACTTGGTTTCTGTTGCTTATGTTCTTGCCCTTGCCTTTCACCATCTGGTTTTCTCAGGTTTTAGCTGGTCTTGCTGTCTCTGACCATGGGTTGTACCTTCTGTAAGCCTGTGTGTCAGAACTCCTGGAAGACCAACTCTCTCTAAACAGGATTTGGGCATGGAGAACTGTGGCACAGGATCAGCTCCAGTTGCAGATGGAAACCAGAAGGATTCTGTCCCCAGCTTTTCCTTGGTTCCTGTGCCCTGATGTCTCTGAGCGGGTCCCTCTTGGACCAGGAATTTGAACATATGTGGTAGTCTTACAGATTTGCCAGCACTCCTGGGAGACCAACTCTATCCCAAGGATATTTGGGTATAGAGCACTGTGGCACGGGTCCAGCTCCAGGTGCTATAACCCAGTATCAGCTCCAGACACAGACAGAAACCTGAAGGATCCTGCCCCAGGCTGCTCCTCATTTCCTGGGTTCTGAGAGTTCCAGAAGGGTCCCTTTGAGCAGAAGTGGTGGTCTTACCTGTGCTCACAGGCATATCAGCACACCTGGGAGACAGGCTCTCTCCTGGTAGTATTTGGGTATAGACTACTGTGGCACAGGATCAACTACAGTCACAGAAACATGGAGACTCCCGTCTAAGAAATCTTTTTAACATCTTGTTTTGAAGTTTCAAACAAGCACACCTTGCATGTTATGAATGTGATCCTTAGTTCCTTTGGACCCCAAAAAGGTTCACTTCCAACTTCATAATATATCTTATGAATCTATACAAAATCTTAGCTCTGTGAATAAGAAAATGTATTTGTCTTTGTGAGACTAGCTTTATTGTCTTAATATACCTACCTACAGTTACATCAAATGTCCTACAAAGGACATAATTTCAACGTACTTTATGGCTAAAAAGAAGTCAATTACACACATATAATAGTGTATGCAATCCTCTGATGAAAATGTCAAGAATCTTTTCTCCCTTTACTCACAGACTACATAATAAAAACTAGAATGGATGTGCTAAGGGACCAGAGGTCATGAGGCCTAAGAAGCAATTCCCTAAGCACTCAAAAGAGGAAGGTAGCCTTTCTATGGGATATGTTGCTTGAGGTTGTTGATATGCTGATCTATGACTTTAAGGATTTTACAATCAAAGAGTATTCATTGTAATAGGAGAGAACAGAATGCAAAGACAACTTAAAATAACAAGTAAACACTGGTGTAGGAAACCACATACGATAAGTTGATCTTGAACGGACAATAAAGGAGAAAGGAGAACACAGAAGAAGGTAAGGGCTGAATGAAGGCATGCAGCATGCAGAGCAGAGATGGAGCCAAGAGGCAGGAGCAGAAAGTAAGGTGTTCTACTAATAGTGGTATCAGCAGCTGAGCTCCCTGTTTATCATAAGAAAAAATTCCTAGGCCTTGCCCTGTGCAACAATAATTACAGTGTCTCTCTTTTCTTCTCTATTCAGCATCCTCCACTGCACACAGCTACATGCCAGCCTTTCAGGGAAAGATACTCTCCTTTAACAGCTCAACTTTTGGTGTTCAGCTTTGAAACTTTTTTTAAGAATTTCAAGAAAGAGAGCAAAATTCTCTCTGAGGAAACCATCACCTTGATTGAATCCCATGTACAACATAAGAACCTTCAGGGGGCATTGTCTGCAATTAGTCATGCTCTGAGCAACATTGACAACGCCCCACTGAACATTGCTGTGACAGGAGAAACAGGGACAGGGAAATCCAGCTTTATCAATGCCTTGAGGGGAGTGAGGGATGAAGAAGAAGGTGCAGCCCCCACTGGGGTGGTAGAGACAACCATGAAGAGAACTCCATA
>LR752117.1:85467-107440 GCA_902729485.2 Mus minutoides
GCTCAGACTCTAATCTGCTTCTTTGTGCCCCAGTATTTCACAGAGGAAAGCTGTTGCTGACACCTTGTAGAAAGAATTTGTCAGCAGCTGGCATGGACTGTGAAGGGAAGCTAGACAGCCCAGGGTGGCAAACATGGCTCTGCCAGGCCTTGTCCTTCTCCTCCATTTCCTCTGCCTTGCTAAAAACACACACACACACACACACACACACACACACACACACACACACACACTACCCATTAGAGTCTCTTTCTAAAGCTAGCCTCCAAGGCCTATGTGGTTTTTCTGACCACTTCCTCTTCCTGAGGTCAATTACCAAGATCCAGTTATCAACGAATTGATGTTCAGCACTCAAAAGCCCCTTTTGGCTCCTCTAATTAATATGCACAATTAAAATTAAACGTTTCAACCTAACTCTGGGTTCCCCTGTTTGCCTTTAAAACATGCCATTTGCCTAAGAGCCACATGTGCCTCCTCTGAATCCAGAGGTAGACCTTTGTCCCCTTCAGGGACAAATACCCTTTCCCATTCTCCCTTATACCCTTCCCCTCCATCTAGTCCCCTGTGTCTATCCTTTAGTCCCTGCCATTTGACCCTTTGATGGGACAAATGCATCTCTTTGGTGCTGAGAACTTGGTCTTGGGGGTCCAGAGACAACATTCTTTCATCCTGTCTTGACAAAGTCTTTCTCTGATGTTGGGAGCCCCTGGTCCTAGTTACAGGTAAGTACATTACAAGAACACATCACTGCCCACTGATAACAATATGCTTCTGCCTACTCAGACTGTGGCATCTTGCTAGTACCCCCCACACCCTGAATATGGTTTGGGTATTCTATTGACAGGTTAGAATGGCTGGAGAGGCCTAACCTGTAGGAAAGGGGCTGATGTCTCGAGGCTCCGTCTCTGATATCCTGGAGAGAAAGTCATCCCTTGCCCCTACCACACACACCCTGTCACATTCTTACTGTTGTCTTGTCTAAGCCCTGAACATGACTCCTCCTTGGTTTCATTGTCACAACACAATTTTAGGAGCTAATAACTGGGATACAGCAGCTGACTTCATCATACCTGCAGTCCTGACTCAGGTTTCTGTGCTAACATATCTCGAGAAGAGGAGGAGACAGAGGAGAGCAGCCACCTTTGCCTCTAGGTAGCTACCAGGGAAGCTTATAGTTTAGAGCTCTGATGTCATAGTGACTTGAGACCAGAAAAGAGTGAGTCAGGGTCACACAGGGAAACAGAGTCTATGAAAAATCAAATCTGCTCACCTCAGAGCTAGGACACCCCCATTTCTATGAGAGGAACTCCAGGGTCCATTCTTTAGTTACAAAGGAAATCCTGGGAGACCATCACCCTGAAGCAAGCAACGGTACAAGGCACCATGTGTAGTGCATATATGTGTGTGGATGTGTTCCCATGTGCGCTTGACTGTGTGTTTGCACAGGGGTCAGTCTGCATGCATGTGTGCTTGTGTGTAACTGATGACACAAGACTTGTAGCTACATATCAGCCTCTAAAGTAAACAGTGAGGTGTGAAGAGCTGGAGTTCAGCAGGTTCTTAGGCCCGTGAAATGCTGTGGTAAATGAGTAATTATCAAATCACTGGGAGGAAAAGAGTGTTGAACACAGGACAGAAAGGACAACAAAGAGACAACTGTCATGTACTGCATATCCCAAAAAAGTAAAGAAAGGCCTGGCACATGCCTTTTGCAATGGTTATCTTTTCCATGTCTTTCTGTAGTGAATCCATGATTAACCAGGAAAGCATAAGGTTTCCTGTAAACATATCTTGGAAGAGTTTCAGTTCTCTGTAGCTACAAAGAGGCAGTAACTGTGTGAAGGTCTATGCTTACAACCAACTTCATTGTCTACAATAAGTTATTGCAGATGCTTCCCAATGCTGCAGCAACATCTTGCTAACAGGAACCTAGTGTGGCAGTTCCTTGGGAGGTCCAGTCAGCAACTGACCAATGCAGATGTGGTTGTTTGAGGCCAACCATCAGACTGAGCTCAGAGAAGCTGGTAGGGGAGCTGGTAAAAAGAATGGAGAAGGAACAACAATATGAACTAACCAGAACCCCCAGAGCTCGTGTCTCTAGCTGCATATGTAGCAGACGATGGCCTAGTCGGCCATCATTGGGAAGAGAGGCCCCTTGGTTTTGCAAACTTTATATGCCCCAATACAGGGGAACGCCAGGGCCAAGAAGTGGGAGTGGGTCGACAGGGGAGCAGGGCTGGGGGAGGGGAGAGGGAACTTTTGGGATAGCATTTGAAATGTAAATTAAGAAAATATCTAATAAAATTTTGAAGAAAAAAAAAAGAATGGAGAAGCATACAAGGACTGCAACCCCATTGCAAGAACAACACAGTCTGGTTCTCCCAGAGTCTAGACCACCAAGCAAGGAAGGCATCCATGGATCCAAATGTATATGTAGCACAGGGCAGCCTTACCTGACTCAATGGAAGGGGAGGCCCTTGGTCACAGGGAGCTTTGGTACCCCACAGTAGGGAAATGCTGGAGTACCGGGCAAGACAGTGTGGATGCCTGGGGGAGTACTCTCATATAGGTGAGGAGAAGGGAGGAGGGCCGATGTGGGATGAGGAGGTGATGAAGGTGTAACTGGGAAGTGGGATGGGGTTGGGGTATTGGTGGAGGGGGTCACTGGGAAGTAGAATATCATTTGACATGTAAATGAGTGAAATGATTAATAAAAAAGGAAAGAAATGGGAAAGAATTTTTAAAAACAACAGACTCAGCAAACAAAAAAAGAGAAAGAAATGAAATGAAAACAAAAAGAAAAGAAATGAAAACAAAAGGAAAAGAAAGGAAAGGAAAGGAAAGGAAAGGAAAGGGAAGGGAAGGGAAGGGAAGGGAAGGGAAGGGAAGGGAAGGGAAGGGAAGGGAAGGAAAGGAAAGGAAAGGAAAGGAAAGGAAAGGAAAGGAAAGGAAAGGAAAGGAAAGGAAAGGAAAGGAAAGGAAAGTGCCACAGAGACCTAAGATCAGCTCAAGTTTGTGAACATTGGGATGTCTTTGTGTGTATGTGTGTGTAACATGTGTGGGTGTGGAAAGACATATATTTGGGCTTGGGCGGCTATAACATGGAAAACATATTGAATACATTGAGAGTCTCTTACTCATTTCACTACATTGTTAAGGATAGTCACTGTAAACCCCTTCCCATGGGAAACTGGGAGCACCAGCCAGGGGTCAGCCCAGGTCCAGCTGTGGATATGGAATACTGCCAGCTCTGCACAGGACCTACTGAATGGGAGGTGAGTAAACCAAGCCCTGGCCAGTGAGCACTGTCTGCCCCACCTCCCAGCAAGCCTCAAGTAAGAGGGGTTCCAAGCTCAGCAAATAAATGCACCTGCCCAATGAAATAAGAGCACTCCAGGGCAGGGTATCTGCATGCATGGGTGAGGCTGCAGGGCCCATGCTCAGAACTGAGAATCAAGGAAAATGTCAGATCTCCTGGGGATTAGTGAGCTAGAAATGGTGAAAGTCTCAGGGGAGGCTGGAGGTCTGAAGAAAGAAAATCCAAGATAAGCACTCACAGGACTTCAAGATGGAACAGAAATATCTGAACACACACACACACACACACACACACACACACACACACACACACACACACACACACACAGGTCCAGATCTCATTTCTCTTCTCCAATAGGGTCCCAGGAATCTTAAAGGTTCCCCACAGGTTGGAATTCAGTTTCCTCCTGTGTCTATCCTTTAATTACTCCACCCAGCACTGAGCTCAGCAGAGCCAGTCATAAATCACCCACTCCCACATCCTGTTTATACTCCTAAGAGCAGGAAATGGTACCGACCTTTCAAAACCATAATTCTGAAAGCCTGAGGAAGCTTTGAGTGGCAAAGTGTCACTGCCTTCTAGTTAAGATATCACAGTGGGGACTTGGATGATGTGTGTCATTTTCTGTGTATCGACCTCAGAAATGTATGACTTAATGCATAATGTCATTATGGATAATGTTACTGTTCTGATTATAAAAAGAAAAAGAAATTTAAGAATATGTTCTATGTAGGTGTGGGGAAAGGGAATGCATCTGTGGGCCCATGTCAAGGCGTCCCTTCCCCCTGAGAGACCAGCCACACAATGGGATAGTTTAGAACAGTTTATTTAGGGCATTGGGAGGGAAGTTAAGAGAGTGGCAGAGGCAGAAAAGGCAGAGAGTGAGAGAGAGAGTAGAGAAGTAGAGGAAGGCCATATCCACATGGAGAGAAGAAGGAAGTAATGGAAAGAGAGGGGAAGCAAGAGGGAAACAGGCAAGAGAGAGGCAAGAGAGGGAGAAGATGGAGGAGGGGGCCCATGGCCACATTTATAGTTGGCCAAGCCTACCTAACTGTTGCTAGGTAACCGTGAGGAGGAGCATACCTGGGTGTTGCCAGGAACTGTGGGGGTGGAAGTTAGACAGAATGCCAACAGTTACCACAATTGATTTTAAAAGAAAGTAAGAGTGATAAAATATGTTCAGAGTCATTCAGTACAGAAGGATGTCACAAATGCCACCCTGTTAGGTAGAGGATGCTGAGGCCTGAGACCACCCTCACCTTGATAAATGAACTAGGAAAAGCAGACACTGGGAGCTCGGGAGAAAGAAGAACTGCTAAAGTAGACTGGGTTCTGAGCTGCAGAGAAATATGAAGGCATTCCCTGGATATTTGGAAACATGTGGACCAAGGTGCTTGGTGAAAGGCATGACAGGGTTGTCAGGAATGACAGATGGTACAAAGTTGAAGGTCTGACAGGGAAGTGGCAATGGTCTGAAACAATGGTTACAACACCCATGTATGCTCACCCCAGATATGGAGCCCACCACAGACTAACGTACAGATACCAGCAATTCGAACTTGTTGAGATAATGGGATTTATTGGGGTTTCTAACACAGCAGGAAATACTCAAAGACAGCTTCATCACCAAGGCTCACCCCTGCATGAGTGAGTGACAGCTCACAAAAGTTGGGGCCATGGAACAGCTCAGCAGGTCAGAGAGCATCCTTTACAAGTGGTTCTGCTCTAACCCTATTCCAGGCAGCTTACTGGGTTTCTGCTTCTTCCAGGAAGCTGGTCTGGATGCTGAGTCTTCTCCGCAGCTCAGCTTCAATAGTCTGAGAGGGACTCTCAGCTTTTATGGCTTACTCTGGCAGGGAAGGTTCTAGTTAAACTAGTCAGTTTCAGTGCTTCTGGTTCTGTCTGCCCATGCCTGAGCCCTCATTCTCTGCGAGGGGGGAAGGGATGTTGGGAGAGATGTCAGTGTGTGTGTCTGTCCCCGTGTCTGTGTGTGTCTGTGTGTGCTGGTTCAACTGGCGGTCAGCATGTAGAAAAATGCAAATTGACCCATTCTTATCTCCATGTACAAAGCTCAAGTCCAAGTGGATCAAGGACCTCCACATAAAACCAGAGACACTGAAACTTACAGAGGAGAAAGTGGAGAAAAGCCTTGAACACGTGGGCACAAGGGGAAAATTCCTGAACAGAACACCAATGGCTTATGCTCTGAGATCAAGAATCAACAAATGGGACCTCATAAAATTGCAAAGCTTCTGTAAGGCAAAGGACACTGTCAATAGGACAAAACGACAACTGACAGATTGGGGAAACATCTTTACCAATCCTACATCTGATAGAGAACGAATATCCAATATATACAAGGAAATCAAGACATTAGATTCCAGAGAATCAAATAACTCTATTAAAAAATGAGGTACAGGGCTGGTAAAATGGCTCAGTGGTTAAGAGAACCAACTGCTCTTCCAGAGGTCATGAGTTCAAATCTCAGCAAGCACATGGTGGCTGACAACCATCCATAACAAGAAACAAATAAAGAGCCTATGGGTCAGAGCAAGCAGGACAGAGAAAGAGGGAGAAAGGGAAGGGGGGGAAAAAGAAAGTTGTTTTTTTAATGTACTTTAAAAAGAGCTATTAAAAAATGGGTACAGAGCTAAACAAAGAATTCTCAACTGAGGAATACCGAATAGCTGAGAAGTATCTAAAGAAATGTTCAACATCCTTAGTTATTGGGGGAATGCAAATCAAAACAACCCTGAGATTCCCCCTCACACCAGTATGAATGGTTAAAATCAAAAACTCAGGTGACAGCAGATGCTTGTGAGGACCAAACTATGCCACTCCTGGGCGTATGCCCCAAAGAGTCTCCAACATATAACAAGGACACATGCTTTACTATGTTCATAGCAGCCTTATTTATTTGTTTATTTATTTATCATTTTTATTAGATATCTTCTTCATTTACATTTCTAATGCTATCCCCAAAGCCCCCTATACACTCTCCCTGCCATGCTCCCAACCCACCCACTCCCTCTTCCTGGCCCTGCCATTCCCCTGTACTGGGGCATATGATCTGTGCAAGACCAAGGGCCTCTCCTCCCATTGATGGCCAACTAGGCCATCCTCTGCTACATATGCAACTAGAGTCACAGCTCTGGAAAGTACTGGATAGTTCATATTGTTGTTCCTCCTTTAGCTCCTTGGGTCCTTTCTCTAGCTCTTCATTAGAGATTCAGTGTTCCATCCAATAGATATCTGTGAGCATCTACTTATGTATTTGCCAGGCACTGGCATAGCCTCACAAAAGAGAGCTATGTCAGGGTTCTGTCAGTAAAATCTTTCTGTAATATGCAATAGTGTCTGGGTTTGGAGGTTGTATATGTGATGGATCCCTGGGTGGGACAGTCTCTGGATGGTCCTTCCTTCTGTCTCAGCTCAGAACTTTGTCTCTGTAACTCCTTACATGGGTATTTTGTTCCCCATTCTAAGAAGGAGCAAAGTATCCACACTTTGGTCTTCCTTCTTCTTGATTTTCAGGTGTTTTGCAAATTGTATATTGGATATTCTAAGTTTCTGGGCTAATATCCACTTATCAGTGAGTGCATATCATGTGTGTTCTGTTGTGATTGGGTTACCTCATTCAGAAGGATATCCTCCAGATGCATGCATTTGCCTAAGAATTTCATGAATTCATTGTTTTTAATAGCTGAGTAGTATTCCATCGTGTAAATGTACCACATTTAGCAGTCTTATTTATAAGACCTCTTTCAACAGAGAAATGGATATAAAAATGTGGTACATCTACACAATGGAGTACTACCCACCTTGAGTAAGGCTTACAGAGAGGAAAAATAAGATTCAGAAAGCTGTTTCTGTAATCAAAATGCACTGAGAGACATCAAGGGTGCTCCTCTGAACATAGCTGTGACAGGGGAAACAGGCACAGGGAAGTCCACTTTCATCAATGCCCTGAGGGGGTGGGGCAGGAAGAAGAATGTGCAGCTTCCACTGGGGTGGTAGAGACAACCATGAAGAGAACTCCATACCCACACACAAAGCCTCCCAATGTGACAATATGGAACCTGCCTGGCATTGGGACCACTACCTGCACACCACAAAACTATCTGACAGAAATGAAGTTTGGTGGGTATGACTTCTTCATTATCATCTCAGCTACACGTTTCAAAGAAAATGATGCACAACTGGCCAAAGCCATTGCAGAGATGAAGATGAATTTCTACTTTGTCAGAACCAAGATAGACAATGACTTATATAATGAAAAAAAGTGTAAGTCTAAGACTTTCAATAAGGAGAAAGCCCTCAATAAAATTAGAGATGACTGCTCGGGTCATCTTCAGAAGGCTCTCCACAGTGTACCTCCAGTCTTCCTAGTCTCTTACTTTGATATATTGAATTATGACTTCCCAAAGCTGGAAGCCAAACTCCTACAGGATCTCCCGGCCAACAAACATCATGTCTTCTCCCTGTCTTTGCAAAGTCTTACAGAGGCCACCATTAACTACAAGAGAGATTCCCTGAAGAAAAATCTTCCTAGAGGTCATAAAGGCTAGAGCATTGGCCACCATTCCACTTGGTGGCATGATCAGTGATGACTTAGATTATCTGCATGAAACATGCAATCTCTACAGGTCTTACTTTGGGCTGGATGGCATATCTGTGAATAACTTCAAGGTACACCTCTCAGTTTTCCCATTTGTTTGCAGAACACAATAATGAGTCCTTAGAAGAAAAGATATTTAAATGTATCAAACACATTTCTTCGATTACTGGTAGACCACTCGCTACAGTCACTTACTATTGGATGGCTTATTATTTGAAGAATCTCTTTCTTGATACTGCAGCTAATGATGCCATAGCTCTTCTGAATAGGAAAGGACTTTTTGAGAAGAAGGAAGGGCCATATATATCTGAGCCCCCTGAGTACAGGGAAGTTTGAAAAAATGAGGCATGAGTTCCAATCAGTGTTTACTCTTAGCTTCACTTTGGGCACTGACTTTTAGCCTAGTCCTGAGGGGGTGGGGGGTGTCTCAGTGGCAGGCCAGCGGATTCATCCTTTTCATTCTCCTGATCCAGATCACCATGGCAAGTGCTTAATAGTGCTGTACTAGTAGAAAAGAAGAGTCTTCAACATCATGCAAATATGAGTCAAAGTATATTTCCATTAAAATCGTTGGTTAAAAATAAAACAAACACATGATGCGGATTTGGTTTGCATTTTTCTCCTCAAATAAATCCTGTACCTTGTACTCCTACAAAAGTCTGCACTAGCTTCTGCATTCTCACGGGCAGCCTTGATTGTCATATTGCCAAGTGGGGTTTTTGAAGCAGCAGCATCTGGTTCCCTATACAGTGTAGACAAACACAGTTTAATGCAGAACTGGGTGTTCCAGGAAATTCTAGATGTTGTCAAGTTAACAATTAACACTAATAACCCCATGTACTAACCAACCCCGGGCTCTTTGCTGACCACAGTTGTATTGGTGCTTTGTCGTTAAGGCATGTAAGCACCTCCACATTGCTTCTTCATAGGTGTATAGATGAATGGAAGATTGTTCTAAGCTTGTCACTCGATGTGTCCTGCCACACTAGACTTCTTAATTCTTTGCATCTATTGATTCCTTGAACTCTGTGGTCCTCCTTCTCTCGAGCCTCTAATGAAACCTTTCTGCAGTCAGTTCAACCATCAACTCACATGAGAGAACAGAAGGAACCTGCCTCTGTGTCTTCTGGCAGAGGTTCCCACACTCACATTGTGGCCTGAAGATGAATGTGAGCCTGTGGAGAAATGTGCCCACCCACACTCCTAAATATAAACCCCCCTGACTCAGTATAGAAAACACTCACTGCCCAACGTTAGCTCAGACTCTAATCTGCTTCTGTGTGCCCCAGTACTTCACAGAGGAAAGCTGTTGCTGACACCTTTAGAAAGAATTTGTCAGCAGCTGGCATGGACTGTGAAGGGAAGCTAGACAGCCCATTCTCTCTGCCTTGCTCTAAACAAACCAATGACCAAACAAACAAACAAAAGCCATTAGATTCTATTCCCAAAGCTAGCCTCCAAGGCCTATCTTGTTTATCTGACCACTTCCTCTGCCTAAGGTCAACTACCAAGGTCTAGTTATCAAAGAATTGATGTCCAGCAATCAAAAGCCCCTTTTGGCTCCCCTAATTAATATACACAATTAAAATTAAAAACTTCATCCTAACACTGAGTTTCCCTGTTTGCCTTTATAAACTGCCATTTGCTTATGAGTCACATATACCTACTCTCTATACAGAGGTAGACCTTTGTCCCCCTCAGGGACAAATACCCTTTCCCATTCTCCCTTGTTCCCTTCCCCTCCTCACTCCATATAGTCCCCTGTGTCTGTCTTATAGACCCTGCCATTTAACCTTATGGAAGAAATGAATCTCTTTTGTGCTGAGAACTTGGTCTGGGGGGTCCTGAGCCAATACCCTTTCATCCTGTCCTTGACAAAGGCTGTCACTGAGGATGGGATCACCCTGGTACAGGTACAGGTACATGACAAGTACACATCACTGCTAACTGATGAATTTATGCTGCTGCCTAATCTGACTGTGGCACATATCTAGAACCTACACACACACACACACACACACACACACACACGATAAATATGGTTTATTTATTCTGTTGACAGGTTAAAATCACCAGAGAGGCCGAACCTGTAGGAAGGGGCTGATGTCTTGAGGATGCATCTCTGATATTCTTGAGACAAAGTCATCCCTTCCCCCTACCACACACATCCTGTCACATTCTTACTGTTGTCTTGCCTAAGCCCTAAACATAAATCCTGACTCAGGTTTCTGTGCTAACATATCTCGACAAGACAAGGAGACAGAGGAGAGCAGCCACCTTTGCCTATTAACCTATTAAAAAATGGAGTATAGGGCTGGTGAAATGGCTCAGTGGTTAAGAGCACCAACTGCACTTCTGGAGGTCATGAGTTCAAATCCCAACAACCACATGGTGGTTTAAAACCACCTATAACAAGAAACAAATAAAGAGCCGATTGGCTGGAGCAAGTGAGCCAGAGAAAGAGGGAAAAAGGGACGGGGGATGTAGGAAGCCGCACCTGGGCTTCCCCGCAGCAGGGAATGCTGCTGCAACCGGGCCTCCCGCCTCCGTAACCAGGTTCCAGCGCTTGTCCGCACTCTGACCGGCAAAGCCGCCCTGAGAGGCCCCGCCTCCGAGAAGCCCCAGGCTCCGAGAGGCCCCGCCTCCGGGGATCCCCGGGCTCTGAGAGGCCCCGCCTCCGAGAAGCCCCGGGCTGCGAGAAGCCCTGGGCTCTGAGAAGCCCTGGCTCTGAGAAGCCCTGGGCTCTGAGAAGTCCAGGGCTACACAGAGAAACCCTGTCTTCAAAAACCAAAAAAAGAAAAAAAGAAAGAAAGAAAGAAAGAAAGAAAGAAAGAAAGAAAGAAAGAAAGAAAGAAAGGGAAAGGGAAGGAAAGGAAAGGAAAGGAAAGGAAAGGAAAGGAAAGGAAAGGAAAGGAAAGGAAAGGAAAGGAAAGGAAAGGAAAGGAAAAAAAAGAAATCAAAGAAGATCTCAGAAGATGGAAAGATCTCCCATGCTCATGGATTGGCAGGATCAATATAGTAAAAATGGCTATCTTGCCAAAAAAACAATCTACAGATTCAATGCAATCCCTATCAAAATGCAAACTCAATTCTTGAACAAATTAAAAAGGGCAATTTGGAAGTTCATGTGGAATAACAAAAAAACTAGCATAGCAAAAACTACTCTCAATAGTAAAAGAACCTCTGGTGGAATCACCATGCCTGACCTCAAGCTCTACTACAGAGCAATTGTAATAAAAAAACCTGCATGGCACTGCTACAGCGACAGACAGGTAGATCAGTGGAATAGGATTGAAGACCCAGAAATGAACCCACACACCTATGGTCACTCGATCCTTGACAAGGGAGCTAAAACCATCCAGTGGAAAAAAGACAGCATTTTCAACAAATGGTGCTGGCAAAACTGGTGGTTATCATGTAGAAGAATGGGAATTGATCAATTCTTATCTCCTTGTACTAAGGTCACTTCTACATGGATTAAGGAACTCCATGTAAAACCACAGACATTAAAACTTGTAGAGGAGAAAGTGCAGAAAAGCCTACAAGATATGGACACAGGGGGGAAGTTCCTGAACAGAACAGCAATGGCTTGTGCTATAAGATCAAGAATTCACAAATGGGACCTCATAAAATTGCAAAGCTTCTGTAAGGCAAAAAACACTGTCAATAAGTCAAAAAGGCCACCAACAGATTGGGAAGGATCTTTACCAATCCTAAATCAGATAGGGGACTAATATCCAATATATAAAAAGAGCTCAAGAAAATGGATTCCAGAAAATCAAAAACCTCATTTAAAAATGGGGTACAGAGCTAAACAAAAAACTCTCAACTGAGGAATACTGAATGGCTGAGGAGCACCTGAAAAAATGTTCAACATCCTTAATCATCAGGGAAATGCAAATCAAAACAACCCTGAGATTCCACCTCACACCAGTCAGAATGGCTAAGATCAAAAATTCAGGTGACAGAAGATGCTGGTGAGGATGTGGAGAAAGGGGGACACTCCTACATTGTTGGTGAGACAGCAAGATGGTACAACTGCTCTGGAAGTCAGTTTGGAAGTTCCTCAAAAAATTGGACATAGTACTACCAGAAGATCCAGCAATTCCTCTCCTGAGCATATACCCAGAAGATGTTCCAACTTGTAATAAGGACACATGCTCCACTATGTTCATAGCAGCCTTATTTATAATAGCCAGAAGCTGAAAAGAACCCAGATGTCCCTCAACAGAGGAATGGATACAGAAAATGTGGTACATTTACACAATGGAGTACTACTCAGCAATTAAAAACAATGAATTTATAAAATTCTTAGGCAAATGGATGTATCTGGAGGATATCATCCTGAGTGAGGTAACCCAATCACAAAAGAACACACCTGATATGCACTCACTGATAAGCAGATATTAGCCCAGAAACTTAGAATATCCAAGATGCAATTTGAAAACACATGAAACTCAAAAAGAAGGAAGACTAAAGTGTGGATACTTCATTCCTACAAGAATGAGGAACAAAATACCCATGGAAGGAGTTACAAAAACAAAGTTTGGAGCTAAGATGGAAGGAAAGACCATCCAGCAACTGCCCACCCAGGGATCCATCCCATATACAACCACCAAACACAGGAATTATTGCATATGCCAGAAAGATTTTTCTGACAGGACCCTGACATAGCTGTTTCTTTTGAGTCTATGCCAATGTCTGGCAAATACAGAAGTGGATGCTCACAGTCATCTATTGGATGGAACACAAGGCCCCTAATGAAGGAGCTAGAGAAAGTACCCAAGGAGCTAAACGGGTCTGCCACCATATAGGAGGAACAATGATATGAACTAACCAGTATCCTCCAGAACTCTGTCTCTAGTTACATATTTAGCAGAAGATGGCCTAGTTGGCCATCAATGGGAGGAGAGGCCCTTTGTATTTTGACGATCATATGCCCCAGTACAGGGAATGCCAGGGCTAGGAAGCAGGAGTGGGTGGGTTGGGGAGCAGGGTGTGGGGAGGGTATAGGTGGCATTGGGGATAGCATTTGAAATGTAAGTGAAAAAAATTAATAAAAAAAGAAATTGCTCTTCCTGGAAGCAGCCAGAGGTCACCTGTGAAGATGGTTCACTACTCTCTTGACCCAGAAAACCCCACAAAATCATGCAAATCAAGAGGTTCAAACCTTCGTGCTCACTTTAAGAACACCCAGGAAACTGCCCAGGCAATCAAGGGTATGCATATTCGCAAAGCCACTAAGTATCTGAAGGATGTCACTTTAAAGAAGCAATGTGTGCCATTCCAGTGGTATAATGGTGGAGTTGGTAGGTGCGCCCAGGCCAAACAGAGGGCCTGGACACACGGTCAGTAGCCAAAAAAGAGTGCTGAATTTTTGCTGCACATGCTTAAAAATGCAGAGAGTAATGCTGAAATTAAGGGTTTAGACATAGATTCTCTAGTCATCGAGCACATCCAGGTGAACAAGGCACCTAAGATGTGCGGAGAAACCTACAGAGCTCATGGCCGGATTAACCCATACATGAGCTCCCCTTGCCACAGTGAGATGATCCTCACTGAGAAGGAACAGATAGTTCCAAAGCCAAAAGAGGAGGTTGCACAGAAGAAAAAGATATCCCAGAAGAAACTGAAGAAACAAAAACTCATGGCTCAGAAATAAATTCAGCATAAAATAAATGCAGATAAAGTTTAAAAAAATAAAATAAATTTAAAAAAAAACATTCCGCAAATAGAGACAGAATGAATACTACCCAATTTGTCATATGTGACCACAATTGCATTTATATCTAATTTACACAAAAAAAGAACAAAGAACGAGAATTTCAGACCAATTTCCCTTATGAATATCAATGTAAAGACACTCAATAAAATTCACCCAAAACGGATCCAAGAACACATCAAAATGATCATTCACCACGATCAAGTAGGCTTCCTCCCAGGGATGCAAGGATGGTTCAATTTATGGAAATTCATCAACTTAATCTACTACATAAACAAACTCAAAGGAAAAAACTCTATGATCATTTCATTTGATGAAGAAAAAGCATTTGACAAAATTCAACATCCCTTCATGTTAAAAGTCTTGGAAAGATCAGGAAATCAAGGTTCATATCTAAACATAGTGAAAGTAATACACACCAAACCAGTAGACAACGTCAAACTAAAACCAGAGACTATCTATTCCTTAAACATTCAATATACTACTTGAAATTTTAGCTACAGTAATTAGACAAAAGAAAGAAAGAAAGAAAGAAAGAAAGAAAGAAAGAAAGAAAGAAAGAAAGAAAGAAAGAAAAGTTCAAAGAGATACAAATTGGGAAGGAATAACTCAAAATATCAGGATTTGCAGATGATATGATAGTATACTTAAGGGACCCCAAAAGTTCCACCTGAGAACTTCTGCAGCTAATTAATAACTGCCCCAGCTATTCCCACAAGAATGGGTGGCAAGATTAAACAGGCTACCTTGGAAGCTTTGCTTATGGGCGGACTACCTGCTTGGTTCCTTGCATGTTTGGTTGGCTAAGGCACCTGTTGGAGATCTAGTACAGAATCAAGCCTTGCCCAAACCCAGACAAGAATGAGTTAATTTGTCCAAAATATTAACTTTGTGGGCACTCCCTTTATAATCCTTTAGCTGACAATAGCTGGGGGCTCAGCTAAAAAACTCTCTGGTTTTGTCTTAGCCAGTCTCTTTTTAGTAAAAAGGTTCTGATTTACTAAAACCAAAACTTAAGTCAAGCTGCAAAATCTCTAAACCCAAGACCCATCACCAGGACAGTTTTCCCAAAGGTAGAAGACATCACATGCCTTAGCAGTCTCCCAGAGGAATCCAGAGGGGCAGAACAGCTTGGCTGTTTGTGACCTCTAACCTGTGAATGTGGGAGTTGTCCCTTGATTCCTACACACAAGCCATTTCCAAGAACAGAAACTGAAACATACTGACTCCTCCTTGGATGGTATAGATAAATAGTGCTCAGATCTAGGCAGAAAATTGTACAGAGCAAGGGCTGTGTGTGGACAAGTAAGGACAAAGAAAGCCAGGGAGCTCAGACTGTCCATCCCACAGATTCCTCCTTTCTTTGTGCAGTTCTTCCTGGGACACCAGAACTCTACACCTCACATCTTCTCTTCTCTTCATAGACATCCTGAATCTGAGTTTCAGTTTTAGATAAAGACCTTTCCTGAGAGGAAAGCCATCAGAGAAGTGTTATTGCTACTACATCAAGGTCACCACTGCTGAGGTAAGTGAAGGGTGTCTAGGTTCAGCTTAGCTTGTTCAATAACCCAAGATGTGTGATAGCATCAGGATTGGAGTCCTGACACCAGGACAGGAGAACTCAGGGCTTTGTACACAAGGAGGATCCTGGACACAGGAGTATCCTTCAGTGGCCATCTTCTGGACCTCAGAGCATCCCTAAGCAGAGAAGGCAACCCCTACCTTCCACCTGTGTGGTGTGGATCATGCTTGCCTTCTGGAGCAGTAAAGCATAGAGAAAGTTGCCAGGTTGGGATACTCAGATGCCCTTGGAGTCCATGCTGTAAGCTCTTCATTTGTCCCATGGAGATAAAGTCCCAGATCAGAAACAGCCACTGACAAGCTCTGGCAGGTCATGTTAGGCCCTCTGGTTTTCAAAGATTCTTCTGCCCTCTGTCACTTGTTCCTCTGAAGGGTCTATTTTATAGTTCTTCCTATTTCTCTCTTGCAGTGTGCAAAACAATTTGCTTTATGTGTTCTGGACTTTCACTATAGTATGTCTTTAGGAGTTTCTTTTTCTACCCTGTGTATCTGGAATTCTACAATCCTCTTGTATATATCTGGGGGTGCTTTTTCTGTCCCTAAATTTGGGGACACTTTTGCTAGGAAAAGGCCTCTATGTTGTCTTCGACTCCTGATAATCTCTCCTCCATATGGTCCACTCTGTTGGTGAGCCTTCCCATTGAGCACTTGATTTAATGACTTTTTAATCTCTAGCATCAACAACCAGTTTTAATGGCATTTTTAATCTCTAATCCACGAACCAAAGAGCATACTTGGGCCGGGCCAAGGCCCCCAGTCCCTCCAGCACATATGTATGAGATGACTGCATTTTCTGGCCTCAGTGGGAGAAGATGTACCTAATCCTTTAGAAATTTGATGCCCCAGGGTACGGAGATGTATGGGGGTAGGGCACCCTCTCAGAGAAAAAGGGAAGGCAGAATGAGATGAAGAAGTCTGGAAGAGGGGACTAGTAGTAGGGAAAACATCTGAAATGTAAATAAACAATTATTGTTTTAAGAAAGCTGTGATGTGTGAGGTAGTCTGAAAAGGTTAGGTGAACTTAGGTGTCTAGGACCCGACAGTATGAATGCTGATTGCCCTGGGTAAGTGGGTGGGTGGACATCTGGTGGCTCTGACAGGACAGGGAGTGGGTAGAGGAGAGGCCTATCAGGTATTACAAGTTGAGAGATCTGAAGTCTCAAAGGCATTGAGGGGCTGAGCGGTGAATGGGTGGGTGGGTGGTAAACAGGAAGGTTGATCTGCTTCCTGTTCTGTTTCAAAATATGACATGTAATTCTTTATTACTGTGACAGACCTATAAACAAATAAATGAACTAAATATGCTGAGTATATTTAGTATAGCGTCTATATAGAGATATACAGATAAACAAGATAGGCAGATGAACAGGGGAGCAGATGGATAAACAGACAGGCAGACAGATACTAGGGCTGAAGATAGAAACTAACTTTAGGATTAATTTAAGTAGCTCATCTCTGGGTGAGACTAACTCCACCGCTCTGCAGCTTTTTATGGCTTGTGACTCTTCACCTAAGTGTGACAACCCATGCAATTTTGCACATCCATGGTGGTGTTACTGTTCAGGTGTGTTTAATGGCCACATTGCTGAGATTTCACAGGTATATCATTCCTGTCATATCTAGAAGACTCAGTCTTGCAGCAGACTTTCTGGTCTTTTGACTCTGTAGTCTTTCTGCACCCTCTTCTGCAGTGTTGCCTGTCTTAAGTGTAAGGCTTATGTTGTAATGTATCAACTGAGGCTGAACACCTCACAGTCAGTTGCTGTCTGGTCTGCATTGTGACTAGTTGTGACTTTCTGACATGATCTCTGAGGGCTGGGAAAAGGAACATCTTTAATGGCTGGTGAATGAGAGTTCCACATACCTGGGTATAAAGGTAAGTATTGAGAAGCATTGAGGAATTATATTTGGATGGGAAACTGGCCTTAGTGGGCTCTCNCTTCTGGGTCAGATTCACCTTGATTTCTCCAAGTTCTGTATCTGAAATGTGTGGTGACTTCACAAAAGGGACCTTCAACTTCTGAGGCTCAAAAAGGAAAACAGCAATAGCCTGTATTGGGGAGCTTCATGTACACTACTGACAAAGAACTCAAAAGAAGTTTCTCCTGCCTGACAATGAAGTTTCTGTTACTCTGTGGCTCATGGGGAAGGCATTCTCAACCACAGGAAGTGTCATGACTTCATTTAAAGTATATACATATGTAGGCATGTGTTCCTATATGTACTATAAATAATTTAGGTAAATATGAAATAGTGATTCCCAATGTACTCTTTTTCTATAGTTTTTTTTTAATTCTTTCTCCAAGTTAATCCTTGTCTTTTGGTATCTGAGCCAGTGTGGTTTCTAGAAATGTTATTACCTTAAAACTCTGGACTACATTACACATGATATTTCTCAGAGTTCTCCCATGATGTACACTTCAATGCTGGCTGTGTCTGCTGGATGCACAATCTCTTGGAAGCCCTGGTTCTTAGTTTGTCTTGAGTCCCAACCTCATCAACCCAGAGAGCACAGTACTGGGGAGCATCCAACTTGATCTTCTGAACAGCAGGAAGCAGGGCTCACTGTGCCCTCTTAGGAGTCTGCCTACCACACTGGCCATGTCCCACTTCTACTAAGACAAAAGGGGGAACTTGAAGTTGGTTGGACAACTTTTCCAAATCAGTCTTTCCACCTGATGTCCTGTGTCATTCCCTCATTGTATGATAACCCACACAATGAGGCTAGAGTTCCAGGGGCCCTATGTACACCTTAGTAAAGGATTTACTTAAGGTTGAGGACCCAGCCAGCGGAAGTATTGCTTCTTTTATATTGAATTACTGCTCTGTCCTTTTAGTCTGCAGTGGGTAACTGAGAGTAGAGTCAGTGGAGTCTGACTTATACCAGTAACTGTGAGGAAATTTATAGGAAAAAGCAAAATCTGAACAAGGGGACTTGTTCTATCCAGGTCAGCAGTAGAAACAGCAACTGAGAGAAGAGAGGTAAGGTAACATTGGCTCTCATGGGAGACTGGGGAGGGTCCTGCTTTACTGTACAAGTGAACACCAAGGCTGTGTCCTGCTTTAATTAATGATTAGCATTTCTTTCTTCTCTTCTCTTCCCCATTCAGCTTCTGCCATACAGAGCCATGGCTTGGGCCTCCAGCTTTGATGCATTCTTTAAGAAGTTTAAGATGGAAAGCAAAATCATCTCCGATGAAACCATCAACAAGATTAAGACTTACATAGAGGAAAACAAACTTCAAGAAGCTGTTTCTGCGATGGAAAATGCACTGAGAGACATTGAGAGTGCTCCCTTGAACATAGCTGTGACAGGGGAAACAGGCTCAGGGAAGTCCACTTTCATCAATGCCCTGAGGGGGGTAAGGCAGGATAAAGCAGATGCAGCTCCCACTGGGGTGGTAGAGACAACCATGGAGAGAACTCCATACCCACACCCAAAGCTTCCCAACGTGACAATATGGGACCTGCCTGGCATTGGGACCACTACCTTCACACCACAAAACTATCTGACAGAAATGAAATTTGGTGAGTATGACTTCTTCATTATCATCTCAGCTACACGTTTCAAAGAAAATGACGCACAACTGGCCAAAGCCATTGCGGAGATGAAGATGAATTTCTACTTTGTCAGAACCAAGATAGACAATGACTTATATAATGAAAAGAAGGGTAAGCCTAAGACTTTCAAAGGAAGGAAGTCCTCAAGAAAATTCGAGATGACTGTTCAGAGCGTCTTCAGAATTCTCTCTACGGTGTGCCTCCAGTGTTCCTAGTCTCGAACTTTAATATATCAAAGTATGACTTCCCAAAGCTGGAAACCAAACTCCTAAGCGATCTCCCAGCCCACAAACGCTACGTCTTCTCACTGTCTTTGCAAAGTCTTACTGAGGACACCATTAACTACAAGAGAGATTCCCTGAAACAAAGAGCCTTCCTAGAGGCCAGAAAGGCTGGAGCATGGGCCACCATTCCACTTGGTGGCATGATCAGTGATGTCTTAGAGAATCTGGATGAAACATTCAATCTCTACAGGTCTTACTTTGGGCTGGATGATGCTTCACTGGAAAACATGGCCAAGGATTTTAACATGTCTGTGAATGACTTCAAGGTACACCTTCGGTTTCCCCATTTGTTTGCAGAACACAATGATGAGTCCTTAGAAGAAAAGCTATTAAAATATATCAAACACATTTCTTCGGTTACTGGTGGACCACTCGCTACACACATTTACTTTAAGAGGGCTTATTATTTGAAGAATCTCTTTCTTGATACTGCAGCCAATGATGCCATAGCTCTTCTGAATAGGAAAGGACTTTTTGAGAAGAAGGTGGGACCATATATATCTGAGCCCCCCGAGTACTGGGAAGTTTGAAAAAATGAGGCATGAGTTCCAATCTGTGTTTACTTTTAGCCTCACTTTGGGCACTGACTTTTAGTCTAGTCCTGAGGGGTGGGGGGTGGTCTCAGTGGCAGGCCAGCGGATTCATCCTTTTCCTTCTCCTGATCCAGATCACCATGGCAAGTGCTTAATAGTGCTGTGCTAGTAGAAAAGAAGTCTTCAACATCATACAAATATGAGAGCAAAATATATTTTCATTAAAATCATGTTAAAATTAAAACAAACACATGATGCGTATTTGGTTTGCATTTTTCTCCTCAAATGAATCCTGGATCTTTTACCCCTAGCAAAGTCTGAATGTACATCTGCATTCTCATGGGCAGCTCTTTTGGGGTTTTTTAAACAGGGGCATCTGGTACCCTATACAGTGTAGACAAACATAGTTTAACCCAGAACTGAAAATTAAACAGGTGATTCTAGATGTTGTCAAGGTAACAATTAACACTAATAACCCCATGTACTAACCAACCCCCAGCTCTTTGCTGACCACAGTAGTATTGGTGCTCTGTCGTTAAGGCATCTAAGCACCTCCACATTGCTTCTTCACAGGTGTATAGATGTATGGAAGATTGTTCTAAGCTTGTCACTCTGATGTGTCCTGCCACACTAGACTTCTTAATTCTTTGCATCTATTGATTTCATGAACTCTGTTGTCCTCCCTCTTTCCGTCCTCCACTGACACCTTTCTCCAGTCAGTTCAACCATCAGCTCACATGAGAGAACAGAAGGAACCTGCCTCTGTGTCCTGTGGCAGAGGTTGGCACACCTACATTGTGGCCTAAAGATGAATGTGAGCCTGTGGAGAAATGTGCCCACCCACACTCCTAAAATATACACCCCCTGACTCAGTATAGAAAACATTCACTGCCCAATGTTAGCTCAGACTCTAATCTGCTTCTGTGTGCCCCAGTACTTCACAGAGGAAAGCTGTTGCTGACACCTTGTAGAAAGAATTTGTCAGCAGCTGGCATAGACTGTGAATGAAAGCTAGACAGCCCAGGGTGGCAAACATGGCTCTGCCAGGCCTTGTCCTTCTCCTCCATTTCCTTTGCCTTGCTAAAAACAAACAAACAAACAAACAAACAAAGCCCATTAGATTCCATTCCTAAAGCTAGCCTCCAAGGCCTATCTTGTTTATCTGACCACTTCCTCTGCCTAAGGACAACTACCAAGGTCTAGTTATCAAAGAATTGATGTCCAGCAATCAAAAGCCCCTTTTGGCTCCCCTAATTAATATGCACAATTAAAATTAAACACTTCATTCTAACACTGGCTTTCCCTGTTTGCCTTTATAAATTGTTATGCCTATGAGCCTCCTCTCTATCCAGAAGTAGACATTTGTCCCCTTCAGGAACAAATAGCCTTTCCCATTCTCCCTTGTTCCTTTCCCCTCCTTGCTCCATGTAGTCCCATGTGTCTGTCTTTTAGTCCCTGCCCTTTGACCCTATGAGACCCTATTTTGTGCTGAGAACTTGGTCTGGGGGTTCCTGAGGCAAGACCCTTTCATCCTGTCCTTGACAAAGTTTGTCCCTGAGGATGGGAGCCCCTGGTCCTAGTTACAGGCACATTACAAGTACACATCACTGCCCACTGATAACAGTATGCTTCTGCTTACTCAGACTGTGGCATATGACTAGTACCCCCGCACCTGGATTATGGTTTATTTGTTTTGTTGACAGGTTAGAGTGGCCAGAGAGTCTGAACCTGTAGTAAAGAGGCTGATGTCTCGAGGATGTGTCTCTGATATTCTGGAGACAAAGTCATCCTTTGCCCCTACCACACACATCCTGTCATATTCTTACTGTTGTCTTGTCTAAGCCCTGAACATAACTCCTCCTTGGTTTCATTGTGAGAGTCACAGCACAATTGTAGGAGCTGAAGAACTGGGGTACAGCAGCTGACTTCATCATGCTGAAGCACCAGAGGCAAATTCTACTATCTTACCTCTGAGAGCCACAGAGCCAGGTGACAAACAGGGAAATCAACCTCATCAATAGTGGCCTTTCGGGAACACTCCTCCATTGTTGGTGGGAATGCAAGCTGGTTCAACCACTCTGGAAATCAGTCTGGCGCTTCCTCAGAAAATTGGACATAGTACTACCGGAAGATCCTGCAATACCTCTACTGGGCAGATATCCAGAAGATATTCCATCTGGTAACAAGGACACATGTTCCACTATGTTCATAGCAGCCTTATTCATAATAACCAGAAACTGGAAAGAACCCAGATGTCCCTCAACAGAGGAATGGATACAAAAAATTTGGTATATTTACACAATGGAGTACTACTCAGCTATTAAAAACAATAAATATATGAAATTCCTAGGCAAA
>LR752846.1:5766-54983 GCA_902729485.2 Mus minutoides
AGCTCCATAAATACATCACCCACTTCATAAATATTCATAAAACCTTCCTTGAAATCCATAGTTCAGAATCCACCAGGTTGATGACTGCCTTTGGGAAGGCCACCTTAACCTTTCTTTGGAACATGTGCTTCACTTAGCTTTTCTAAATAAACTTCTGTTCAAACTACCTATGTTTCATGGCTGAATTCTTTTTTTTTTTTAACTGAAAAAAACTTTTTTTTAAAATTTTTGCTTTTGAAACAGGGTTTCTCTATGTAGCTTTAGCTGTCCTGGAACTTGCTTTGTAGACCATGCTGGCCTCAAACTCATAAGATCTGGCTGTCTCTGGCTGTCTCTGCCTCCCAAGTGCTGGAATTAAAGGCTTGTGGCACTACTACCTGGCTTAGTTGAAAAATTGTATATTGTATATTTATATAATGTTCTCCCTCGCCTATTCTCCTCAGATTCTCCTCACCTCCTTACTCACCTCATTTTATGTTCTGTCTTTCAAAAACAAAATAAAACACACACACTCCCTGCAAAAACACAAAAATCAAAACAAGCAAAAGACTCATAAGGTGAAAAATGCTAAAACAAAGCAAAATGAAACAAAAAGTACCACTGAGTTCCTTTTGTGTTGGCCAACTACACCTGAAGCTCACTACTCCATGTGGGGCCTGGCCTGCTCCAAAGTGTGGTGAGTGTACCAGTGAGTATTGGGGAAACACTTCTTTTTTCATTTACAAGTAGATATCAATTTCTGATAGCTTCTTGGTTAGGGGTGGGACCCTGTGCACACTCTCCCTCTCAGTTCTGAGACCCAGTCAGCTTGAACCTATGCAGGTCTTGTGAATGTTCTGGCTGAACCCTTTACTTCAAGAAGACAAGAACAGAGAGACACCTGTAATATCTAGTGCAATGGCTGGGATCAACATCCTTCAGAGGCACGACAAACTCTCTGACTTTTGTGAGGTCAAGGGAGAAAAATGTGTAAAGAAGCCTTTGAAACACCCAAGTGCCACTTAAGATTGTCTACACTTTGCCTAAATGATATACAAAGGTTAAATCTAAAAGCTAGTGAAACTGCCCTCCTAGATGTTCAACAAAACTTGGAGGTCTACACCCATGAGGAGAGAGAGAGAAACAGAGACAGAGAGAGAGACACAGAGACAGAGAAGCCATGAGGCCATTCAAAGGACCCAAACTGAAAAGCACAGATCAAGAAGAAACTTGCCAAGGACTGACTTTGTCAAGAGTCCAAAACAAAACCAGAACATTCCTTTCTCTGCTTCACCAGGTTGAGCTAGAAATCAGTTGATGCTGGCTGAAGAGGGAAGAATAAGGGAATTGTCCCCAGTATAAAGTGACCCCAGGGCTCTAGGGACCACCCAGTCTTTCCATCCTAGGTCAACTTCCTAAGGGAAAATATATACTCTGAATTATTGTTGGATTCAGGGTATGGAAGCCAAGAAAACTGACCAGATATGGAAACGTAAAAACAAAACTTTTATTTCTGAACACTCGGGGAGGCAGCTAGTTAAGGGTCTGAACCATGTCCCTGAAAGAGGATTATTCTTTGTTGTTGTTGTTGTTGTTGTTGTTGTTTGTTTTTCAAGACAGGTTTTCTCTGTGTAGCCCTGGCTCTCCTGGAACTCACTTTGCAGACCAGTCTAGCTTTGAACTCAGAAATCTGCCTCCCTCTGCCTCCCAAGTGCTGGGACTAAAGGCATGTGCAACCACTGCTCGGCTGAGATTGTTCATTTTTAAAGGGTGGGAACACAAAGCAAGTGGGGAGCTGGGGAGAGCTGCAGTGTTATCCAATTGTATTTTGACATTATGGGTTAAGCAAGGGAGTACCCATTGAAGACTGAGCCCATCTAGAGTACCTAGCTTCAAGGTCTGTTGCAGTAAATCTCTGACCCAAATAAGTCCGGGTAAAGACAACACAACTCAATTGATATGAATATAAGCTGCAAGCTTAGATTGGGCAAATCTACCACTACACTACTATATTTCCCATCTATGAGATCCCTCATAACTTGCAGTTTCTCCAGGCCATGGGCTTCTGCTCCATTTTCCTTCCACCTCCTCTTCTCTCTTCCTCTTTTTCCCCTCCTCCTTCTCTCCCAAACTTTCAGCTCTACCTTCCCTTCTAAAGCCCAAACAGGGGCTCTAACCTTTATTTTACAAACTAAGGTGAGGAGAAGCTTCACAGGAAGTAACCAGAGTACTGACTCATTCCTTGTTTGAAACCCCTCCCAGGAGAGTGGAATTAACATAAAAACACTTAGTTCATTGTCCTAGACATTGGGTCCAGAGTTCAAAATGATAAGGAAATGTAAGAGGAATGAGTCAGCTGCATGTAGTTAATTAGGATATAACAGGCAATTGGTTATATATTTTTATAACTTATGCACTTGGGTTTAGATAGCAATTTCTATATTTCTTACTGGTTAACAGACAATTAAGAAAATATTAGGAGGAATTGGATAGGTATCCATTCTTAGGCCTGGGAACATGAACTTGTTTGATCCTGCCAGCAAGATGGAGAAGTTATCCTTGAGATATCTAGAATCAGACAACTGTCTCCTTTATAAGTTGTCCCTGAGATCTCTGGGCTTACACAACTGATTATGAAAGACCCACAATGTGAGGACTCCCTCATGTTCTGACTCAGGAGAGGTGACCCCTCCAAATCACTCACGAGAAACGGTCTTGATGCAAACTGCCAGAGGACTTTTATTCCAAGAGCGCTCTGGGACCCACAGTCATACCCCATGTAGGGTTAAAGGACCATGGGCCCTGAGTAGCTGGGTAAGGGGGTATTTAAAGGAAGAAACCACAACTCAAGGGGGTAGGGAGGGCATTGTTGGAAAATACCAAAAATACCAGTTAAGAGTCACTAGGAAGTGCAGAGGAAGTGGAAAGTCAAGACAGTTTTCTACGAGCTTCTAACAATAGCACATTTGCATAGCGGGTTCCAGCAGTGGTCAGTGTGGGTCAGGATGACTTTCTTTGAATGAACACTCTCTAAATCCAGGAAGCAGGTGGGTGGAGGAATGTTGATATCTGTTTTATGATTAGCATGCCTTGGAGCATTGAGTCACAAAGGTCACATTCTCAAGCCTGGACCTAAAGGCCTAGTTTGTATGTTTTACTTTTTCAATTACAACAGAAGCTGTTCTGCTGTAAGGAAGTCCCTAGCTCCTCTAGGACCTGGGATCTTGCATTTAGTTTCTTCCTATGGTTAAATGACATCTGAAAACAAAATGGTAGTCCTTAGAATACTTTTCTTTTGCTTGTTTCTGACACTACCACCTCATCAGAATTGTTGTCAGAATTGTTACGGTACAAGCCTGGGCCCCAGTATCCATAACTACCAATTCTCAGCTCCTCTCACAATGAGCCAATTAACAGACAAGTCACAATGAAAAGGAGAGAAAGGAAAATTATTCATTCAGTGGGAAGAGGGACAAAGAGGTGTAGTGATTCCCAAATCCCTCTTCAGGGTCCAGAGATGAGGCTCAGGCTTAAACAGAGGGCAGGAGGAGCTCAGGGCTAAGAGTCCTGGTCAGGGTGTGGTCCTGCCCATCACTGACCCATCACTGTCTCAGCTACAGTCTCTCCTGCAAGGTAGTCTGACAAGTTCTCAGAACTCTGGGGGGTCTCTAGAGAGACAAGCTCCCTCTCTCACTGGTACCAGGCTTCAGCCCTTTTCTTCTCCCTGGAAAATTTAAGATCCTTGAAGACCTTAATAATCTGATAATTGAAGAGACAGGCACACATTTCTCTCAGAACATCTTTATTCCTGCTAGGAATGTCATAAGCTACAGAGACTGTCCTGGGAACGTGAAGAGGAAAACAGAGATTCTATCTCCCTGCAATGGAAACCCCTGCCACCACTGCTGTGTCCAAGGGAAGCAGCAGATGATGACATGGCTTTGTTTTGAGGGCATCTGAGAGCAGCCAGAAGCTTGGCAGGAGAAGCAATAGTCTGAGCATGTCTCAGACACACAGGACCGGCTAAGGCTGGATCCCTCCTCAGAGAGATCTGGGAGTGAGAAATTATCTCACAAAGCCTTCATAGCCATATAGGACACTCTGGTAGCTCTATTCTGTAGAAGAGGAGCGCCCACTGCTCAGAGGGACAATAAAACCTGCTCAAAGACAAAAGAGTGTAAGAGCCTTAGTCCCAACCAGGCCATGCTCTCAGACATGAGCCAGGCAAGAAACAGTTTTCCTTCAATACAAATTCCATAGGAAATTACGTCAGAAAAAACATTCCAAGCATGGAGAGTCAACAGAGCAAAGGGAAAATTGCCAAACAAGTAAACAGGGAAGACAACAACATGGAGGAAACCATGTGTAACTTCACACCTGACCTGGGCGGGGATATAAAGACCCAGCAGGCTCAGGAGACTCCACATCTGCATACTTCCTCTCCACCTGCTCCTCTGACCTACTCCATCCTCAACCAAACTCCAGAACCATGACCTGCTGTGGCTGTTCAGGAGGCTGTGGCTCCAGCTGTGGGGGCTGTGGCTCCAGCTGTGGGGGCTGTGGCTCCTGCTGTTGCAAGCCTGTGTGCTGCTGCAAGCCTGTGTGCTGCTGTGTGCCAGCCTGTTCCTGCTCCAGCTGTGGGGGCTGCAAAGGAGGCTGTGGCTCCTGTGGGGGCTGCAAGGGAGGCTGTGGCTCCTGTGGGGGCTGTAGCTCCTGTGGGTGCTGCAAGGGAGGCTGTAGCTCCAGCTGTGGGGGCTGTGGGTCCTGTGGGGGCTGCAAGGGAGGCTGTAGTTCCTGTGGGGGCTGTGGGGGCTGCAAGGGAGGCTGTTGTCAGTCCAGTTGCTGCAAACCCTGTTGCTCTTCAGGTTGTGGGTCATCTTGCTGTCAATCCAGCTGTTGCAAACCCTGCTGCTGTCAGTCCAGCTGTTGCAAACCTTGCTGCTCTTCAGGTTGTGGGTCTTCTTGTTGCCAGTCCAGCTGCTGCAAGCCCTGCTGCTGTCAGTCCAGCTGCTGCAAGCCCTGCTGCTGTCAGTCCAGCTGCTGCAAGCCCTGCTGCTGCCAGTCCAGCTGCTGCAAGCCCTGCTGCTGCCAGTCCAGCTGCTGTGCCCCTGTGTGCTGCCAGTGCAAGATCTGAGGTATACTGGTCACAGTCCTCCACTAATCCTGCAGACCAGCTCTCTCCAGACAGCGACAGGAGTAGCAGCCCTGAGCTCTGAGGTTCTCTCCTGGGTCTTCATTCTTTGGTCTTGAAGCTGCATCTCCAGACTGAGGGGGTGAGTCCTGGGGTGGAGAACTCCTCTTGCTGGAAGCTCACTCTTCATTCCACACTCAGTAGATCAGATCTTCCTCCACTTTCTTCTCTCCAGTCTGCAAGACTCTGACCTCCTTGGCACCTGGCCTCACCTGGAGGCTACATCAAGACCACAGGTAGGTGGCAGGCTATGGAGTTCACCACAACTTGAGGCTCCAGGGAGCTATGAACTCCTTTTCATCAAGCATTGGCGCAGCCAGGCTCATCTCTATGTGACCTCCCCTGGGTTTCCATTCTTTCTGATTCTGTCTGGGTGAGCACACCTGTGCCTTTGATACAAACATTCTTCAATAAACATTCTCTGCCCGCTGTATTTCTTATGTGGTTCTTTGTTCTCATAACTGATTAGTAAATTCTCCCATTTTCTCCTTACCCAATTTGTCCTCTGAGGTTCCTTGTGTTACTCCATGGTGCACTCTTCTGCCATCTTTTCCACACCCCAACTCCCACCAGAGCCAACCCCATCACATCCAATATGAAGCAGACTGAGCCAGGAAATCTAGGCCCCACAGCAGCTCCTTCAGAGTTGGGAATCTTTGTAGAATCTGGAAACAGACATGACATAGTACATGGTTTTTATTTGTTTTATCTTTAGTCACTGAGTCAGAAACAAACAATTGAAAGGCAGCCATGTGACCAAGAACTGGACTGCACTAAGGGGTGCTGATAATTCTTTCATGGGTGTAGCCAGAGACTCTGCATTTAGCTGTGTGGTCTCAAGCCTTTCTTGGGTATCCAAACCTGCCTTGTTTGCCAAGAATCCACTTAGGCTTACCCCGGGGGGAGTAAGGCATGCTAAGACATATGTCTGTGTCCTGTAGTCTCTTATTGTGATCATGAGTTAAGATCAAAGAAACGAAAAAACAATTTCTTCATTTGCATAGGCTACTTCTCATTTGTAGAAGCCATTGTGGCCCAGGAGTGAGTCACAGATCAGTAGCACAGGACACATCCCATTGCTGTGGGGATATCTGATAGACACTGGGGGTGGGGGTGAGGGATAGAATCAGAGAGTTTGATAGAAGGCATGTCATCCAGATGAGAAAGCTAGTGTTCCATACTCATAATTTCTCACCCTCTTTTAGCTTCTCTTCCTCGAGTTCAGGGCCTCACACACACTAAGTACATGCTCTACCAACTCAGCTACCTCCAAGCACCAGACTTGTATATTTCTTACTATAAGAACTAAGGTCCCCGGACTGCTATAAGAAATTATAGAAACTGAATAGGTTCAAATAGGAGAAATGTATTTTCTCTGAAAGTGGGAAGCCAGAGTCTAAATCCAAGGTCTCAGCCAAGAGCTGAGAGCCCCTATCTCTGGACTGAGGGAGAACAGGTGTTCCATCTGGTGGATGTTGACATTCTTAGAGTCTTAGTTCCTATTCTATTGCTGTGGTAAGTAAGACATCATGATCAAGGCAACAAACTGAAGAAAAGGTTTATTGGGAGCTTACATCAGGTTAGAGTCTATGACTGTCAAGGCAGGGAGTATGGCCGCAGGCAGTAATTGAGAGCTTACAGGAGACAACCACCACAAGGAAGAGAAAACCCTAACTGGGAATGTTGAGGGCTTTTGAAGCTTCAAAGCCCACCTCCAGTGGCACACCTCCTCCAACAAGGCTACACCTCCTAATCTTTCCCAGACCAACTGTGGATCAACTATTCAAATACATGAGCCTATGGTGGCCATTCTCATTCAGACCACCACACATAGACTGGAGGTTGCAGCCTTCTAAGCAGTCTTCCTCCCTCCCTGGTCATATTTCCTCTGCCTTTGTAGGCCTCTATCTTTCTATTTTGTAAGGCTATGATGGGATTTAAGGTTGACCCAAATGTTCTAGGTAAGCTCATTTCTCTTTTGGTCTTATTGTTCTTTGTTTTGAGTCTATTAGGGGTTGATTTAAATTTAATTTCATTTAATGCCTATCTATGGCTGTTTTGCCTGCATGTACGTCTGTGTACCTGCAGAAGTCAGAAGAGGGTGCTGGATCCCCTGAAACTGGAGTTGCACGTGGTTATAAGCAGCCTTGTAATGCAGGAAATTGAGAACAGGTCCTCTGCAAGAGTATCAAGTGCACTAAACCACTAACTAATCCATCTCTCCAGCCCCTGGTCTCTTGTTTTTATAAGACAGAATTGCAGATGGGCTTTGAACTCAAGAAATCAATCCTCTGTCTCCATCTTTGAAGCCCTGGAACTATAGGCATAAAAACCATCCCCATTTAGGCTCATTTCTAAATTCTTTTGTTGTTGTCATTTTTAGATTTATTTATTTATATTTATATTAGTACACCATAGCTGTCTTCAGACACACTGGATCCCATTACAGATGGTTTCTAAGTCACCATGTGGTTGCTGGGAATTGAACTCAGGACCTCTGGAAGAGCAGTCAGTGCTCTTAGCTGCTGAGCAACTAGAAAGCAGAAAGAGATGGACTTTCCATCGGCCATCTTCTTTTTCTTCGGCTCAGGACCATAAATACTGGCATCCACACTCAGAATAGGTCTTCCCACCTCAGTTAAACCTTTTTGAATTTTCCTTCATACACACATCCTCTAAGTGTGTCTCTTAGATGATTTGGGGAGTGTGTGTGGAAACATTTTATTTATTTAAAAAGAAACATCATGAGTGCACCCAACTCATTTTTTTCAAAGCAAGTGCCATGCCCAGCATCTGAGTAAGGGCCACCAAGCTCTATGAAGCTGCCTCTACAAACCCTGAAGCACAGGACTCGTGGGAAATAGAAATGTACCATCCAATTACCAAACAAGCATGCACAATTCAATGGCCATGAAAAATAGATTAATCAAAAGATTTTGTTTAGTTCAAGTTATATGGAAATTTTATATGCATAAAACATAGTGTGTAATCAGAAGGACCCATCAGTGGTCACTTCTAGAGCAAACTAACTTGAGTTAAAACATTAAACTAGCTTAACTTCTCTTTTTCAAAGTACTTCAAAGCCTCACCAAAGTAAAAAAAACAAAAAAACAAAAAACAAAAACAAAAACAAAAACCATGTTTTGACCATTCCAAAAGCTGTTGTACCGATCCGACCCCATGCATTCCCCTTGTGGTATACAAAGACAGCTGCTAACAGAGCAAAGTTAAAAGCCAATATAGAAAAGAAACTGGTCCCTTCAAGTGAGAGTCAACGTCAGACCTTTATTTATATTCTCTCCCTTTCCCTGTCATGTCTTTTCACATTGTCTTTGGAGAATAAGCAACTATGCACAGTGAATTGGCTGGTTTTGTGTCAACTTGACACAAGCTGGAATTATCACAGAGAAAGGAGCTTCAGTTGGGGAAGTGCTTCCCTGAGATCCAGCTGTAAAGCATTTTCTCAATTAGTGATCAAGGGGGAAAGGCCCATCTCTGGGATGGCAGTCTTGGGTTCTATAAGAAAGCAAGCTGAGCAAGGTCAGGGAAACAAGCCAGTAAGGAACATCCCTCCATGGCCTCTGCATCAGCTCCTGCTTCCGGACCTGCTTGAATTCCAGTCCTGACTTCCTTTGGTGATGAACAGCAGTATGGAAGTATAAGCTGAATAAACCCTTTCCTCCCCAACTTGCTTCTTGGTCATGATGTTTGTGCAGGAATAGAAGCCCTGACTAAGACATGCAGCTTGTGGATTCATACTCCCTCCTGAGACCTCTCCTGACCACCACAGTGTGACCAGCACAGGAACCCTCTCCATCTGACAGGAACCTATGCCCAGTCCTCACCCCTTCCCCTGCAGGAGTAACATTACTAAGTGACTCTAATACTGCTGCAAGAAGGGGAGACTTCTTACTGCTTGGTTGCCTTGATATCAATCAACCATTTAAATAAAGCTTAAAATTAAAAACTAGAAATTAAACCGCACACAGACAACCTTAGGAAAATGCAGAGTAATTAGTTACTATAAAGTCTCCCTCCTCTACTCCCAACATTCACTTTTCCTGCAATAATCCTAAATATCCATGTGGCTCTTCCTTTTCAAGAACACTTCCTTTTCAAGAATCAGCATGCTGGAAGCTGTGGGACAAACAGGCCTTTTCAAGCCCATGTTATCCACCGGGCTGGTCTTTCCTGTTCTCAGTCTGCACACCCAAAGTGCTAAAAAGCTTCTGGAGAGGGCTACTGGGGGATGGGGCAGCCTGGCTCCCTGCTGAGGAGGTGGGCAGGGAAAGCCCACACACACAGTGGAGTCCTCCTCAGCTTGATCGCTCTGTGAGGTAGAGACTTCCGGTCAGAGAGGAGCCTTGGCAGGAGGGGGCTGTGTGGCTTGGTTTTCAGAGCTCTGGGCATCAGAGGAAGCAGGAGCATGTCCAGACACCCCTGTGGCCACATAGCACAGCCTTTCCACAGCTGTCTCTTTGAGAGCAGTTTGTCATAGCCTGAGAGGAGATCTCTGCAGCATAAGCAGGTGACACCCTCACTGAAGCAGAGTTCTTGACTTTAATTTGGGTACTTGTGGAAGGGCCCAAAAATCTGCCTGGCTTAGGACCAGTCTTACAGTTCACACCTTCATCTTCTTCACTAAGAGCTATCAAGCCTCCTCTTTCAAATTGGAGCCATATGTAAGGCTTCCTAGTCTTCCAAAGTCCAACATTCTATCAGTTCATGAGCCACACGCCAGTACCTTACGCCTTTACCTTCTCAAGCATCAACTCGGCTACCGAGTAATAGCTCCAAATGTATGCAACATTATTCCCTGCTTCTCTTTTGAAGATGTTTTTACTATGAATTCTTCCTCCCAGCTGCTTATCAATGGTATCTGTCCCATCTGTTTCTATCGCATAGACACCAGTAATTCTACTCTCACAGCTTGCACCAGATGTGTTAAAACAGTGGAGAACCCAAACTCTTGATTCTTGGCAAACTAAGCCATAGGAATCACAGAAGTCTGTTGAAGCCTTAAAGAATATGCCTCCTTCTCATTGGCCAAGTAGTCAGGCAGGCTATATGGGTGAGGGATGCCAAAGCAATCAGCCTCTTCCTGCGCGGCGGCTCAAGTCTGCAGGTCGGGCAGGAGGGGTTATGAACCTCCCAGTGTATTTGAATGAATGCTTATCACGGTCAAGAATACATGCCCTGGATTTATCTGTTTTTAGAGGGAAACGACCACTAAACCTAGATGCCAGCATAGAGGCTTTAAAGCAGTACAGACCCTTGCTAGGCTGTGTAAAAGCAGCCGCCCATGATCAGCCCGTGCATAGCTAGCAATTCTGCTTTGTGGCCTGCCACCAGACACCAAAATTTTGTCTTCAGAATCTTTGAAACAATCACAGTCCCAGACCTTTTCGGCTATCATCTGGAGCCCACAAACCCTGTGCAGGCACTCCTCGAATGCACCCTCTGTCACGTGAAGGCAGAGTTCCTGAACCATCCAACAGCTGAGGATGTCTGCTGTATCAGACACGGCATGGTCTGAGTCGTAAAGTCTGAGAGGTGGGGCTGGGAGCATGAACTCCACTTTGAGAAACACAGCTGAGGTGACCCCGCTGCCTTAACAGAAGAAAACGCTGAATAGTGGGGATCACCAGGCCCCGCCAGGGTCTTCCTGGGCCAGTGGACTCTAATTGGGTGCACACAGAAGCCTGGTGCCTGAGGTGCTCATATCATCAGGGAAGCCAGCTCTGTCCTCCCTCAGGGTGACCCCCAGGCTTTGAGATCTGCCAGCCACCCAGTACCTGTTTCTTCTGCATCAGTGGTCATAGTGGTGAATGCTTACCTGACCTTCAGCCACCAGGTCCTCTCTTAGGTGATATTTATTTATTTATTTATTTTTATTAGATATTTTCTTAATTTACATTTCAAATGCTATTCTGAAAGTACCCTCCCCCCTCCCTGCTCCCCTGCCCACCCATTCCCACTTCTTGGCCCTGGCGTTCCCCTGTATTGGGGCATATAAAGATTGCAGTACCAAGGGGCCTCTCCTCCAAATGATGGCTGACCAGGCCATCTTCTGTTACATATGATGCTAGGGACACGAATTCTGGGGGTTCTGTTTAGTTCATATTGTTGTTCCTCTTCTAGGGTTGCAGACCCCTTCAGCTCCTGGTGTTCTATCTCTAGCTTCTCCAATGTGGGCCCCGTGCTCCCTCTTATGGATGACTGTGAGCATCCACTTCTGTGGGAGTCAGCTATATCAGGGTCCCTTCAGTAAACACTTGCGTCCTATGCAATAGTGTCTGAGTTTAGTGACTGATTATGGGACGGATCCCCGGTGGGTTAGTCTCTGTATGGTCCATCCTTTCATCTTAGCTCTAAACTTTGTCTCTGTAACTCCTTTCATGGGTATTTTGTTTCCTATTCAAAGGAGGAATGAAGTATCCACACGTTGGTCTTCCTTCTTGATTTCCATGTGTTTTGCTGATTGTATCTTGGGTGTTCTAAGTATCTGGGCTAATATCCATTTATCAGTGAGCACATATCCAATGACTTCTTTTGTGATTGGGTTACCTCACTAAGGATTATGTCCTCCAGATTCATCCATTTGCCCAAGAATTTCATAAATTCATTTTTTTAATAGCAGAATAGTACTCCATTGTGTAAATGTACCATATTTTCTGTNAGGGAGCTAAAACCATCCAGTGGAAAAAGGACAGCATTTTCAACAAATGGTGCTGGCACAACTGGCAGTTATCATGTAGAAGAATGCGAATTGACCCATTCTTATCCCCTTGTACAAAGCTTAAGTCTAAGTGGATCAAAGACCTCCACATAAAACCAGAGACACTGAAATTTATAGAGGAGAAAGTGGGGAAAACTCTCGAAGATATGGGCACAGGAGAAAGATTCCTAAACAGAACAGCAATGGCCTGTGCAGTCAGATCAAGAATTGACAAATGGGACCTTATGAAATTGCAAAGCTTCTGTAAGGCAAAAGACACAGTCAGCAAGACAAAAAGGCCACCAACGGATTGGGAAAGAATTTTTACCAATAGGGGACTAATATCCAACATCTACAAAGAGCTAAAGAAGCTAGACTTCAGAAAAATGAATAGCCCCTTTAAAAAATGGGGTACAGAGCTAAACAAAGAATTCTCAATTGAGGAAATCCGAATGGCTGAGAAACATCTGAAAAAATGTTCAACATCCTTAATCATCAGGGAAATGCAAATCTTAGGTGATTTTTAATCCCATTAAACTGACAAGCAAGCTTGACCATTATACCCACCCACCCCAACATCTTAGGCCAGCAGTAGTAAGTACAAATCTATACAGAGCACCGTTAGCTCCTGAATCCCCATTGTCACCATCTAAACCACCCAGAACAGATTCTGGCAGGATCTACCTTGGATCATGACACCAGTGCTCTGTGGGATAGGGGGCAGAAGATGGCATTTACAGGGACCCTCACTCCCAAGGAGGAGACAATAGAAGAAATCTATCCCCAGAAGTCTGAGATCCTGCCAGCCAAATTTATCTAGGGACTGAGGTTTTGGGTAAGAACTCTACAGCTTGGTACCGTCTTGTAGACCACAAAGGTCGCATTGGACTCCAGGCCACCCTCAAGCCCCTTTCCTCTCTCTGGAAGGGCAGCACCCCAGCAGCTCAGGAGTCTTACCAGCCTATCCTTTACCTGAAAAGTACACATATCCCCCACCTTATTTTCCTTTGTCTAAGTGCCTTTCTATTGCCATGGTAAAACGTCATTAGGAGGGTGACTGATGGAAGAGTTTATTTGGGATTGTGTTCCAGAGAGATCAGAGTCCATCATGGAAGCAAGGAACAGAAGGGAACAGCAGGCGGAGCTATAGCAGCAGGAAGCCGAAAGCTCACACAAGCAGCAGAAAGAACCACTGGAAATGGCTAAGCCTTTACACCCATCTAAACTTGTCTTTAGTGACCCTTTCCCCCAAGAGGCCACGCCCCCATACCTTCCAATAGAACACCACTAACTGGAGACCAAATCTGTGAACCCAGGGGGAAGGGAGCATTTCTCCCTCAAACCATCACACCTTCACCCCTCCTACCGTGAATGGCTCTGGAGTGAAGTGGGTTTCTCATGCGTTCCACGGGAACTCACATCATGAAGGAGGAGCATTCCTAGATCATTCCCTAATGCCCCATCTCTGTTCCAGGCTGCTTCTGAGAAGGCTGACCAGCTCTGTGCATTGCATGCCCAGACAGACAAGTAAGCAGTTAATCATCAGGCTGTGTCTGCAGGACACGCTTCTTTAACAAGGGATATCATTACTCAGCATCTTTGCAGTCTTGATAGGCTATGTTTGGCTTAGTGACTCCTTCCTCAGTGGTTTCTTTCACCTCTTTCAAGCAGAAAGAGAAAAAAAGCCACATCTCTAATACTTGACCTGGAAATATCCTCAGCTAAATATCTACATTAACCACTTACAAGGTCTGCTTCTTCACCTCCTTGGCACCAGGACCACGTGCATATAACACGATTGCCTGCCCTCAGGTTTCTAATAACTGCCATTTCTTTCTCAGACCTCTATGGCAGAGTCCTTGACACCCACATATCCACCAACAATCTATTCCAGACTGTGTGGCCTTTTCTGTGATGTGTTAAATGTGTTTCCATGCCTAAATACCTAAATCCAAGACTCTGTTGTGTGGTTTGGTACTATCTGAGCTGCATCGCAGGTTCATGTATTCCAGTACCATCCTAGCAGCCCTCTGCTCCCAGATACCAAAGTCTGCATTTGTTTTCCGTGATCCCTTAACAAGTGATACTGGTGTAGCACTTTGTATCTTTTGACATTTTCTCCTAAATTCTGGTGACAGAAATCTGAAATTGTGGTTTTTAGCAGGGTCCCTTCTGCTGGAGAGTACAGGGTCATTCCAGGTGACTGACATTTCCTGACTTGTGATCAAATGAGTGCAATTTGCCTCCTCAGTCACACAGTATGCTCTCCCACATGTCTGTCTGTTGATCTGTCTGTCCATCTGTCTGTCTGTGCTCTCCGTAAAAGCTCTTATTGTGGCATGTGGAGACCACACAGATAAAGCAGGGACCTCTCTGCATCTTAAGATCATTAACTTGGTCTTCAAAGACCCTTTCACACAGTACTGTCATTTGTTCTTTTGCTAGATAAGGTGACAGTCACAAACCACACATATTGGGAACTGGATAACCCATAAGGATGGACCAGAGTAGAGAGAAGTCACTATAGCTCAGCAGAGGTGCTGTCTATCTTTTGGGTATATCAGCACCATATCCCAGGGGTCCATTTCTTGCATGGTTCCAGTGCATTGTGCCATGAGGCAGGTTCTCTGAAGAACACAGGAGATGGTGAGTGCAAGAGAAAGAAATTGGGGCATTCTGTAGCTCACATCCATGGTTGCCAACTCACCCTGTGGCTTACACGCAGTCGCCAACCTGCTTGCTTATTCCTGTGGTTCACACCTGTGGCCGCTGACCTGACACGTGGTCATCAGTCTGCCCTGTAGCTCACACATACATCTATCATGCTCAAACAGGGTTGCTGACCTACCCACTCATTCGTCCTATTAACTCAGTTCTGCTGCTATGGGTCAGTAGCTAAAGGTTTGTCTGTCTAGCTTCCCTGACCCCTGGCCAAGAATGTACATCCAGATCTGTCACAAGGAGCCCTCTCTTCCACAGGAACGACATCCCCAATAGAAGTGGCCACATGCCTCAGCCCATCCTCCTGAGCCTCCAATTCATGTATGTGGGCTCGGCCTATGATCCTGGTTTCCTAACCACCTGTGTGTGGACTTCAGAGTCCCACAACAGATGAGAACATAGATTCATGTCTATGCTGGTGCCTAGAACATGTAAGTCAACTCTGTACCATCCATCCCACATGAAAACTATGCATGTGACTTATGTGGGTAGTGTATCTGTACTCTTGGTATGTGTAGAATGTGTTGTGTGCGGGCACATATTTGTGTATATGGTGTTCATGATGCAATATGCTCATGGTCACTGTGTGCTTGTATGCATGTATAGTTTGTACAGGTATAAAAAAGTGTATGCATCATGCACAGTGCATTTGTAGCAGATATAAAGTGTGTGCATGTCTGTACATGTAGTGTATACTCAGAGTACATATATAAAGTATGTGTGTATACAAACACAGTGTGTGTGGGTGCAAGCACCTCCTACTCCCGGTTTTTGGTTGGTTCCCCTGCCTCTCTGCCTGGTTTTCATTGTGCCATACTGGCCTTCTGCCTTCAATTCCCAGCTGATGCCCATCTGTAGAACTGTCTGGATCCCCCCCCCCCACACACACACACAACTTGATCACGTCTCCCTGTCCCTTGCTGCAGGCGTCTCAAGCAACCCTGCATGAGTTTCGGATCAGTTTTCAGAACATCTTGGTGTGATACCCAAGGCTCTTAGGACCTAGAGAACAGAAAGTATTTCAAGCTTGTTTCCTGGCTCTCCCATAACAAGGCAGGTTCCTGTGTTGAATGCTCCAAGCAGGCCTACCCCTTAAAGGCCTTGAGAGCACCCCAGCCTCTCTCCATGCTAAAGTCCTCCGCAGCTCAGCTCTGATTTTGCAAGGCTGTAGCTAAGCTAAGCCATATCAACTGTACTGTGTGTGTGTGTGTGTGTGTGTGTGTTTTGTCTTTTTTCCCAGATTATCAAAGTTACCCAAGAAGCCATTGCCTTGATTCTCCACTGCCCCATGCTGGGTCTGCTGAGATTGGCTTCATGAGTAGAGTAGACAGAATGATGCGCACTGCACTAGGGACTAATACAGTATGCTCAGAGGAGGACTAGGCAGAAGATGTGTATGGGAGCGTATTGCTGGTCAGTAAGTAGAATAAAGAACCACATAAGAAATACAGCGGGCAGAGAACGTTTATTGAAGAATGTTTGTATCAAAGGCACAGTGTGCTCACCCAGACAGAATCAGAAAGAATGGAAACCCAGGGGAGGTCACATAGAGATGAGCCTGGCTGCGCCAATGCTTGATGAAAAGGAGTTCATAGCTCACTGGGGCCTCAAGCTGTGGTGAACTCCATAGCTTGCCACCTACCTGTGGTCTTGATGAGGCCAGGTGCCAAGGAGGTCAGAGTCTTGCAGACTGGAGAGAAGGAAGTGGAGGAAGATCTGATCTACTGAGTGTGGAATGAAGAGTGAGCTTCCAGCAAGAGGAGTTCTTCTCCACCCCAGGACTCACCCCCTCAGTCTGGAGATGCATCTTCAAGACCAAAGAATGAAGACCCAGGAGAGAACCTCAGAGCTCAGGGCTGCTGCTCCTGTCGCTGTCTGGAGAGAGCTGGTCTGCAGGATTAGTGGAGGAGTGTGACCAGTACACCTCAGATCTTGCACTGGCAGCACACAGGGGCACAGCAGCTGGACTGGCAGCAGCAGGGCTTGCAGCAGCTGGACTGACAGCAGCAGGGCTTGCAGCAACTGGACTGACAGCAGCAGGGCTTGCAGCAGCTGGACTGACAGCAGCAGGGCTTGCAGCAACTGGACTGACAGCAGGAAGACCCACAACCTGAAGAGCAACAGGGTTTGCAGCAGCTGGACTGACAACAACAGGGCTTACAACAGCTGGACTGACAGCAGGAAGACCCACAACCTGAAGAGCAGCAAGGCTTGCAGCAGCTGGACTGACAGCAGCATGGCTTACAGCAGCTGGACTGACAGCAGGAAGACCCACAGCCTGAAGAACAGCAGGGTTTGCAACAGCTGGACTGACAGCAGCAGGGCTTGCAGCAGCTGGACTGACAACAGCTGGATTTACAACCGCCACAGGAGCCACAGCCCCCACAGGAGCCACAGCCTCCCTTGCAGCCCCCACAGGAACTGCAGCCTCCCTTGCAGCCCCCACAGGAGCCACAGCCTCCCTTGCAGCCCCCACAGCTGGAGCAGGAACAGGCTGGCACACAGCAGCACACAGGCTTGCAGCAGCACACAGGCTTGCAGCAGCAGGAGCCACAGCCCCCACAGCTGGAGCCACAGCCCCCACAGCTGGAGCCACAGCCTCCTGAACAGCCACAGCAGGTCATGGTTCTGGAGTTTGGTTGAGGATGGAGTAGGTCAGAGGAGCAGGTGGAGAGGAAAGTGTGCAGGTGTGGAGCCTCCTGAGTCTGGGACCTTTATATCCCTGTCTTAGGTAGCTGATTGGCTCACGGTCTCTTCCTTATGTCTATTTTTATACTGTCTACAGGGACATTGCCTGTGATTTAAAGTAACACAAACATTGCTATACCTTGTGACATACTTCCTACACATACTGTTTTCATCCCAAGCCTTCAATTATCTGATTTGAGGTTCTTGCATGGCTACGGTGCATTGCTGGGTGGCAGAAATGAATTCTCTGCAGTTTGCAGCCACTGGAGAGAATCTACACAGGTGGAAAGATATCATTCAAAGTTCTCCTGTGGTCACTCTCCATCCATTTTCTTCACCTTTGAAGTTCCAAATTATCAGTCAGGAAACTGCTCACACTGGTCAATAGCAGACTTCCTAAGATGGTAAGTATCCACCCAACCTGTTTATTAATGCATTACAGGTCTTTCATGATGGGTCTCACACTAACTCTTCAGAACCTTCTGCTTATTTTAAAATCACATATTCTAGACACTATACGCTTATAAGCTTTTTACAAAATACTTATCCCCTAAACAGGGGATAATGTTCCTCCCAGAAGCCACGGGTTGTCAAATAAAAAGCCCACCGCCAGGTGTAGGATTCTTCTCTTTTAGTTCTTGGTTCAGGGTATCCAGGAAACCCTACCCCCTTAGACAAGGTTGTAGTAGGTTGGTCTGCAGCTGCTTGTATTGTAATGCTAAATATTGTCCCTTTTGCCCCCAGAAAAGAGAGAAGACACATGTATAATATGACTTTACTTCTTAATTTAAAACTATTGGTTAAATAAAGATGTCCACAGCTAATAGCTGGGTAGAAAAGACATAGGTGGGGTTTGGGGTTCCAGGCCTAGGAGTCTGAGAAGACCATAAGGGGAGGAAAGGAAGATAGAGGAAAAGATGCCCTGGGGTAAGAACCTTAAAATAATGGCCATGCAGGCTGGCTTACCTGGAGTAAAAGTAGCCCAGTAAAAACATGGCAAATCACATAGTGGGGTTATTATCACATAGTGGGGTTATTATCACATAGTGGGGTTATTATCACATAGTGGGGTTATTATCACATAGTGGGGTTATTGGCAGGGAGATAGTCATAAAAGCATAGAGGATAGATATCTGCCCAGTTCTAGTGTTGATTAAGGCCTATTATAGATATGAAGGTTTTTTTCCTTTGTGTGTGTGTGTGTGTGTGTGTGTGTATGCAAAGGTGAAGTAGAAGCCCTGGGTTGAAGTTACATATTTTTACAAGTACAAGCTATTGTCATTGTTCATGATTGCTTACAAGAATTTGATGTTTAAGGCCCTGTTGCTGGAGACACCACATACATTGTTAGTATCATTCGGAGAAATCAAGCTGCTGCTGACCTAGAAGCTTCCTCTCTGATGGTTAGGTTTCTTAGTATTGGAAAGTCGGACACCCCTAATGCAGTAAAATATCAGGAAGGATCCGGAGCCAGAAGAATATGATGAACCAGAAATACACAAAGCAAAGCAACTCTCTGTGGAGCAAAGTTAACAAGGAGCTCTGAGAACGGGAAAGGAAAGGTATGCAAAGCTCTGACCACCAGAAAACATCTTAGGAAGTGCAGATGCTTGGGAGATCAAGCGGCCATATGTGTCCCAGACCCAGGGCAATAACGAGGGTGTTGCTATCATGGTATCAGAGCTATTTTGGCTGTGATCACATGAGTGCTGCCTATCTTGGCTACCTCTGTGTGTGAGCACAGCCATAATTGGGGCATATGTCCCAGAGGGCTGAGAGTCAAATGTTTCCCGAGTCAAATGTTTCCATGTACTTCCAGGGAAAGTGAAAGAAGATAGGAAGGGGGGAGGGAAGGAGGGAAGGAAGGAAGGAAGGAAGGAAGGAAGGAAGGAAGGAAGGAAAGAAAGAAAGAAAGAAAGAAAGAAAGAAAGAAAGAAAGAAAGAAAGAAAGAAAGGTGGGAGGGGAAAATTGGCTGTTGAGACATGCATTCTTTCAGATGCCCCCAGAATTGGAGGAATAATTCAAGAGATCCAAAATATAAGCTTACCTTTTAACTGACAACTCTTTGATGTCAGGTGTCTGACAAGATTGCCAGGTTCTTGTGTACTGCAATAAGAAGTTAAATGGACATCTGTTGTGGAGTGGTGCGGTCGCTGAGGTACACCCTTTTCCCCTCACCACTTCCAACAGTAGGGAAAGCTGTCCTCTGGAGACATAAGAACATGAGTGGGAAAGTTGCCCCTTCGAGAGTAGGCCCTGTCTCTCCCCTCGGTAGCACAGTAGAGTTGGCCCTAGTGGTGAGGTCATGGGTGAACTGCCTCATCCCAAGGCCATGAGCACAGGAGAACTAGACACGCCACTCACTGGCTGTAGCCCTCAGGAGAGTGGGCCCTGTACTTCACCTGAGCAACACAGTGAAGCTGATCCTTGTGGCAAAGGCACAGGTGAGTCAGCCCCCAGGATGTGAGAGCTGGAGAGCTGACCCTGCCCCTCACTGTCTGTAGCACTTGGAAGAGTGGGGGCCTCCACCCTCACTGGCCTGTACAGTGGAGCTGGTTCTGGAGGTGTAGGTGTGGGTGAGCCTTCCCTGAGGGCATGAGAGCAGAACTAATCCTGCCTGTTGTAGCAGCATTGAGTGAGTTTGCCCAAGCCGTGTTGGAGCACTCCCCCTTGGTGGTACAAATAAGTGAGAGCCAGTGGTCTGACCAGATACAGGGCTTTGAGATGTTTTACACTTAAATCTACATCATTTGTGAACTGTTGGGGTGCATGAAAGAGCCAGTCCTGCTGATCTAAAACTTCAGGATCTCCATGTCACAAGGCAACAACAGGATAACCCTGAGAAGTCCCAGTGAGGATCCAATATTGATGGTGTCACAAGAAGCCAGAGACCTCAAACCAGACCACTGATTCATTGCAATGTGAAGTGAAGATATGTGGAGAGTGGGGTGTACTGTGGGACACACTATATACTACCGCTTCCATGATGAGCTGTTTTTTATGCTTTGTTTGTTTTGTTTGTTTGTTTGTGTATTAGGTAGGGGGAGGTTGCAAGGGTAGAGGGGAAATAAGTGGGACTGGGGTATGTAGTGTGAAACTCACAAGAATCAATAAAAAGTTAAAGAAAGGAAACTGAATGGAGATGTGTATAGCGGTTAGAAGTAGGGATAATTCGTTAAGCAAAAGTGCAGTTCCAAGGGCAAATGAGAGCAGGATCTGGGCTATAGGCTGGAAGCTCAGGGTATCTGTCCACTCTCCTCAGCCTGGGGCCCTCCAAGGCTTTGCTCTGGCCTATGGTTTTGTGTATGTTCCGTTACATGCTGGCCTCTGGTGGAGAGCATTCAGTCTTCCTTTATGCCAACTGGTTTCTTTCATGTGATCATTTTTAAATGTACTCTTTTAATAATTTTTAAGAATCATTTGTTTAATGTATAGGTATGTCTTGTGTGTACACACACACACACACACACACCCCACATGTGCGGTGCCTGTGGGGCCAGACACTTTTGTCAGATGTCTTGGGACTGGAGTTACAGATGATTGTGAGTTAGCTGTCTTGTGGATGTTGGGAATCAAACCTTGGTCCTCTGTAAAAGCAGCCCATGCTCTTAACTGCAGAGTCATCTCTTTAAATCCTTTCACACAGTAATTTGAGAAGTTTTTTTTTCATATTTCTGTTTGTGTTCATGTACATATGTATTGTGCATACGTGTGCCCTGGTGCCTCCAGAAGACAGAGCTGGGGCTGGAGTTACAAGCAGTTGTGAGCTGCCTGATGTGGGTGCTGGGAACTGAACTCAGAGATTCTGGAAGAGCAGTGTGTGCTCTTTGCTACTGATCCATCTCTTCTCATGTGGTAAAGTTGACCTCACTCTTCACCTGCTCCCAAGAGTCCAGAAGTCTTTGGGGGAAACTGAAAGCTATTGAGCTGCCTTCAGTCATTTCTTCCATGCTGATGAAAGGTACAGTCCCTGCTAAGGGCTTTGGTTATCTATTGTTGCTATTGCCTAAGTTAATAACTTCTGTATGTATGAGTGTTCTGACCTCCAGATCAGCACACTGACTTCTCTTGAATGCCACCCTCTGGATATCCCACTGATGCTATGAATATAACATGTCTTTCCTGTGACAGCAAAGTTGTAAGATGACTGATGTTTTATATCAATTCCCCTTATGTGTGAATGGAACTTGTGGTATGAAGAGACCGAACCCATGGTATGGTGGCCTATCTGTCAGAAAGGGGTATTAGCAGGTATAATTAAGACTCTTTGTTAGTGGATCTGACCCAAGAAGACATTGTTCTGTGTGGTCCCAGACTAATCAGGTGAGCTCTAAAATAGGTGTATTAGTTGGCAATGTTTAGGAAAACAGAACAAGAATAACACATATTTGTCATAAAGGGTAATTTATTGAATTGGCTTACACCCCAGGGGCTGGGTAATTCAGCAATGGCCCTCTGCATGCTGGAGAGGCAGAGAACCTAGTAGCTGATCCGTCCAAGATGTTAGATACTGCAGAACAAGGAAGACCAATTGATATAGCCTCAGTCAAGTGCAGAAGGCCTGGAGCCTCCCTGAAGAGTCTCTGGTGTTGAGTCCATGGTGAAAGGCTGAAGAACCTGGAGTCTGGCCACGGCAAGGCAGCTAAGGATGAACACATTGAGGGAAAAGACAGAGCTTGCACACTTACTGTCTGCACATACTGATTCCTCTTCTTTCTCTCCCTTCCATCAAGACCTGGAGCACACTGAAAAGTAGCATGCACATTCAGACCATGTCTTCCCTTTCCCTATCATTACTCCACATCAACCCTCTCTTGAAACTTCCCTGTGTCACACCCAGCCTGGGCATCTGAATCCAGACAATCAAAACCCAGCATCCCAAGGGCCTTGTAGAGAGATGTCAGAGAGACCCTGCAGCCAAAGAAGATGCTGAGGATGGCTAACAGGACAAGGACCCTTCAGCTGATGAAGAGGGTCACTGGCAGACAACTCTCAGGAAAATGAGGAACTTGATAGTATAACAAATAACTTAACTCAAGCCATGGTTTCAGTGGTATTGATTCTGTCCCATGTCCTTCACATGTGCCTATGTGCTACATCTGTATGCTACACTGGAGCTGGCTTACAGGTTCAGAGGTTCAGTCCAATATCATTAAGGTAGGAGCATGGCACCTCTTGTTCCAAAGGCAGCTTGGAGAAGATTGCTTCCAGGAAGCTAGGATGAGGATATCAAGTCCATAGTGACACACCTACCCCAACAAGGCCACACCTACTCCAACAAGGCCACACCTACTCCAACAAGGCCACACCTACTTCAACAAGGACACACCTACCCCAACAAGGACACACCTACTTCAACAAGGACACACCTACTCCAACAAGGCCACAGATCTTAATATACTTCCTGGGCTAAGCATATACAAACCATCACATTCCACTCCCTGGGCCCCCTAGGCTTGTTCAAACATATGAGTCTATGGGGGCCATACCTAGTCATAGCATAATAAAAAAGTATATTTAGTTAAACTGCCAAAGTCCCCATAGTCTATAGCAGTTTCATCAATGTTAAAAGTTCAAAGTTTCTTCTGAGATTCATCCAGTCACTTAACTGTAATCCCCAAAGCTAGACAGTAAACCAGCAGGGCAAACTCCAAACTCTGCATCTCCATTTCTGATGGCAAAACAGTCTTCAGAACTCCAATTCCTTTTTCATCTTTGTTGACTGCAACAAACTTCTTTCTCCTGGGCTAGTTCCACTCCCTGTTAGTAGCTTTGCTCAGCAGATATCCACAGCTCTGGAATATTTAACATCTTAGGGTCTCCAAGGCAACTTCAACTTTACAGCTTCTTGTTCCAATGTCTGGATTCACACATGATGCCTCCAAAGGGCAGGCCTCACTTCTCCAGCTCTGGCCTTGGTAGCACTTTAAGCTCAGGCTGACTCCACTTCACTACAGCTGCTGTTCTTGGTGATCATCCCATGGTACTGGCATCTCCAATACACTGGGGTCTTCCTCTGCAACTAGGCTTCACCAATAGGCTCTTCATGGTGCCAAGCCTCAACTTCTTTGTATGACCCCTTCAGTTATTGGGCCATCAACTGCAACAGAGGCTGTGCCTTCAATGCCCTTACCTGGCCTCTCACAGTGCTAAGCCTCAGCTGCTCTCCATGGCCCCTTCATACCTTCAAAAACAGTACCACCTGGGTGATTTTTACACATTACCAAGTCCAGCTGCAGCACAAGGTACAACCTTGGCTATCTCTGGAACACAGCTTCATTGTGCTCTCAGAAAACACTTCCCAGATTTCACCTCAGTGATGCTGGTCTCTTCTTAATCACCACTAATTTCTTAGCTTCAGCTAACCAGCATTAATTGTCCTAGTAGTCACTTATATCCTTAACTCTAAAGCTAGAACTACATGGCTGAAGCTGCCAAGTTCTCCTGCTTGCTGGAGCTGCAACATAGACCCCTTGTCCTGTTACATTATCACTAGCTTTCTGTTTTCCAACTCCTTTACTAAGCTTGACTGTCCAGGAACTTGTTCTGTAGATTGACCTTGAACTCAGAGATCTGGACTTAAACTTTTTCTTCTCCTAATCTGCTCTGTCCTAGGCTGGCCTTGAACTGGGAGAGCTGCTTGCATTTGCCTCCTGGGATTAAAGGCTTATACTACCTTGCCTGGACCTAAATTTAGCAAGGTGGAATCTTGCCCCAAGGTCACCACTCCCTTAGTTCAATTTAATATCCTTGAACACAGGATTCAGCTCCATTTCACTTCCTAGTGTCTCCTTTTATTTTTCCTTTCTAAGTTTGCTATGCTTGTTCAAAGCACTCTTCATGAGACATAACTAGAGAACAAAGTATATGATGGGCATTTCTGAGACTTCCTTTGCCAACGCAGTTAGTATAAACCTCTTTACCTTAATCTCAGGTAGACTCTCCAGACAAGGGCAAAAAGCAGCCAAAATACCACAAAAGGCAAGTCTGTGCCACATACTGAAATTCTTCTCTACTGAAACCTCTTAGGCCACATCTGAAAAGTTCAAATCACTCTCAGCTACCAAGTCTCCATATTCCTACTAGGATGGCCCATTAAGCCACACTTAAAACATTGCATTGCTTCCCAAATCCAAAGACCCGAAATCTGCATTCTTCCAAACAAAAGTATTGTCAGATCTATCACAGCAATACCCCACTCCCAGGACCACCAACTTCTATCTTAGTTAGGGCTTTACTGCTGTAAACAGACATCATGACCAAGGCAACTCTTATAAAGGACAATGTTTAATTGGAGCTGGCTTACAGGTTCAAAGATTCAGTCCATTATCATCAGGGTAGGAACATGGCAGCATCCAGGTAGACATGGGGCTAGAGGAGCTGAGAGTTCCACCTCTTTTTCAAAGGTATCCAGGAGAAGACTACTTCCAAGAAGGTGATAGTCTTAAAGGTCACACCCATAGTGACACACCTACTCCACAGCTCCTAATAGTGCCAATCCCTGGGCTAAGCATATATAAACCATTGCACCCATCATGGGGATATGGATATTCCTGTCTTGCAGATGAGCATGCTAGACACCCTGCTCCCGACGTCCATGTGCACAGTCTCCTCTTTCATTCCCAGCACCAGCTCCTGAAAGGAGTCTTGAAAGTTCTGGTCCCCTGTTGTCCTCTCCTGCTAATCTTTGGTATAACCTCTCAGTTCTCCTTTCCTTGAAAAGGCAGTGCCACAATTTCCTGGCAGCTGTGGCCCCAAGGACTTCCTGGGGCATGTCTATTATTATTATTATTATTATTATTATTATTATTATTATTATTGCTCTTCAAGTGAGTACATAAATAATGTGTAGGGGATAGGTGTAGGGGGAAGGTGTAAGGGAGTAGGGGTAAGGGGAAGGTGTAGGTGGGTTCATTTGTTGGGCTGAAGATGGTTAAAAAATCACTGTAAGAACTATATTGTATACACAAGAAGGGTGTTTATTTAATGTTTTGCAGTGTCCCATTTGGGACAAATGAATAAAAGAAACGCAAAAAGAAAGAGAGAAAGCAGACATAGAAGCCAGTGGTGAGCAAACCTTGTGGTAGGGGGCCTTCCAGCTATTGGCATGGAAGAATGGATGAGGTTCTAAGGGGCCCGTGGATGCTGAGAAAGGTACTCCCATCCTAGGTGACATCGAAAAGGATCTGGGTTTCCCATTAGAGGTGATGGGCAAGAGGACTGTGCACTCCTCTGTTGCCCAACAAATGGATGTCCAGCTTTGTAGATCAAGGAAAGACCTTCTGGATCACAAAGTGCGATTAGAGCTTCAGGACTCTGAGGTGCAGTCTAGACTCATCTCCAGAAACCTCAAACAGATGAGATGACTTGGACCTCTGAGCAGAACCTCCGATCTCACTTTGGCAGCAAATGGGAAGAGAGCAGCTCACTGGACAGCGTGAAGACCCACAATTGGAGGAGCAGCAAGGACTGCAGCAACTGGACTAGCAGCAACTGGACTGGCAGCAGCAGGGTTTGCAACAGCTGGACTGGCAGCAGCAGGGCTTACAACAGCTGGACTGGCAGCAACCACAGGAGCCACAGCCTCCACAGGAACAACAGCCTCCCTTGCAACCCCCACAGGAGCCACAGCCTCCACAGGAACAACAGCCTCCCTTGCAGCCTCCACAGGAGCCACAGCCTCCACAGGAACTACAGCCTCCCTTGCAACCCCCACAAGAGCCACAGCCTCCACAGGAACAACAGCCGCCCTTGCAGCCCCCACAGGAGCCACAGCCTCCACAGGAACAACAGCCTCCCTTGCAGCCNTCTTATCTGCCTGTATGTGTAGCTTTCCCACAATAAATGCTGCTCTGCAATGCATGTTATTGTTTAAATGCATCCAATTCTTCCATCTGTCCTCACTCTACTTCCCCTTTTCCTTTCTTCTTTCATTTCCCATTCCTCTATTCTATTCCCATTCTTTCCTTCTTTCCTTTCTTTCCTTTTCTTCCAACCTTCTTTTCTCCTGCCTTCCTCATTCCCTGCCTTCCTCCTGCCTTCCTCCTGCCTTCCTCACTCCCTGCCTTCCTCACTCCCTGCCTTCCTCACTCCCTGCCTTCCTCACTCCCTGCCTTCCTCCCTCCCTACCTTCCTCCCTTCCTCCCTGCCTTCCTCCTGCCTTCCTCACTCCCCGCCTTCCTCACTTCCTCCTGCCTTCCTCACTCCCTGCCTTCCTCACTCCCTGCCTTCCTCACTCCCTGCCTTCCTCTCTGTGCTCCTCCCTCCCTCATTCCTTTTCTTCCTCTGTTATTTCTTCCCTTTCCTCTTCCCCCTCCCTTTCTTCCTTCCCCACTCCTTCCTTCTCTCCTTCCTGCTTCCTCCCTCCCTTTCTCAGACATAATTTTATACTTGCCTGTTTTACTCATGTTTCATAGTTTCCTTTCCTGTCATTGTGATAAAATACTATGACAAAGGCCAACTTAAGGAGGAAACAGTTTATTCTGGCTGACAGTTCCTAGGTACAGTCCGTCATGTCAGGGATGTTAAGATAGCAAGATCTTGAAGCAGCTCCATAGTCAGGGAGCAGAGATTGATGTTGTTCAGTTCCCTCTCTCTAGTTACACAGTCCAGGACCAAAGCCAGGTAGGGGTGCCACTCACAGTGGGTAGTTCATCCTATTTCAAGTAATGAAATAAAGATAATTCCACACAGACATGTCCAGAGGCTCACCTCCCAGGGGAATCTAGATTCTGTCAAGTTGACATTGAACATTAACCATCCTGCAGTAAAGTTGCCCCCCTCCAAATTAGTTTTATTATAAGAAACCAAAAAGCAATCTTCCATCCCAAATTTAAACATTTTGACTGGTTTCTTGGTGCAACTATAGTAATCTGAATGAGAAATGTCCCCTCTAGCCTCATCTATTTAAACACCTGGTATACTATTGGTAACACTATTTGGGAAGGTTATTGAACCTTTAGGAGGTAGAGCCTTGCTGGAAGAAGTATATCACTGCTGGAAGGTTTTGATAGTTTATAGCCTCAGCCCACTTTCTGTTGATGCTCTGTTTCCTATGTACAGATGAAATGTTATCAGCCAGCTTCCTGTTTCTGCTGCCATGTCATGCCATGCCTCTGCCGTGATAGACTTTCCATTTGTATAAATCAAAATAAATTCTTCTATAAGTTACCTCTGGTCATGGCAGTGTTTGAAAGTGATGTCTAATTGAGTGGCAGACAAAGTGACAAGTAAGAGAAAGATTTGACAGAATAAGATATGCCTAACTCATGAAAAGAGAGGAAAGAAAATCTATTTAAGAGAGGAGACACACACACAGTGAGAGAGAGAGAGAGAGAGAGAGAGAGAGAAGAAAGGGGAGTTTTACTGGGACAGTTACAGAGAGGCAGGTTGCAGAGAGAGAACAAGCTATAGACACAGAGAAGACAGAATGAGCCAGAGATGACTCAGCTTGGAGAGGAGGTGTTTCAACTAGAACAGCTGAGTTGAAGAACTAGAAAGGGTGAGCTTGTTCAGCAGCAAGTTTTAGAGGCTGAAAACATTCTAGGCCTAGATAAGGTTGTACAGAGTCTAGAAGCTTTCAGGACTAGGCCTAGGCTGAGCCACACCACAACTAGAAACAGGATTTTTCAGTGAAGAACACAATATCAGGGTTCAACACCCACCCTAGGCTTCCTCTCAGCATAGTCTCAGCACTGTAGGTTATCTTGCCCAATTGTTCTGTGGTTCCAGAAGTCGGTGTCTTGCAGTCCTGCTGGCCTTGGTGTCTCACTCAGGATGATGATCTCTGAGGGGATTTTCCCTCTGCCTCTGAGCCTACTGTCACCTGAGAAGTTCTTTGAGAGTGCAATGCTTGTGGCTGCCTCTCTGAACTGCTCAGCCACAGAGCCAGAGGCTTTTCCTCAGTTACCTTGCTCATATGACACCTACCATGTGTGTCCTAAGAAAGAAAGGTTGGCAGACACATCCTTTGAAGATCAGTGTATCTGAAAAAAAAATCGTAATTCTGACCCAGAAATTTGACCTGTAACTTGTTTGGGTCAAAAATCTTCCCAGAATGGAGACCAAATTGCTCTACCTTCTTACTTCCTCCTTCCTTTGTTCCTTCCTTCCTTCCTCCTTCCTTCCATCCTTTTTTCCTTCCTTCCTTCCTTCCTTCCTTCCTTCCTTCCTTCCTTCCTTCTTTCCTTCCTTCCTTCCTTCCTTTTTACTTTCCTTCTTTTCATTTTGTTTGTTGGTGGTTGGTTAGTTGGTTGGTTGGTTGAGATAAAGTATGCTGTAATGACCTCAAACTTAGATCTGTCTGCCTCTGCTTCCTGTGTACTGAGTTTAGAGGAATGTGCAACCACACCCAGCCTCCTCATGTTTATATCATATTTACTGCAGAGCATTCCAGAGTGTCTCACCCTCACCTTCCAGGAAGGAGGGATCCACCCCTCTTACTCTAGAAGCTTCAAGGATCTCTTGAGTAGATCTCTGCTCTGTGATTGCGGTGCCCTGCTGGGTCATCACCCAATCCTACCTATGACATGGTGGGGGAGGAGGGAGGTGAAGATTATGAACCTACACGCTGTGTCTATTGGTGCTAGGGACTCCTGAGTAACATCAGGTGATGTTCTATTCTCTCCATGCCAACTTTCTCACATGCTAAATTCTTCTGGCAATGGATGTCTGTGCTAACTCTCCCACTTCCTCTCTAATGGCTCATCCCTACATCTTTTCCATGTTCTGAGATATGATCTTATTCTATCTGGCAAATTCTGTACTGAGTCTTCATTCTGCTATTCTGTTTTAGATTAGAAAGGATTTGCTTTATTCTTTTCATTTTCCTTGTCTATATATAGTCCATTATTCAGTAGCACTCACTCTAGCGCTGTGACCAGTTATTGATCTTTCCACTCACTGACAGCTGCTCACCACAAAAGAAGCCCCTCTGACCTAAGAGTAGCCTAAGTCCATGTGCAGAAACACAAATATTTAGAGGGCAATTTGACAAAAATAAACGTAGTGGGGTCTACCCTAAGGATCATGACTTCTCCAGCCATGGGCTTTTGACCAGGATTATAGAAACCTCTTTCTGTGGGGCTGCTCTCAATTCCTACCAAAGAGCAATTGATCTTGCATGGAAGGTCAGTATGTGACATGCAGGATCCAGTAATGGGAAAAACCATGGTAGGCCTCCACAGGCTGCATAGTACCTTCCAGCTATGAAAGCTACCTATCAGGAAGGAAGCTTCCTGGTTGGTTTGAGATTGGTGTCTCTGTGTCCTGCATTGTGGCCAGCCCCAGCAGGAGTCTTCTTTCTTGTGGGTTCTTCTTTAGGCAGCAGAGGGGGAAGAGTGTCAGCAGAGGGTAAGGCTTAGTCTTAGAGATTTTTTTTTTAAGATTTATTTATTTATTATAGGTAAGTACACTGTAATTGTCTTCAGACACTCCAGAAGAGGATGCCAGATCTCATTACGGATGGTTGTGAGCCACCATGTGGTTGTTGGGATTTGAACTCAGGACCTTCGGAAGATCAGTCGGTGCTCTTAACCACTGAGCCATCTCTCTATCCAGGTCTTATGAGATATTTAGGGTTGCTGAATAATAATAAAAAGTTTACTTGTCTGAGTCTAAGTTACCTTTCTACTGTAGCTGACCTGCCTTCTGTGATCCTCTGAGGTCAGAAACTGCAGTTTCTGGCACTTAGCACCTCTTCCTAAAACAGCAAAGGGTAAGTAAACCGCCTTTGTGCTGTCTCAGCAGGAGCTCTAACTTTCAGCCTGCTAATCAGAAGTCACGGGAAGAAAAAGGAACACTTTGAAAAGTGATTGTAGTGTTTATTACCAAGTTGAAAAAGTTTCCTATGAAAGCTATCTCAGGGGAAAAGCAGAAAGATCCTAAGGGGGGAGGATTCTAAGTGGGGAAAAGGAAAAATTTTCTTCTAAGTAGGGAAAGGGGAAAAAAATGTCTTCTCTCTTCTCATCTCTTTGTCCTCAGTACTTATACATCTTTCAGGATACATAATCACATGTTAAAGCGTTCATCACAAGTTCACACAAAAAATCAAATCATAAATTGAAATAGAAGTTTACAACAGAGAATGTTTACATGTATATCTATTAGGAGTAATTATCTGGCTAAACATCCATCACCTGTCACAGCTCCACAGGTTCGCTGAAGGTTTAAGACCATAACTAAGTTATTAGTGAAGTTTTGTGTAGATAAACCCAGTCAATATTTTATCTTCTGTCCTAGCACATATAATAAATCATTAGTTCCCTTTTTATGATCTTTGGTTAATTGTTTTACAACCTCTTAGAATGTGCTCTGGATAGGAGAAAGTCTAGTTACTATCTAAGAGCAATTAACTGGTGACATATGGAAGAGTGGCAGAGTTCTCATTGCAGTTTTGAATATCAAAAAAGGACCTAATAGCAGTCCCACTATAAAAGAGCTTAATAATTACTGATATAATTTTAGGAATTCTTATAGGATCATCATTAAGAACTTAAGTCATCTATTTGTCTATATAGCATAACTACAAGACAGTACATTTTCATAACTAGGGCTAATATCTAGTGATTATTATATATGTTTAATAATAGGAAAAAGCATATTAATAGCAGGAATCTTTCCTAAAATAAATTATCTTAGTGCCTTGCCTCATAAGAGCAAGTATGTCACAGATTATATTATAATCTGAAGCAGACCATCTCAGGAAGAGATGCTAATTTTTAGCTTGTCCTATTATGGCTCCTGACACTGCATCATGCCTTTAGAAACAGGGTCTTACCATGTGAGTACAGTAGGTAACCAAGAGAAATGGCAATAGCCTGTGATGTCTTGAAGACCTCGGGGACCTCTCTGACTAATAACCCATAAGCAGATATCCAGGCAGCCACTGAGATTTTCATTTAATAGGCCATGTCTTCAGGGATCAGTGTGGTTCACACACAGAAATACTTCCATTCAGATGCCTTTTCTTTTAAAAAATCACACACATGTGTACACACACATACATATACATGTACATATACATACATACACACACATTTGTTTACTTATTGGGAGATTATGTGCATGCATGCTGGGGCATATGTATGGAGGTCACAGGACAACTTGCCTGACAAAGTTCTCTACTGTCGTCATGTGGGTTCCAAGGATCAAACTCATCTAGATTCCAAAAGTACAGGAAAACATAATAGCCAGAAACTACAAACGGGGTGCTTCAAAATTGAGGAGCTTCTAAATGTCAAGAGAAACATTTTCAGAATGAAGAGATACCTGCAGAATGGGAAAGAACTATTGCCAGCTATTAACCTGTTGGAGCCCCAGCGGCCCAAGTGTTGAGAATGCAACCCCTAGAAACACAGCTTGACGACAGATTGCTGTAATGACATGAGGTTTTTATTCCGACGCACGCACGTGGGGTTGCTCAGCCTCACAGGGAGAGTCAACCCCGATTATCAAAAGTATAGGTTTTTTTTTTATACTCTTTTGAGGGGGTGGGGGTTACATTATATTATTATTGGCTAGCAAAGCAACAGTATATTTTTCATTTTAGTGGTCAGCCATTGATGTGCCAGAAACTTTGTCAGCAAGGTTGGCTTATCTTTGTTTTTTGTTTTTGTTTTTTTTGTTTTGGTTTGGTTTGGTTTGGTTTTTTCAAGGCAGGCTTTCTCTGTATATCCCTGGCTGTCCTGGAGCTCACTTTGTAGACCAGGCTGGCCTCAAAATCAGAAATCCGCCTGCCTCTGCCTCCCGAGTGCTGGGATTAAAGACATGTGCCACCACGCCTGGTTTGAGATTGGTTTATCTTATAGTTCAAACTGAGGCAGGGGTTCCAAGGACTGTTATTTTTGTTACGGCTAATTCTTGAGAACAGCTAATCTTGCTCTGGCAGCTGTGGTCATCCTGACCGCTAGTCAGTCCTTCCAGATGGGGAAGGGGCTGGGTGGTCTTGACTTGTTTATATTGTCAGGGAAAGGGAAAATTCTTCAAGCGCCAGGGGGAAGGGGAGAAGTTCTGCAAACAGCTTTGGTGCACATTAGCCAAGCTAAAAACTGTATTTCTTCAAACCCAGTAAAAATTAGAATACAGACTATATAAAGAACTTAAAAAAGTAAACTCCAAAGGGTGGGAGAGATGACTCAGTAGTTAAAAGAAGAGAGCTGGATTTACCTCTAAGCACCCACATGTCAGTTCATAAACTGTCTATGATCCTGATTCTAGGGTATCTAGTACCCTCTTCTGACTTCTGTGGGCACCATGCATGCATGTACATGCAGGCAAACACTCATACACATAAAATAAAATGAATAAATCTTAAAATAAATCGAACATCAAAAGAGCAAATGATTCAATCAGTAAATGAGAAAATGAACAGAATAGTCCATCAAAAGAAGTACAAATGCCTAAATAATACGTGGGGAGGGGGTTGCCGGTCAATGCTGTATCATGAAATGTATATCAAAACTGCATTGAGATTTTAAGTCATCCCAGTCAGAGGGTCTTCTACTAAGAAAACAAACCAGAGATGCTGGAAGGACATATTGGGAAAGGAAGCCTTCACACTATTGGTAGAAACATAAATTAGTTCAGACACCATGGAAATCGGTACAGAGCTCTCTCAAAAGCCTGAAAACAGAGCCACCATACGAGTGAGCTAAATTGCCTCTTGATTTATACCCAAAATTACTATTTAGAACATTCCAGAAACATTGGATTCTCTGCATTGTGTCTCTGTTTCCATGTTACATAAGCAGCCTATATATCCATCAACAGATGAACAAGGATATATGGCTTGTAAATAAAATAGAGTATGCAGCCACAAAGAAGATACACCTGATAAGAGAAATTAGTTAGCCTTACAAGAATAAATGCTATATGCTTTCTTTCATTAGTGGGATCCAGGGGGAAATAAAAAAGAAAAGGAAGGAAAGGGAAGGGAAGGAATGGAAAGGAAAGGAAAGAAAAGGAAAGAAAAGAATAGGAAAGAAAAGAAAAGAAAAGAAAAGAAAAGAAAAGAAAAGAAAAGAGGAACAACATAAAGAAACAAAGAAAAGCATACAATAGGCAGACGGGTAGGCAGGCAGGCAGGCAGGCAAGCAGGCAAGCAGGCAGGTAGGCAACAAGAGTGCTGGGGATACTGCTCAGAGGGTAAAGTTTTTGCTGTGCAAACACAAGGATCTGAGTTTAGATCCTCAAACCCACATGTCCTGGTTAGTCTTACATCAACTTGACACAAGCTAGAGCCATCAAAGAGGAGCCAGCCTCAATTGAGGAAATGCCTCTAGAAGACTGGGCTGTATGTAAGCAAGCCTGTAGAGCATTTTCTTCATTATTGATTGATGTGGGGTTACCCAGCCCATTGTGGGTTGGATCACCCCTGGGCTGATGGCCCTGGGTTCTATAAGAAAGCAAACTGAATAAGCCACAAGGAGCAAGCCAGTCCAGTAAGCAGCACTCCTCTGTGGCCTCTGCATCAGCTCCTGCCTCCAGGCTCCTGCTCTGTTTGAGTTGCAGTCCTGACTCCCTTCAGTGATGAATGGGGATGTGTAAGTGTAAGCAAAATAAACCCTTTCCTCCCCAACTTTCTTTTGCTCATGGTGTTTTGCCACAGCAATTAAAATCCTGACTAAGACGCCATGTGAAGGTGAAGCCATGAACAGTAGGCCATCTCTATAGTCTCAGCACCCCTGCAGCGAGATGAGAGGCAGAAACAGAGGACTTGCCAGAGGCTCGTGGGACAGGCAGCCCTGTGACACAGCAGCAAAAAGAGACCCTGTCTCAAACAAGGTAGAGAGCGAATACCTGAAGCTGTTCCCTAACTTCACAGGGCACCTTGGCACAAGCACCTGCAATTACAACACAAACACGAGCACGCACATTTCCATGGATGCACACCACACATGCACACATGTTTTTTCCCAAACAAGGCAATAGAGAAGGTAAATATGATCAAGGCATAGTGGATGCCTTATGGAAGCATCAAGGCAAAGCCCCTTATTTTGTACAATCCATGTGTACTAACCTTTTTAAGCCTACAAAGGCATAGGCATTTTTTTTAAAAATCCACCAGAGTCAAGAACACAAATAAATCTATCATCTCCAAAAAGTAATGAGTCTTTCACATGAGAGAGGGTTGTGCCTTCTGTCACTCCTTTTGGGGTGAAGGTCAAAGATGAACTCCTGGACAGAGGTAGGCAGAGGCTCCCTGAATGCATGGGACACCAGCACGTGTACAGATCCGAGGTAGCAGCAGAACCTGAGGAAATGCTGACAAAGAGGCTGAGCTTCTGACATGCGCTGGGCCTTTGAGAAGCAGGCTTATAGTACAGAGAGACTGTGAAGCTTCTACTGAACTCAGGGCACCTCAGAACAGGGTGGGCTGGAAGCTCTGAGAACCCACAGTAGACTGAAGGAAACCTAGGGAGTTTCAGTGAGCAAGAGTAGACAAAGAGAAGAGAAAAGAGAACCGCTCAATAAAAAAGAAAACAAATGAAATGAACAAAAAAAATCAAAACAACAGCAAAAAGAAAGAAAGGCAGGAAGGAAAAAAGAAAGGAAGGGAGAAAGAAAGAAAGAAAGAAAGAAAGAAAGAAAGAAAGAAAGAAAGAAAGAAAGAGAAGGAAAAAAAAAGGAAAAAAGAAAGAGAAAGAGAGAGGAAGAAAGAAGGAAAGAAGGAAGGAAGAAATAAGGAAGGAGGGAAGGAAAGAAAGAAAAAAGAAAGAAAGAAGGAAAGAAGGGAAGGAAAGAAAGAAAAAAAGAAAGAAGGAAAGAAGGAAGGAAAGAAGAAAAGAAAGAAAGGAAGGAAGAAATAAGGAAGGGGAGGAAAGAAAGAAAGAAAGAAAGAAAGAAAGAAAGAAAGAAAGAAAGAAAGAAAGAAAGAAAGCAAGCTTGGGTGAGAACATCAGCTGAGAACAGTGGCCCCCAGATCTGAAACAGGACAAGCCAAGGAGGAAACAGACTCTAAGAAGCCTGCTGAACAAGCAGCCTGAAAGAGCCAGGTAACTTGTCCTGAACTTTCTACTCTGGAACACCATTAGAACAGGACCTTCATCTTGTCCAATTTGAATGGAGAGTCATCAGAGCTCAGTATTTCCACAAGACAATGGAGTAGAAATGAATAACAGAAAACTCCTACATGCTGTGAGAGGTCCAGGCTATAGGGCTCTGGGCAGGGATGGGTGAAGCTCTTCTGTGCCCAGAAACACAAGACCGTGGGATGCCAAATCCTGAAGATCTGTAGGAAACCACTGATATGAAGGAAGTGGCAGGACAGAGCAATGTTTACTGCATTGCTGTGCAGCTGTACTAGGAGGAAACAGAGCAATCAGGAAGTGACCATGTGCAGCCTCACACCTGACCTGACCAGGGATATAAAGACCCCAGGGTCAGAAGGCATCACACCTGCACACCTTCTCTCTCTACCTGCTCCGCTGTCCTACTCCATCCTTGACCAAACACCATGAGCTGCTGTGGCTGTTCAGGAGGCTGTGGCTCCAGCTGTGGGGGCTGTGGCTCCAGCTGTGGGGGCTGTGGCTCCAGCTGTTGCAAGCCTGTGTGCTGCTGCAAGCCTGTGTGCTGTTGTGTGCCAGCCTGTTCCTGCTCCAGCTGTGGGGGCTGTAAGGGAGGCTGTGGCTCCTGTGGGGGCTGTAAGGGAGGCTGTGGCTCCTGTGGAGGCTGCAAGGGAGGCTGTAGTTCCTGTGGGGGCTGTAAGGGAGGCTGTGGCTCCTGTGGGGGCTGCAAGGGAGGCTGTGGCTCCTGTGGAGGCTGCAAGGGAGGCTGTAGTTCCTGTGGGGGCTGCAAGGGAGGCTGTGGCTCCTGTGGGGGCTGTAGCTCCTGTGGAGGCTGCAAGGGAGGCTGTAGTTCCTGTGGGGGCTGCAAGGGAGGCTGTAGTTCCTGTGGGGGCTGCAAGGGAGGCTGTGGCTCCTGTGGGGGCTGTGGCTCTTGTGGAGGCTGCAAGGGAGGCTGTGGCTCCTGTGGGGGCTGCAAGCCCTGCTGCTGCGAATCCTGCTGTTGCAAGCCCTGCTGCTGCGAATCCTGCTGTTGCAAGCCCTGCTGCTGCGAATCCTGCTGTTGCAAGCCTTGCTGCTGCCAGTCCAGCTGTTGCAAGCCCTGCTGTTGTCAATCTAGCTGCTGCCAGTCCAGCTGTTGTAAGCCCTGTTGCTGCCAGTCCAGCTGTTGCAAGCCCTGCTGCTGTGCCCCCGTGTGCTGCCAGTGCAAGATATGAGGCTCCACATGTAGATATATAAGCCTCCAGCAGCCACTTGTATTTGAGGTGACCAAGGCCATAGATCAGTCACCCCACGACACAGGCACACATCCATCCATAAGGTATGAGCATGAGCTGCTGAAAGAGAAACTTATTAAAGCAACTGATTAACATCCCTGTCAACCTGCAGCATCAATAAATAAATATTCCCTCACTGGCAAAATCTTGTTCTTTTGTGGTTTCTTTCTATTAGAAAATATTCACCATGCCCTACACTCCATCTCTCTTCTCTCTTTGGGTTCTTGCCCTTATCCATTTATCACAAAAGGTCCCTTGTTTGTGTCTTTAATAGATTTGAATCCACAGGTGCCCAAGTCAGAGGTAAGCAGAGCATGTCCATTGCACAGCTCTGGATAGTTGGGGACACCCAGTGATAACAGGAGACATGTTCGCTGATTGCTACAGGGCAGATGTGGGTAAGCCTTGGAGAGGCTGGTGGGGTTGTGGGAAAAAGCAAGAAGACATGAGGATGCAAATAAACCAACCCAGGGAAAGGCAGCTAAAGCCATGTTTGAAAGGAAATTCATAGCATCAAATGTGTGTGTTGAAAGAATAAAGTAGTCCAAGTTTCCCACTTTAAAGACTAAAGAAAGAAAAAAGAAAGCAAATCGAAAGAACACAGAAAAGAATAATAGTGTGTCACAGCTTGTCTTAGAGTTTCTATTGCTGCGATGACAAAACACCATCGCCAACAAGCAAACTGAGGAGGAAAAGGTTTATTTGGTTTACACTTCCAGATTACAGTCCATCACTGGAGGAAGTCAGGGCAGGAACACAAGCAGATCTGGAAAATAGAGGCAGGAGCTAATGCAGAGGCCATTGGAGGAGTGTTGCTTACTGGCCTGCTTCCCATGGCTTGCTCAGCCTCCTTTCTTATAAAACACAGCCCAGGGATGGCACCACCCACAGTGGGCTGGGCACTCCTCCAATGATCACTAATTGGGAAAATGCCCTACAGATGGATATTATGGAGGCATTTCCTCAACTGAGACACAGCTAATGAAATGGAAATCAATAATAATAATAATAATAATAATAATAATAATAATAATAATAATAAAATAATACTAAAGAAATAAAGGCAGTTCATTGAACTGATCAGTAAGACTGGCAAGTCCTAACCAGAATGACCAAGAATAGTCACTATTGTGGGAAGGAGGGAGTGTGTACTGCTTGCTGGCTTATACATTTGGTGTCTTAGAAGCAGATTTACAATTTGAAAGATGCCACTGCCAAGCCTCACTCAAAGAGAAGCACAAAGCCTTAATGGTCCTGGAACTATTATAAAAATTGGATTTCTGGGGCTAGCAACACGGCTCAGCAAGTAAAAGCACTTGTTGCCAAGCCAGGGCCACACATGAAGAAAGGAGAGAAGCAACTTCTCTGACCTCCTCATATGCGCCATGATATATATGCACTGCCCACCTCAACACACACACACACTAGACAAATTAAAAATAGCTGCCTGCAAACCTTCCCCAATCTTTGTTCCCTAAGACCCAATTCTCAAGGTTGCCCCTAGTCCTGCAACAGAATATCAGCTGCAGCTTCTCCTCTCTCAGTCCATGGCTCTGTGGATCTCACAGACCATAGCCTGGCCCCGCCCTTCATCTACCCTGCCTTCCCTCCCCAGCTCATTGCTGTGTCCCGGCACCTCTTGTTCAACGACAGACCACACCTGCCAGAAGACCAGGAAAGCTGCCTATGGACCTTTCATCCTCTCTGTATCCATAGACCCAATTCTCAGGGTTGTTCTTAACACTGCCGCAGACCATCTCCCATTTCCCCCTGGCCTTCCCTTCCTCCAACCTCCAACATCAGCAAGCTTTCCCAATAAACACACTAACCAAGCAGGCTAATAAAATAGGCAACACGCAGCCAGCAAACTCTCTGAAAATCCAGAGAAAAAAAAAAAAAAACAGAAACCAAGGAACAAAACATTCACTCAACAAAGACAAACCCAGAAATCAGTACCAAGATCTATATACAATCACCCAGAAGCCCAGATGCCAACCCAAGAACACAATCGATAACAGCCAGGGCAATATGGCATCAACAGAACTCAGGTCTTTAACACAACATTCCCTGAATATTCCAACATAGTTGAAGCACAAGAAAAAGAGCTTAAAACCAACTATATGAAGAGGAAATTAATAAATCCTTTAAAGAAATTCAAGAAAACACAAACAACTGGAGGAAATGAATAAATTCCTTTTCTTTTTTTTTCTTTTCTTTCTTTCTTTTTTTTTTTCTTTGTTGTTGTTTGTTTGTTTTTCGAGGCAGGGTTTCTCTGTATAGCTCTGGAAGTCCTGGAACTCACTCTGTAGACCAGGCTGGCCTCAAACTCAGAAATCCGCCTGCTTCTGCCTCCAAAGTGCTGGGATTAAAGGCATGCACCACCACTGCCCGGCTATGAATAAATTCCTTAAAGCCAAGAAAAAGCAAACAAACAAACAAACAGTAAAAGGAAATGAATAAAACTGTTCAAGACCTGGAAATGGAAATAGAAGCAATAAAGAAAACAAGCTGAGGAAATTCTGGAAATGAAAAATGTAGAAATGAGAACAAGAACTACAGAGCCTGTATCGCAAGAAAGAATCTCGGGCATTAAAGAGACGCTAGAAGAAATGGATACTAAGATCAAGATCAAAAAATCAGGTGACAGCAGATGCTGGCGTGGATGTGGAGAAAGGGGAACACTCCTCCACTGCTGGTGGGACTGCAAGCTTGTTCAACCACTCTGGAAATCAGTCTGGCGGTACCTCAGAAAATTGGACATAGTACTACCGGAAGATCCAGCAATACCTCTACTTGGCATATATCCAGAAGAGTTTCCATCTGNAAAAAAAAAAAAAAGAAATGGATACATTTGTCAAAGAAAATGTTAAATCTAAAAAATTCCTGATATGGGCTGGTGAGATGGCTCAGCGGGTAAGAGCACCCAACTGCTCTTCCTAAGGTGATAAGTTCAAATCCCAGCAACCACATGGTGGCTCACAACCTACCGTAATGAGATCTGGCTCCCTCTTCTGGAGTGTCTGAGGACAGCTACAGTGTACTTACATATAATAAAATAAATAAATAAATAAATAAATAAATAAATAAATAAATCCTGATACAAAACATCTAGAAAATCTGGGACACTATGAAAAAATACCAAACAAACCTAAGAATAAGAAAAATGGAAGAAAGAGAAGAATTCCAGCTCAAAGGCCCAAAAATTATTTTCAACAAAATCAGAGAAGAAAAATTTCCTAACCTGAAGAAGGAGATACAAGAAGTATACAGAACACAAAATAGATTGGACCAAAAACTAATGTCCCCATTCCACATAATAATCAAAACACCAAACATACAGAACAAAGAAAGAACATTAAAAACTGCAAAAGAAGAAAGACCAAATAACATATAAAGGCAAACCAATTAGAATTACAACATACTTCTCAATGGAGACTCTAAAAACTAAAAGGGCCTGGACAGATGTGCTTCAGACTCTAAGAGACCACAGATTCCAGCCCAGACTACTATACCCAGCAAAACTATCTTTCTTTCTTTCTTTTTTTCTTTCTTTCTTTCTTTCTTTCTTTCTTTCTTTCTTTCTTTCTTTCTTTCCTTCTTATCCCAATTGCTACCCACTCCAATTCCCTACCAGCACACACAGAGTCCCTTCTCCCACCCCCTTCCCCTTCTCCTTTGAGAGGGTTGGAACCTTCTGGGTATCCCTCTACCCTGGTACATCAAGTCTCTGAAGGGTTAGGTGTATCCTCTCCCACTGAGGCCAGACAAGAAAGCCCTATTGAGGAATGGATTCCACAGACAGGCAACAGCTTTAGGGAGAGCCCAGCACTAGTTGTTGGGGGAGCCACGTAGAAACTGGGCTGCACATCTGCTGCATAAGTGTTGGGAGCCTCAGTCCAGCCTGTGTATGTTCTTTGGTTGGTGGCTCAGTCTCTGAGAGCTCCCAAGGGTCCAAGTTAGTTGACTCTCTAGGTCTTCCTGTGGAGTTCTTATCCCCTTCAGGGCCTTTAATCCTTTCCCCCAACTCTTCCATAAGAATCCCTGATCTCTATCCAATGTTTGGCTGTGGGTATCTGTAGCTGTTTCAGTCAACAAAACTTTCAATCACTATAGATGGAAAAATAAGATATTCCATGATAAAGTCTAATTTCAACAATACTGTGATGGTTTATATATGCTCAGCCCAGCAAGTGGCACTATTAGAAGGTGTAGCCCTGTTGGAATAGGTGTGTCACTGTGGGTGTGGGCTATAAGACCCTCATAGTTGAAGCACAAGAAATCTGCTAGCAGCCTTCAGATAAAGATGTAGAACTCTCAGCTCTGCCTGCATCATGCGTGCCTGGGTGCTGCCATGTTCCCTCCTTGATGATAATGGACTGAACCTCTGAACCTGTAAACCAGCTCCAATTAAATGCTGTCCTTATGAGAGTTGCCTTGGTCATGGTGTCTGTTCACAGCAGTAAAACCCTAACTAAGACAATACCTATCTACAAATCCCATCCTACAGAAAGTGGTAGCAGGAAAAATCAAAACCAAGGAGATTAACTACATCTACAGAAACACAGGAAATACATAATCTCACATCAGCAAAACCAAAAGAAGGGAAGCACACACAGACCACATCATCACCACCACCACCACCAACAACAACAACAAAATAACAGGAATTAACAATCAGTGGCAATTGGTATCAGTAAATGTCAATAGCATCAACTCCCTAATAAAAAGACATAGATTAACAGAATGGATCTAAAAACAGGATCTATCCTTTCCATCCTTCTGCTTCATCCAAGAAATACTCTTCAACATCAAGGGTCACATACTCATCAAAGTAAAAATCCCCCAAGATGACATTTCAATTCTTAACATCTATGCTTCAAACACAAGGGCACTCACTTTTGTAAAAGAAACATTATTACAACTTAAAATCCATATTGATCCCATATACCCTGATAGTAGGAGACATTAGTACCTACCTCACTCTCACCAATAGACAGGTCATTCATACAAAAATTAAACAGAGAAATGCTGAAGATAATTGATGTTATAAACCAAAAGAACCTAACATGTTTACAGAATATTTCACCCAAACACAATAGAATATACCTTCTTCTCAGTACCTCACAGAACTTTCTCAAAAGTTGTCTACATATTCAGGCACAAAGTAAGTCTCAATAGATTTTTAAAAAAAGGAAATAGCTCCACGCATCCTATTAGATTACCATGAATTAAAGCTGGAAAGATATGACACTAGCAACTTAGCAGCACACTCAAAGGCTCTGGAACAAAATGAAGTAAGCACACGCAGGAGGACTAGACAGCAAGAAATAAATGGGCTGAAATCAACAAAATAGAAACAAAAAGAACAATACAAAGAATTAATGAAACAAAGAGTTGGTTCTCTGAGAAAATCAACAAGATAGACAAACCCTTATCCAAACTAAAAGATGGATAGAGAATACCCAAATTAATATAATCAGAAATGAAAAGGGGGACCTAACAACAGACACCAAGGAAATCCAGAGAACCAGAAGGACATAATGTAAAATTTGTACTCCAAAACAAAACAAACAAACAAAAAATGCTGAAAGCTGGTTGTGGTGGCACATGCCTTTAATCCCAGCACTCTGGAGGCAGAGACATGCATATCTCTGAGTTCAAGGCCATCCTGGTCTATGAAGCAAGTTCCAGGATAGCTAGGGCTGTTAAATACATAGAAATCCTGCCTCAGAAAAAAACAAAAATAAAACAAACAAACAAACAAAAACTGTACTTCACCAAACTGGAAAATGTAAAAGAAATGGATAATTTTCTCAATTGGTACTACTTACCAAAGTTAAATCAAAATCAAGTAAACAATTTAAATAGACCTATAACCCCTAGTGAAATAGAATTAATCATTAAAAATCTCCCAATAAAAAAAAAAAAGCCCCAAACCAGACAGTTTTAGCATAGAATTCTACCAGACTTTCAAAGAAGATCTAATACCAATACTCCTCAAATTATTCCACAAAATAGAAGCAGGAAGAACATTACCTTTTTCACTTTATAAGTCCTTAGTTACCCTGATACCCAAACCACATACTCACCAAAGAACCAATTTTCCTCATGAACATAGGTGCAAAGATACTCAATAAAACATTTGCAAACAAAACCAAGAACACATTAAAATAATCATCCACCATGACCAAGTTGACTTTATCCTAGAGAAGGAGAGATTGTTCAACACAGGAAAATCAGTAAATGTAATCCACCATAAAAATAAACTGCAATAAATAAAACAACATGATTATCTCATTAGAAACTGAAAAAGCCTTTGATAAAATCTAATGCCCCATCATATTAAAAATACTGGAGAGATTAGGGATACAAGGAACATACCTAAACATAATAAAGGCATTTTACAGCAAGCCTATAGGCAACATCAAATTAAATGGAGAGAAACTCAAAGCAATTCCACTGAAAAGAAGGAACAAGACAAAGTTGTATGCTCTCTCCATATCTATTCAATATAGTACTTGATGTTTTAGATAGAGCAATAATACAACTGAAGGAGATCAAGGGGATACAAATCAGAAAGGAAAAAGTCAAAGTATGGCTGTTTGCAGATGATAGAATGGTATTCATAAGTGGCCCTGAAAATTCTGCTAGGGAACTCCTCCTGCTGATAAACACATTACAAAGTGTCTGAGTACAAAATTATCTCAAACAAAACAAAACAAAACAGTAGCCTTCCTATATACAAATGATCAATGGGTTGAGAAAGATATAAGAGAAACAACACCCCTCACAATAGCCTCTAATAATATAAAACATCTTGGAGTAACTCTAACCAAGCAAGTGAAAGACTTGTATGACAAAAATGTCAAGTCTTTGAAGAAAGAAATTGAAGAAGACATCAGAAGAAAGATCTCCCATGATCATGGATAGGTAGAATTAACATAATAAAATGGCTATTCAACCAAAATCAATCCATAGATTCAATGCAACCCACATCAAAATTCCTACACAATTTTTTACAGACCTTGAAAGGACAAGTCCCAACTTCATATGGAAAAATGAAAAAACCTGAGATAGCTAAAACAACCCTATACAGTAAAAGAACTTCCTACCCCTAAAGACTCTCATCTCTGCATCAGGAGGAGAGTCTGTCCCACCCCTTGCCTAGGCAGCTTGGGAGAGCTGCCCCAGATGGCTGGCATTCGTGCAGAAGAGATGGTCCTGTTGTGAGAGAAGAAGAGCTGGCCCCGCCCCTAGCCAGATGGTGCTTCAGAGCTGTCTGGCACCACTGGCGTGAGCTTGGGACAGCCAGTCCCTCCTTTTATTGGCTTCCACAAGCAAGAGAGCAGGCCCTGCCCTTCACCAGAGCAAAGCAGGAGGTCTGGCCTTGGTGGGATGGGCACAGGAAAGCTGGAGGCTGAATAACACAGCTGTCACCCAGGCCCAGACCCAGGGCTTTGACTTGGCCCACCCCACCATCACCTTCACCATAATGTGAAGGGGCCAGTCCTACAGAACCAAAGCTGCAGGATCTCTACAACATGCGGCAACAACAGACTATCTGAGAAGAGTCCCAATGAGGATTTAATATTGGTGATGTGTCGATAGTATTGAATATCTATCAATATACATTATACGCTATGGATAGACATTACCGTTCCAAAATGTAGGAAGGGAGCCTACTGAGGAAATACTGGACCAAAGCAAGGCCAAAAACTAGCTGGACAAACTCTAAATTCAGCATCTCCATGTTTGATGTCAAAATGCTCTTCAAGTCCCCAACTCCTTTAAGGTCTGTTGAAATGAGTGCAACACATTTCTTTCTATTGATAGTGTACTGATAGTTTATTGATAGTATTGATAATATTGAATATTGATAGTATTGAATAGTGATGGTATTAAAGCCAGAGGCCTCAAACACACAAATGACTCATTGCAATGAACATTTGGAAGTAAGGCCATTTGGGCAAAAGGGTGTAATGTGTGATGTGTGATGCACAGTGACACATTGCAGCTTCTATGGTGAGATGGTTTTTTGGTGTTTTTTTCCTTCTGGTTTCTTTGAGGGGGAAGATTTCAAGGGTGTAGGGTGGATATGAATGGATAGGGAGATGAGTGGGATTGGTGCGGATGATGTGACATTCCCAAAGAATTTATAAAAAGTTTTAAAATCTTGATGAAAATTTTCAGACAAATGGTTAGAAGTAAATAAAATCATCCTGAGTAAGGTAACCCAGACCCAGAAAGACAAATATGGTATATATTCAATTATAAGTGGAAATTAGTAAATGATAACCAAGCTACAACCGACTGACGCAGAGAGATTAGGCAAAGAGGAGGGCTCTAGGGGAAATGCAAGGACTGCCCTAGGAAGGGGAAATAGAATAAATCTTTCAGGTGGACTGGGGATGGACAGGGGTGGGAGAAAGAGGGAGCAGGTGAGGGGTGGGAGGAAGGGAAGGAAAGACTATGGGAAGAGACATCTGCAATAAGGGAGTATTGGGGCATGTGGGAACTTAGTGTAGTAGAAATTTCCTAGAATCAATGGCAGTGACCCTGGTGGGGTCTTCTAGTAATGGAGGATACAGAGTCTGAACTGGCCATCTTTTGTAGCCAGGCAAGGCTTCCAGTGATGGGACTGGGTTACATTCGGTTGAATTTTTGGCTAAGAGCATCCTGTGGATAACTCTAAACAACCCAGGCTAGTGGTAGAGAGGATTGCTCTCTGAAAGCTGAAGTTGCTGGGAACAACACCCACAAACTCAGTCCAGATAGAGAGGTCGTGCTGGTGCCTGCATGGAGCCTTCACCCTTACATTCTAGTCTCTTTGGTATGAGAAGATACTCTGCAGAGGGTGGGGGTTGTTAATGGGTGTCTGTTCAGGAACTAATTTTATGGACAGTTGTAACTATCTGTGACCTGACCTCTGATCTCCCTTGAATTTGTTATTTCTCTAAGCTATCAAGGACAGGCAACTGGACAGTTCTGCTGCTTATCACAAGGAAGGTTGGTTTTTGGAGACACAAAGGCAGGGAGGGCATCTTGTGCTGTGTCCTCAGAATGTCCTCATTAAGGGGGACTTAGCCATTTCTAATGCTACTGGAGGAAGAGTGAGCCCCGGGTTTGTTGCTGGAGGACACAGAACAGAAACGGGGTTGGGAGTGAGGGGAGGCAAGGAACACAGAGGCAAACTGTCTGTACACAACACTGAAATCTCTCTAGTATCAGTAATTCAGGGGTTACAAGAGAGAAAGGGCTTAGTGGTTAAGAGTGCTTACTGCTTTCACATACACAAAGGGATACCAAGGGAAGCCTGGAACCACCAGAAACCAGAAAAGACTTGAAAAGAAATGTAGCATTATTGACACCTTGACACCTCACTTCTGGACTCCAGGATTGGGGAAGAATATAATTCTGTCGTTTCATTACCCTAGTTTTTGGTCATTTGTTTACACACATCCCCAAGACCATGGCCTCCCAAGCCTTCTACCTGCACAGGTCTCAGAAGTAGAACAGGCCTGTCCTGCTACATATGCCTCCTGTCAAGAGAGTGACAGCTGACTGAGGAAGACTGGGCCTATAGGGGACACACATGGAATCATGTGTCTGGGTGGTCAGGCTGTGATCAGCTCCTCCACCTGGGAAGAAGACTTGATCTTGGAGTACAAGAACAGCATTCCATACTGGGGTGAGACAGTCTGCCAGCATGCAAGTGGAGGTCCTGGGCCCAGCACGGGTGGATACTGGGAGCTCACAGCCTGGGCACTATCTGTACAACATGGCACATGGGGTGCCTGGGGTGGGTGCCTTCTGCCAAAGGAAGTCTGAGAAAACCTAAATCATACCTCAGCCTCATGTGCCCTCACACTCAGAACTGGAAACACATGAGCTTCCATTTTAGAGACCATTTCCAGGAAATTCTAACAAGAGTGGGAAAGTAGAGCATCGTGAAATGAAAACAAACAAGATTTCCTGGAGGAAATGGCACAAACAAGAACTAGGAAATGACCACATGCAGCCTCCTTCTTGACCTAGGCAGGGGTATAAAAGCTCCAGGCTCAGGAGCCTCCAATCTACACATCTTTCCTCTCCACCTGCTCCTCTGACCTACTTGTCCCTCAAACCAATACCAGAACCATGACCTGCTGTGGCTGTTCAGGAGGCTGTGGCTCCAGCTGTGGGGGCTGTGGCTCCAGCTGTGGGGGCTGTGGCTCCAGCTGCTGCAAGCCTGTGTGCTGCTGCAAACCTGTGTGCTGCTGTGTGCCAGCCTGTCCCTGCTCCAGCTGTGGGGGCTGCAAGGGAGGCTGTGGATCCTGTGGGGGCTGTGGCTCCTGTGGGGGCTGCAAGGGTAGTTGTAGTTCCTGTGGGGGCTGTGGCTCCTGTGGGGGCTGTAAGGGTGGCTGTGGCTCCTGTGGTGGCTGCAAGGGAGGCTGTAGTTCCTGTGGAGGCTGTGGCTCCTGTGGAGGCTGTGGTTCCTGTGGTTGCTGCAAGGGAGGCTGTGGCTCCTGTGGGGGCTGCAAGGGTGGTTGTGGCTCCTGTGGGGGCTGCAAGGGTGGTTGTGGCTCCTGTGGAGGCTGCAAGGGAGGCTGTGGTTCCTGTGGAGGCTGTGGCTCCTGTGGGGGCTGCAAGGGAGGCTGTAGCTCCTGTGGAGGCTGTGGCTCCTGTGGGGGCTGCAAGGGAAGCTGTGGCTCCTGTGGAGGCTGTGGCTCCTGTGGAGGCTGTGGCTCCTGTGGGGGCTGCAAGGGAGGCTGTGGCTCCTGTGGAGGCTGTGGCTCCTGTGGAGGCTGCAAGGGAGGCTGTGGCTCCTGTGGGGGTTGTGGCTCCTGTGGTTGCTGCCAGTCCAGCTGCTGTAAGCCCTGTTGTTGCCAATCCAGCTGCTGCAAGCCCTGCTGCTGCCAGTCCAGCTGCTGCAAGCCCTGTTGCTGCCAGTCCAGCTGCTGCAAGCCCTGCTGCTGCCAGTCCAGCTGCTGTGCTCCTGTGTGCTGCCAGTGTAAGATCTGAGACTTTCCAAGAAGCACCTCTGCTATTCCTTTACTTCTGAAGTCTACCTTCTTTGGAAGGTGCGTGATAATAATGACTTTCCTACTCAGGTTCAAGGCTTCCTTCTCCAGCCCTTGATGGGAAGGAGCAAACCACTGCCCTGATGCTTTCCTGACAGGCTCACATTGTAACTTAATCCCCAGATTCTTTGACCTGTCTTTCTCACATTCCTTACTATGTCTAACCAGGCTTTGCCAGCATCAAGATAATCTGTGAAGTTCTGAAATGTGTGCACAATTTATTAAATAAATCCTTGCCCACCATCCTCGGTCTCAAAGGGTTGTCTCATTGTTAAAGCGATCATTTTCCCCAGATCCCCTTCCCTAATAGATGGATGCCATCCATGCCAAGATAGCACCCTGCATAAAACCTGGTGTTATAATGTGTGATGCACATGGACTGAGTGAACGTGTGGAGGAGTCACAGCTCCTAAGTGGGAAGGGCATCAGAATAGGATCCCGTGATGCTCTTTTCACCACTTAAGGTGAGTCTATCAGTGGATGGGGTCATTAGTGTAGGACCGTGATGAAGAAGGGGTCTAATTGGTCAGTGTGCTCATGTTGTATCAGAGTGGAGGTCAGACCCAGGACACAAAGTGAGGCTAAGTGTACTTTCTTTGCTAAGAATCTAAGGCAAGAAACCATGAAACTGTCACATCAGGTACAAGTGGAGAGTGAGTTTTGGGGAGCTTCTGTGGCAGGTTGAAGGAAGCTGTCCCCTGTGGGCTCAGATGTTTGAATGTTTAGTTCATTTTGGTGGTACTTTAACAGGAATTTCTGGACCTACCAGCAGTTAAATAATGACTCAGAGACTTATCAATATTTATTATAGCTACGTCTTTTGCTTGGGCTACCCCAAAGAAGCTCATCTAATTAATCTTATTATCCTAGACCTCAACCTGACAGGTGGCTAGTTCTTTACCTCTTCCTCTGTCATGGAGAAGATTTGTCTTCTGCTGGATAATCCCCTGCATCTGACTCTCTCCCAGAGACCCACTCTCAGTTTGGAAGTCTCCCTTTCTGTTTTCTGCCTAGCTAATGCTGTCAGACCTTCCTTAAGCCAATCAACATCTGAGGGAGAAAGAGTGTTTGGAAAATCTGAGCCTGGTGATATACCATAAGAATAGCACTACCAAGCTCCAGCCAGCACTGAGCTCTCTGTCAGTACAGCAGTCAACAATGGAATTTACAGGGACATCCTAGCACTGAGCTCTCTGTCAGTACAGCAGTCAACGATGGAATTTACAGGGACATCCTAGCACTGAGCTCTCTGTCAGTACAGCAGTCAACAATGGAATTTACAGGGACATCCTAGCACTGAGCTCTCTGTCAGTACAGCAGTCAACAATGGAATTTACAGGGACATCCTAGCACTGAGCACTCTGTCAGTACAGCAGTCAACAATGGAATTTACAGGGACCCCCAACACCTCCCCCTTTTAGTCCAATAAATATAGGTGTTAGGAAGAACATCAATAAGAATATGTACAATAAGAACATTGATGAGAACTATCAGGTGAGAATTACATTCACAATGTCTAGTCCATTTATATTTGTCAACCCAGAAAAAAGAACTTCACTATCTACCCTATCTTTTTTTTT
>LR752123.1:0-58434 GCA_902729485.2 Mus minutoides
GCAAGGCAGAATCTCAATGTTGCTTTATGATCGTCTCTATTATGCTGCGATTATAATCCTCCAGAGAAAAAGTTCTATGCTTTGCCTACCTTTTTTGTAGAGGATGTCCTTCTGAGAAGAACACTTTGAATACACTTTGGGTTTACTGGATGGGCATAATTTATTGTACTTTCTACTTACTGACTTCACAATCTGCTGAGATCTAACTATCAATGTTTACAAAGTACACTAGGATGGAAGTACCCTGATAACAGAAAGAAAAACAGCATTTGAGTTTTGAGTGGTTGTAAATTGACCCCAGGTCAGAAAAGTGGTGAGGCTGTTGGTGTTCAGCAGTATAGTTTCTGTGGGTGTGAAACTCTATTATTTAGGGACAGGAGATGGGATGGACTTTAGTTGTTGATTTGGAAAAGGCCCTAGAATGTAAGAGTTGTGTTTGTGTTCTATCCAAGCGATCGGTAATAGGCGCTAATATAGTGTAGGGTATGGTGATAGTGGTGCTGAAGCTTTGGAAGAAATCAATTTAATTAAATTTTAAAATCTGTTTGCCTTAAGAATCATAAAAACTTTCTATTCCAAATGTTCAGGCAGGGGCCAGGGTTGACATTTCTTCCTAGAGGGCTTCCTGTTCTGCAGATCAAAATGATATTTGGGTCATTAGATATTTTAAAAATAAGCCATTAATTGACATTTAAAATTTTTGTTTTGCTTATCTTTGGCAACTTTCTGTGTCATAACAATAACCACTTAAGCCAATTATTTAAAGGAGACATAGGCAACCTCAGGAAATAGGAGGTTGCACCAGAGACCTGGGAGGTGAGAGACTCCCAGGACTCAAAGGGGGAAACCTTAGATGTAACACCCTACAGTAGGGAGAGGAACTTATAGAGCCCACCTCTAGCAGGAAGACAGGACATCAAGTGAGGGATGGGGTTGCCATCCCACAGTCACACCTCTGACCCGGAATTGTTCCTGTCTGAAAGAACTACAGGGTTGGAAATGGAGAGGAGCCTGAGGAAAAAAAGGTCCAGCTATAGGCCCAAAGTGGGATCCAGCTCAAGGGGAGGTCCCAGAGCTATTACCGAGGCTATGGAGTGTTCACAAAAAGGGACCTATCATGACTGCCCTCCAAAAGACCCAACAAGCAGCTGAAAGAGTCAGATGCAGATATTTGCACCCAACCAATGGACAGAAGCAGGTGAGCCCTGTTGTTGAATTAGGGAAGGCTGAAGGAAGCTGAGGAGAGGGTCAGTCCTGTAGGAGGCCCAGCAGTCTCAATTAATCTGGACCCCTGAGATCTCTCAAACACTGGACTACCAACCAGGCAGCATACACCAGCTGACATAGGCCCCCAACACACATACAGTAGAGGACTTCTGGGTCTGTGTTCAGTCAGAAATGATGCCTCTAACCCCCAACAGGCTGAAGACCCCAGGGAGTTTAGAGGTCAGGTGGGGTGCGGGGGCATCCATGTGGAGATAGGGCAGGGTGGGGAGGAGATGTGGAATGTGGAGCAGATGGAGGGTGGATGGGGGGGCAAGGAATGGAATATGGAGTGTAAAAAAATTAAAAATTAAAAAAATAGACTAGAGGAAAATGAAAAAAAAAAGTGATTCTAAATAACTGGTCATCCCCCAAATACTAAAGTAGAAACCATAATGGGTGAAAATGATTAAACTTTTTTCTCTGGATTAAAAAAATATTAACCAGATAGCAAGAATTAATGTTGTCAATAGTTCTCTCTAAGCCCTGGATTTCCTACAGAGTGCATCATGACATTTGCGCCTGTCTTAGTTACTATTCTACTGTTGTGCAGACACCATGGCCAAAGCAATTTGTAGAAGAAAGTTTGTTGGTGACTTATATAGTTTTAGAGGGTGAGTCCCTGACTATCTGAGCATGACAGCAGGCAGACAGGTGACAGGTGACAGGGACAGCACCCAAGCAGTAGCAGACAGGTGACAGGTACGGCACCGGAGCAGTAGCAGAAAGCTTACATCTTGACCCACAAGCACAAAGCAGAGGAGATTAACTGGGGATGATGTGAGCTTTTGAATCCTCGAAGCCTACCCTCAATGATACATCTCCAACAGGCTCACATTTCCATCCTTCCCAATTGAGGCACTCACATATCTGAGCTTATGGGGGCCATCGTCATTTAAACCATCAGTTTGCTTGATTGGATCTTTTTGGCTTTAAAAAGCCCAGAAAAAATAGAACGAGGACAAATGTGCTCTCTCTCTCTCTCTCTCTCTCTCTTCTCTCTCTTCCACTCCTCTCTCTCTCTCTCTCTCTCTCTCTCTCTCTGACATGGTCTCACTATGAAGCCATGGCTATCACAGACGCTATGAAGACCAGGTTGGCTTTGAACCCACCCTCTGCTTTATAAATACTGGGATCAAAGATGTGTTCAATCATGCCTGGTGGACAGATATATTTTAATAGATTATAAGCTTAACTCATTGGATGTATTTGATATTGGATCATGAATAGTAGTTAAAAATACAGGATATTGTAGATTAAGATGATTGCAAAACTCCTTATTATATGGCCACCTCAAATGGGATAAAACACAATGTTATAAATGACTTGTAATGTGTGGTTAAGCTGATAGTGAAGTAAAAGGGTATTTTGGAGGCCAAAAAGCAAGCTCTGCTCATACATATCTGGAGTCTGAATTAGCTCTACCAAGATAGGGAAAAAAAAAACCCTTCCTAAAACTGCAGTTAATATGTGCTTGGACTGATGCCAGGAAGAAGTACAAGTACTCTCTCGAGAAATGCACCTTTGATATTGTCAGGAAGAATTCCCTGAGCTAAGCTTTCAGAAATATGAGCTGCCAGCTTTTAAAATCACTAAATACAAAGGAAAACAAACCACTATACCTATAAAATAAGATCAACAGAGCCTATATATATTGAAAAATACCAGAACATAAAATAAGTACTTTCAGTATCATTAAGAGTTAAAGTATTTCAAAGTATGAGGGAACAAGAGATAAATTTTGTCAGTATTTAAAACAGATATCTCAAAAAGTACTTCTTACATTTAATATACAAAAGCTGACTTATAATTATTTTATGCTATATAAGAGGATGGATCGAGCTGAAGAGAAAATAAAAAAATCAGCTACTAATATGCAATAGAATATTAAAGAAGATGAGCCTATTAAGTGATCCCAATAATTCCAGCTACTGATAGGTTTGTAGCAGGATGCCTTGGTTCCACGAGTTTGATATCAGCTGACAACATATTGAAATTTAAAGAAGAAAAACAACAACAACCATGAAGTTGGAAGGAGAAAAAAGGAAAAGGAAGGACACGGGAAGACTGATTAGAGGGTCTGGCAGGTAAAGGTGCTAGTTCTGCAAGCCTGTTGAGTTCAATTTCAGAACCCATTGTGAAAGGAGACTCCTCTGACATAGGTTATCACATTTGCACATATCACACAGACACACACACTATTAATAAAGTTGGAAAAAAGGGAGGGAGGGAGGAATGAAGCAAGGAGGCAAACAAGCAAAAAAATTATAGATACAAAAAGTGAAGACAGAATGCCAGAATTCTTACTATTTGCAAATGCACTCGCTGGGAGATCCAGTAAGATGAACCAGAGAGACTGGGAACAGACAGAGAAATGCCAGAATTCTCAGATTTAGGGAGTCCTTCAAGGTACAAAACCAAAATTATTTCCAAACAGTCCAGAGAGGGATCCATAATATCACACAAGCAGCGATAAAGCTAGCAATGTGACAGCAATAAAGAATAAAACTGGAAGATGCATTTAAGATATTTTTAGCCAGCCTGGTCTAGAGTGAGTTCTAAGACAGCCAGAGCTACACAGAGACACTGCAGAAAACAAAACAAACAAAACCCTCACAAATGTCCATGTGAATCAAAACAGTTAAAAGTATAAGTTATATGAAAAAATATGGCAAAGTAGATATAAAATTTCCAGAAAAATACAACTTACCAGAGCTTACATAAGAAATAGAATATCTGAATAGTCCCATATCTCTTAAATGGATCAATTTTGTAAATAAGGCTACAAACAAACAAACAAACAATCAACAGTCATATAGCTTCACTGGTTACTTCTAACAAACATTTGAGGAAGAAATAATGCCAGTTATATTAGCTTTATGTCCAAACTCACATTTTGTCATATTTTTTTTCTAGAGAAGAGGATCATTCACCTAGTTTCCTACCCTCCAAGGATAAGTGCTGTCCTGAAGGAGTTAAACCCCTTGCTGTCGGTGTGGGTTCTGGAAGTGTGAGTTTCCATGAGTATGCCATGCTTCATGTCCCAGAATCCCTTAGGTAGAAGTCAGTAGTGTGTTAGGCGTTTTGGCCAAGCTACATCTTTGCAGTTCTGAAGTGTACTCTGCATGACTGTGTGGGAGATTCCAGCAGGAATGGGCCTTGCTTCTCACTAGTGTGTTGCTAGTTGCTTCCGCTAGCTCCTAGTTCCTTACTTCTGTCACCTTGGATCATTCCTAGGTAAACCAGCTATATAGAGCTAATAGGCATTGGCATGGATTTACTCAAACTTCCAGAAGATAAATTATGAGCTGGCAAGAGGGATCAGCAGTTAGTGCACTTGCTAAGCAAGCCTGAAAACCTGAGGTCAATCCCTAGATCTTAAGGTAGGAGAGAATCAACTCCTTTGGTCTATACACACACACACACACACACACACACCACACCATACAAATTATTAGTGAACTATATTTAGCAATGTGTCATGCAGCAAACTGGGCATTCTATAACAATGTGTGGTTTAAATAACTGCAGTTGAACAAGCTTAAAATTTACACCAAAAATGGTCAGAATTGGTATGTGAGTTTGTCAAGATTGTTGGATACAAAATTAGTATGCAAAACCAATTGTGTATCTCTGTACCAGCAACAAATTAGAAAGTAGAGTTTGAAGAAGACATTATCTATAATAGCACAAAATATAGCAAACCCTGAGGGGAAAAGGTAAAACTATCACATGTACTTGCTTCATGTTTCTGTCCTGTGACCTATGAATTTGCACATATAGCCAAGGCACACAAAGGACACCTTGTGGATTGAGTCCTCCATCCTGTGGGGCATGAGGCTTGGTGACAAGCACCTTTTACTTGCTGAGCTGTCACACCATCCCTTCGTTTTCTTTAAGTTATGTGATCTGTTCACTTTGTTAGCTTTTGTTGTTTTTGAGACAGTCTCATCACACAGTTATGACTGGCCTGGGACTTGCTATCTAGACCAGGCTGGCCTTGAACTCACAAAGATCTGTCCCGCTCCCAACCCCCACCCCACTCCTGTTTTTTTAAAACTAGCAGTTCAGTTGGACTTCTCTCCTTCTCTAACTCCTTCTTCCTGCTTTGGTCTTTGTTACTTGCTTCTTTGTGTTCCCTTCTGGTTTGTTGGCTGGCTGTTTGCTTCAGGAATGAACTCTCTCATGCTCACGTTTCCATTTTTATTGATATAGAGAGAAATGCTATGCATTTTCTTGGTGCTACTTTATAGAGATTCTGAAATATAATGCTTTATTATCGTTGAGAAAAAAAATTTAGACTTTTGTTTCATTGTATATATTCCAAAATTTTTCAAGCATAAACTCCTTTTATTTTTCCTGGAACTGGTATCACAATGCAGGTTGCATGTGAAAGACAAGAATCTTGCTATGTAGCCCAGGCTGGCCCAGTACCCACCATCCTCTTGCCTCTGACTAAGGAGCATTAGGATTAGAAGGATAGCCCTCTCTTCTACCTAATTTTAGTATTTCTACAGAACCTTGAATTTCCTTTGTGTTCTCAATATCTCAGTAGTATTGTTATTCTTTTGCGTGAAAGTTTCATTTGATTTGGAAGGAAGGGTTATTTCTCCTAATCAGGAGGTTAGTAATGTATGTGCCTGTACATAAAGGAAAATGGTGGCACCCATAATTTAAATCAAAGTACACATGATTGAAAACAAAAAGACTGATATACTATGAACATTACTTACACATATGCCATTCTCCCACCAAGAATGGGTTGGGATCTGATGGTAACCAGGGTTGCCAAGCCTTTTGGGCTCTCCAGAACTCAGGATCTAAATCACTTGAGTGCTGGCAATCATCTCTGAATATGGTCAGAATATTATTTTGATTACACTTAGAAAGAACTCCCAAGAGGTGGCTAAGACCTTGGTAGTTGGCCTTCTGAGACACAACCCAGTGATTGTAGTTACAAACATCTGCTGAATGTACTGTGGGAATAGATGTTTTAATTTCCCAGGGAGCATGGCTGCATACCTTTAATATGAGGGTGACTCTACCAAAGGTTCCCCATCTGGATGTTTAACAAGGGAACGGAGAGAGTCTAAGATAGTGACACACAATCCATAATCTACCCTTCTTACCTTTCTCCTCTCTGGCATGTACTCCTGTGAAATGGGATCCTGGTATCTGCAAGTGACAACGGAATGTGGGGACAGAGGACGGGAGCCTAAGTGGATATTTCTTTCACTGTATATCTCTGGTTTGTATATCTGGAAGGTTAAGGTTATTAGTAATAATGAGCATGGTCAGTGATGCCTGACATAGTAACCTGCCACGTGAACTGAAACCCAGAGCTACTTACAGTGAAGCTGGTCACTGGTCACGTGGTTCCCACAGTGAGGAAGGGGTCACTTTAAGGACTCATCACTAGGCCACTGTGGAGAGAACAATACCTGCTGCCAAGGTAGGAACGCCAGCGGTGTGTGTCTCTGGAGTGATGGAGAGGATGGGTAGGAAGATGGCAAGATATTTTCTATTTTATGGTGGTTCTTAAGCCAAGCAACTATTTTACATACTTAAAACCATCAATGGCCACATATGGGACTAGTATAATCCCAGCATTCAGAACTTGGAGGAAGGAGGATCCGAAGTTCAAGGTCTATCTGTGATATACAAGGAGAGCACATATCAAAACCCAAACAAATGAACAAAAACCCCAAGATCAAACCAAAGCCTCCCTTTTAGTTTTATACATGTATTTGTAATGAGAATGATCTGACTACATGACACATTGCACATAACACACACTGAGCATTCTCATGTTCCAAGACCCTGCCTTCTAACTTTCCTACCCCTTTCCTTACGTTAAGGTTTCTTTACAGAGTTTAACCAGGGCCAATTTAAGTTGGAGCCTAGTGGGCTCAGCAGTGTGCACAAAATAGAAACAATGACTTTTCCCTCTTCCAGAAACTATCAATAGTCAATATAGTTCAGCAGTAAAGAGGATGGTCCTGTGCACACTTCTTCCATGAGTGACAGTTGATCCGGTCAGTTCTGTGGGAGTTCAGTGCAGTGACTATGGCTGTGAACATGATCGCAACGGTTCTGTTGAGTCTACAGTCTATTTTTTGAGGCAGAGTTTTGTTACACAGCTCAGGTTGGCCTTCAGCTTAGGAATACCCTCCTGCTCTAACTTCTTGTGCACTATCATGCCTGGCTAACAAGGAAATTCAGAATTTGAAAGGAAGACAAGTTCATACCTAATCTGGAAGTCAACGTTAGAAATGACTATTCTTAGCCATAAAGGCAGTACACTGAACCTGAGGGCTCCGTCTATGAAGCAATAAAATCAGAAGACTTTCTTTTAGAAGCTCTAGACATAGTGAGCACATACACATATAAGAATTGTGCACTGTTAAGTTTATTTTCATTTAATATAACATGACGTTAACAGACATATATTTTAAGGTAACAAAATGTTATCATTAATAAGGATATTTTAGTATAGCCAGAGATTTAACATTCAAAGTTTACTTACTTTTAAAATGTAAAACACACAATTATAATATTTAGATCTTACAATTTTAAAGTTTTAACAAAACATTTGCAAGTAAATTCAAGAAGTATCCTACATTTAAGACAAAAATAATACTAACAAAGTGCCAATGGATTAGACAATGTCATTTATCTGTTTTCTTCTAGGGAGGGGGATAAGAGTACGAGAACAGGGAAATGTCATTGTTTTATCATGGTTTAGAGCTAGTAATGTGAAGTAGTCTTTGTAATAATGATGAGCGCTTATTTGTAGTAGATTAGCCACAATAAGCAATCAGCTTAAGGAAGAGCACACCACAATCTCTCATGGGCTCTTCAGCCATTGCTGAATAGTTTACTAGTCAGTGTTTTTAAAACTACAGTTTCAAACTAAGATGAACTGAATCCCACCAACATCTAGAAATGGTTTCTAAGAATGTCATATACATAAAAGAATCTCCCTTGTTACTGTAATATAGGTCCAGGCCTGTTAAGTGTGGACAGTAGTGATGGAGAAGTTTGGCAATAAGTACATTTATAGCAGAGGATGACGTTGTGTGCACTACCCTAAGATATGTCCTCCACATGAAGAAAACATATTTATTAAATATTTACAGTTCTTTTCAGGTACATGACCTCACTTGGTAGTTACATTGGTGTTTGGGTTAATGGAAAAATTAAATTACATAGTGACTTAAACCCTGTTTCCACAGAACATCTGTGTTCCGTAAGCTAAGTCCCAAATGTTCTCTCTACAATCAAATAATAATGTTGTTTGTCCAATTCAGAGAACACATTTCATAGATTTAAGTTATTAGATTCAATTTTAAGATTTGTCCACTTGGATTTAAAAAAAAAAGAAAAGGTCTTTGTTGCCTTCATCGAAATCTTAACAGAAAAAAGGCTTGAGAACTATGGAATAGTATACTTAAATATTAGAATATTTACAAGTTCCTATCAGGATAATATACTGTTTATGGAAATATGCCTTAATAGCTTTGATCTTATACCAGACATCCATATTTCCTCATAGCAAGTGTGAATTCAGCATGTAAACATCGTAAGATACCCAAAAGAGTTACGGATTTCCTGTCTGTTCTTGAATGTGTCTGAGAACCACTGCACCAATGTCTAGCTCCAAACTCTCTTGTGCATCCGTGCCAGAAGATGCTCTCAGATACACCACCAGGGACAGGGTTCCACAGTAAGACCCCCGGGATTTTACTCTAAAGTAAAAACTACAGCAAGATTGCAGTACAGCTGCTACTAATGCTCCCACTTAAAAACAAAAAACAAAACAAAACCAAAAACCAAAAACCAAAAAACCGCTTACCAGATAGCTTAAATATGTTATACTAAGGATTTTTATTTGTATGTATTACAGTATTACGACTTGGGGGAAACTTGCAATATATTTGTAGGCAGCTATCTTTAAAATAATGACACTTCAGTTTCTAGCACAAACAGCCCTGAGAACAGTGCGTTTGAATTCCAGCTCAACTAGAAACAATCTAATTGAGTAGCCTTAAAAATACAAAACAAATTCTGAAAAACTTACAAACTAAAAACAATGAATATCAAACTAACATTTGAGGCACTAGCAGACTACAGTTTATTTAGTAGTTGGAAGGACTTTGAGAAATGAACAAAGCTGTGTGTATTTGTATACGCACTCACACTGTGCGCTAATGAAAAGCATGCATCCCCAAATTCTCTAAACACTGCATTGCAGTGCGTTCTCTTGAAGATATCACATCTGGCTGCAAGTATTTTGGTCACTGATATAACAGCACTGGTATAGAAATCTGTACTACGGAGGGGAACAGAGTCAAGCGCTTGGTCCACTTCAAGTGACTGGCAGCCCTCAGAGGGCATCAAGGATGCAAAGGCCAAGTCAAAGCCAAAGGGACTGATCTAGGTCAGAGGACACAGACTTGTATCAGTGTGGCAAAATCCTCACAATAGAAATTAAGCTGTTATTCTAGAACAAAAATGTTCAACCTGCTAATACTGTCTAAATGGCAAAGAAAGAAATGTGTACAGACGCAGATGCATAGTGACGTCAGAACGAATTTCATTCTCGACATGGTGCCTGTGAGGCCAGAGATCGGCTATAAATACAACAAATACTGGGAATCAACTGGTAGCATTTTTCTGATGTCAAAAGAAGTAATTTCTGTTTTCTGTTAAAAAAATACATGTTCCCTGCTTCCCTTTAATATAATTTATAAAGCTTTACTAAATGAAATATTTTGCTTTAAGAGAAACATCTACTGACTTATGTGAAAATAAACAGTCCTGTATCTTTAAAATCTATAGTTATGTGTTGGAGTATGTATACTTATATATTATTTAAAATGAAATACTTAGGCCTAAGTAGTTTTTGCCATTCGAGGTATGGAGCTAGAGGTACACTGCTCTAATTTATATGCATACACTACAATGAAAAATAGAGATGCATGTGAAATTTGATAAGTTAGGAAGGATAAGAGCATGCTACTCCTGAAGAAATATGAAATCAAAATACCAGTGTGGCTACTTACTGGCAAGACAGTGACCAGAAGACAGCAGAGAGAAATAACTTCCTGGAATTCCTGTCGGTAACATGTCAGTCAGTCCTACGAAGGAGCACCCAACAGCAGAAAGCTAAAGCAGCATAGCGCAGACACCTGGGAAATTCAGCCGAATTCCTAATTGTGCTTTGCATGGGCAGAAGCTAAAGGGTCACACTAAAGTTAACTGGCTACAACGTCAATATTCGTGTGCTTTAGACAACTCTTCCTGGTATCTTGCTTCATCTCTGGATTGGTTTATCTTGTTATCAAAAAGAGAATGCTACCTTTTGATAACAAGANTGCTGATGCTGATGGTCCATTTGCAGGCCTTGTCTATTTGCAGGGCTTTATGGCTACAGCATATTCTTCACTCATGGCACACATGACAGACACCTAGAAGGGGAAAGGGCAGGCAGAGTTAGTCAGGAGGTCATACACAGGAAAGATGTGTTCATAAAACACTGTATACTTGTGGGCCAATTATGGTGAACTGGGGAAGGTGCAATCCACAGAAATTCTCCTCCCTGTCTGCCTTTCTATTTCTTAAACTCATAGGTGGATCTCGAGAACAATATGGAGTTCCCTGACAATCCAGAAAGAAAAGAAACCAACCAACAGACAGCACCTCCCAAACTTGATGCTTTCTCTGGTCACAGATCTTTAAGAGTCTGGAGATCCTTTCAACATTTCAGCAGTGGTTTGAAGTTACAGCTCACAGTTTTTGAAACTTATATATTAATATGTTTGTGCATTGTGAAAAGACAAAAACTCCTTTGACTGAAGGTGAAGAAGCACACAGACAGCAAGGCACAGAGAGAAAGACCCTCAAAGCAGCAGGCACTGCGAAGCTGAAGTCTGTGCACAGTCTTTCATGCTCCGGGTTCGGGGCCAAGGTCTATGCACTAGTTCACACACACACACACACACACACACACACACACACACACACACACACACAGCCTACTGTCAGCCTTACCTGCACATCTTCACCTGCATTGTATTTCCCTTCTATTTCTTTGCCCAGTTCACCTTCTGGCAGCTTAAGATCCTCACGGACTTCGCCAGTTTCTGTCAGCAGGGAGAGGTAACCATCCTGAATGCATATGAGCTATTAGAAGAAATTATAGGTGTGAGCTGATTACATCATATCCACTTTGTTGTGATGGTTACACAGCTCAACTGCAACACACATTAGTTTGGATAAGAACACAGCAATACATTAACAGATTTGTGGCATCTAAAAATGCTAACATGGCTTAAGCCTTTAGTACTAGCATTAGGGAGCCAGAGGCTAGCCTGGTCTACACTGCAATCACTAAGCCAGAAAGCCAGAACTAAATAGTGAGACTTTCTTTCAAACAAACAAACAAAAAACAAAACAAACAAAACCCCAAACAAGAAAATGCAGGCATACTGAATACACCTAGCAGAGATGTGTAACTCACTTCCGGTACCAGCCTCCTCACTCTCTGCATTGCCAAGGTATTACAATGTATTACATACATGATACACACAGAGCTACTCTTAAGAAAAATCATGTATTTCAGTAAGTTTTTAAATGCTGTAGAAACTTTCCAAATCAGAAAATATAGACCTATCTTCCTCTTACCACCACACCTGTGCATGAATATACTGTGAGCACATTTTCCTGTTAATGGGCATAAATTAGGTTTTCACTATTAAAATGATGCACTTTATAATTTGGTTATAAGCAAAGTGCAGTGGTGGTCTTCAGGCCACTGCTGACAGATTTTTAAAAACATTTTCATATATATATATACTTATCTATAGTATATATTTTCTTATTTACCCACACTACCATCTCTTGATCCCTCCTCTGCAGCTGATTTCCATTAGTGCCTCTTCAATTTTTATGTCTTCTTTATTTCTTGGTGACCTGGTAAGTTTCAATAGAGTTGCTTATGGAAGCTGGGTGAGAGGTTTTTTTCAGGAGCCTGGGCACCTTCTCAGTGGCTATATGACAGAAGACAACGTCTCTCTCTCCACTAGTGCCCAGTGACCATCTCTAGACCCTCAAGGAAGGGTAGTAGTGACAGACTTTTTTTTGTTTTTTCGTGACAGGGTTTCTCTGTGCAGCCCCAGCTGTCCTGGAACTCACTTTGTAGATCAGGAAAGGAGAACTAAAGCGACAGACTTTTAGCATGACCTTATCTTATGGTATTGATGAAAGAAATCCAGTCATAATCTAACCTGCAGAAATCATACTTTTTGATATAACGCTTAAAAGATTAATTTCCTATTTGTTGTAGCTGTGTGTGCATCTGTGTGCAGGTCACAGTAGTCAAAGTACCTAGATCTTCTGGAGACGGAGTGACAGGCAATGTGTTGGGAATCAAACTTGGGTCCTGCAGAATAGCTGTCCCAGCTCTTAACTGCTGAGGTGTGTCTCCAGCCCCTTCCCAAAACTCTTATTTCAGGAAGGAGGAAAACTGCACGTCTCCACCATCAGTGTGCCTACAATTCCGAGAGACTTTGCAAAAGCCATTCATCCACACTATCTGCTGCTAGCACACATAAAAGGAATGAGACGTGGGCCCTGATGTCTCCAACCAGAGCAGCAAACCATGTAGGAGGAGTGTCAACGTGCTCCACCATCGGCACCACTTCACTGATCATCATTTTTCAGATATAAATTCCACAGTGTGGCTACCCCAAGAGTGAGGACACACTCTTATATATAACTTTTCAAACTAATCTATTATCCATTTCCAAATGTGCAGGTTGCTCTGATCTGCTCCTGGATGACACCTGTGGCTTAGTGCTGTCATGTGGGCTGTGTTTTCTTTTACGTGGAGCAGTCTGATCACCCTGTCTTTCAAGGCACTGACACTCACTTGGTTTACAAAATGTCTCTCAGTCTAGATCTGCTTTGTTGCCTTATAATTCATGTAATGTGTCTTTTGGAAGAAATACTATCTAAATAATGAGTCCTCAGAGTACCAATCACACCAGGAGGGAAATGTATCTATCCTACTAATTAATGGTGACACTAACTTTGACCAACTGGCTACTGGGGTGGTATCTGCAAGATTTTTATAGTCTAAATATAACTTTTCCCCCCAAATTTATCAGTCAGATTTATATCAGTAAATTCTCAACCCACAAAATGCATATATAATGAACTCTGAGCCAATAGATACTGATATAAGCTGCTCACCTAGATTGGACAAATTGTGCTATAATCATCCATCCCTTATGAGATATCCCTAGCCACCCGTTTACAGCCACGAGTATCTGGTTCGCCTTTCTCTTCCTCCATCTTTCCTCCTTCTCCCTGTGTCTCCCTAACTCGTCTGTCTCTAAAACTCTCAGCTAGCCTTCTCTATCCACTGCCCCATCCCAGGCTCTCGCCTTATCTTGTGCCTGCCCTCACCTGCATATAGATAGCAATCCACATTTTTCCCTTTTTGTCCAGTTAAAAGGCACTTTCCTCCCACAAAGAAATTGAATACCGCTATTACCATTTTGTAATGTATAAAGTATAAGATACATCCAGTCCATCATTTTTGTCAATTAAATAAAACACTCGGTTATCTATTCTAACTTTAAAGAGGCTTATAATTCCATATCAGTTATACCTCAGTTTATCTTGTATACTATCTGAAAACTATCTTCTCAAATATATTTTTTCAATGCCAAATAGCCTAGGTTGTCTTTGAGACTATAACTAGTCTTCAATCCAGTCAGAATTCCAAGAACAAACAATATTATCTGAAAATACAGGAAGTATAACATGGCTTCCAGAACTGAGATAAGTTGTAGAGACAGCTGCCTACCTACACAGCCCCTGTATGTCAGGAAGCTGGAGCATTAGTCTTCAGCCTTCTAGCCCGGTATCATCTGACAAACCTTTGAAACAGGACATTTTAAAGACTAGCTTATTCTGTCTCAGCAGAACTAAGTTGTCCTATCCTGCAACTTGTGTCCTCGCATGAACAGTACAGGTCTGTAGATGAATTGAGGCAATTCTTGCCTAGTGGCTGTCTCCCCACAACTGGAGCAACTCTATCGATGTTCCCTTCCTTTTCTGAATCCAAAAAGGGATGCTGTAAGGAGCAGCCATGTCTCAACAACAAATGAATAAATAAATGTCACATTCTGTGGATTTCTGACATTTTTGAAAATTGTCTACCTATGTAAAGATATCGGGACTGTTGGCCATTAACTACTCCCAGCTATTTCTAAACAAAATATCTTGTAAATAACCTAGCAATTAACTCAGAGCCAAGAACTTGCTATCTGGCCCTTATTTCATACATTTAATCATTTCAAATCAGTTTGTAATGGCAGTTATAGAAGGACTGGGTCTAAACTCTATATTTAAAAAATTTTTGTATTAATAGAAGAAATTTAAACCAATGAAAACATTGATTCTGTATCAAAATAAATTATGTACCAATATAAGAAATCATAACTTCAAGTTAGTAACTATTATAAAGATTTCTACCAAATGAGATTATGGTTACACAATCAATTATAGCTATATCCTGTTAAAGTCTGATCATTACAATTCCCCAGAAATACAAGATTAGAGTAACCACCTCCAGCCCCCAAGCCCAGGGAACTGGGACAAGGACTCTTCATAACCTTTTCCTGCTGAATATGGGTGTTAAGATATCTTGAAGGTGGGGTAGGGAAGTCTCTAATGTCTGTGTCTTGACTGGATCCAGCTAAAAGTCCATGAGATCAGGAGTTCAAGTAGGTCAGTTCAGCATGTCTTTTCTGCTTGAGTCTCTTGAATCTGGTTCCTCAGGGGGTCTCCCGCTGTCATATCTGATCCATATAACTATTTAAAGCCATGAGGAGCTGGTTCGTATTTCTTTCCCTTCATCTTCCTTCTCCTGTGTCTCCCTATCTCTCCCATCTCTAAAACTCTCCATAACTCTTGCTCTTAAGAAAGAAGGAAGAAGCCAGTGGTGCTACCATTAACTCTCAAGGATGTTTTGTACAAAAGTCCATCTTTCTTCACAGCCTTTCCAGACTCCTGACTAGCACGGTATGAGAATGCAGCATCTTTTCTTTACTGAAAGGTCTTACTAAAATAATGGAGGGCTACTTGGGAAAATAGGTGATTTCACATCCAGAGTGGGAACCTGGAACGAGCTGCTTACGGGAATATGAAGAACTATTAATACATTCCAAAGGACTCAGGGATTAGCATGACTAAGCTCCCATTGGCCAGTAACAAAACAACCCAAAAATCAATACGCATGCCCACACACACACACACACACACACACACCACACACACACACCACACACACACAGAAATAACAAAATGAAACAGTAAGATGAGAAAAAAAAAAAAAGGATGCAGGATTCTAGAAAGCGAAAGAACAGAAACCATTAACCGCTGGAAGGCACAGTGGGCTGAGAGAGAAGGGATAACAAGAAGGGTGCAGGGGCACGAGTAGATACAGGTCCTGCCAGTGATGTGCCCAAAGTAAGAAGAACATAGAGACAGGGATTATGGGAAGGGTGTTTTGTCCTTTGGCCTGTGTTTGTATTATTAATATACTACAGACCACAGGGGAAGATTATCACTATGAGTACGTCCTTAGCCCTAGCTTCGGAATTGGGCTTCACATTCTATTCCAAAGCAAGCAGCCGTCACTCTCCATCTTAAGACTTCTTTTTGTCATCGTTTGTCCTCTTCCCCTGGCACTCTTCAGCTGCCTCCCAGAAGTTACTGGTCCCTGATACAGTGAATTCTTGAACATTATTACATCACCTAAATAAATAAGACACCATCAGCTGGGGTATTATCTGACCCAGCAAGATACTATGGGGGCACACAATGCACATCATCAGCATGTGGAAAAACATACAAGAGGTGATGACAAAGCCCCAATAGCTTGAAAAGGGCTCAAACTCAGAAATCACTTTCTCCCACACTGAGTACTTCTCTTCTGGAACTTATACCAATCGCTTGATGGAGAACTCTCCCCGACTAGTTGACTGTAAAAACAAGAATTTTAGAATGGTTTCTAGTGGCCATGTATAATATGAGGGACTATTCAGAGAGAACTATGAAAAAATTGTGGGGGTGGGGGTGGGGGTGGGGGTGGGGAAACGTGTACTGTGTGGATTCCCACTGAATATGGACAAAGAGTCAAGAGCTGGGTTGGAAAGTCAAGGATGCTGGAAAACCAAGCTACAGAAACCGTCAGTGAGGTCTAGGGTAGTGGTATGTGCATAGACCTCTCCAAATGTTAGCAAAAGTTCAGTGGTGGGTGCCAGCTATCTATCTGAGGCTCTCAATTAGATAAAAAGGTAGTGAATGACATTCAGCTTTTTACTACTGCTGCCTCAACAGCTCAACAGGCTTAATGATACAGCTTTCTCCCACTAAGGCTGACAGAGCACTAAGGGCCTCACAGAAATGAATGACACAGGGTCCCTGATCTGGCAGCTTTCCCCAGTGGGAACAGCTAGTACCTGATAGCACTGCAGAAGCAGGGAGCAACACTTCTTGCAGTAGATCCAGTCTGCACATGGCTTTGCTTTTCCTGCCTGTGGTGCTTCTGCTAAAACTCCACCACGGTTTAGAGTATGCCTCATCTCTGCTACAGCACCTCATATTTTCTGAATAAAACACTTGTCTACAGGCAAAGTAATGAGACCGTGAGATGCTGCCCTGAGAAGTCCATGGTTCGTGAACTCCACCTCTACAAACAGCCTGCCTACTGGATTGACCTTGAAGACTCACAGTACCTGCTGGGTAATGGTTTGTGAGCCTAGGGTTCTGTATTTCAGGGTACAGTATATTACATGCTGCTCTTTTTCCTGTAAGTAGAACACACAGACTTAGGACCCTAACATGGCCTTCTCACTGTTGTCCTTAACGATTCGGTAGCACATTGGCTGTTCCTCCCTAAGATACTGGGCTCTTCTGCTTTACTTGTTTTCCATTAAAACCCAGAGAAAGAATGGTCCCAGCAAGAACATGAGATATTCATAAACACATTAAAATGATTAAAAAGGCTTTAAAGCACAGGGCAATCACAGCATCAATATTTTCTTTATTACTACTATTTTAACTTGCAACATGGAGTCTGTAAGATGGCTCAGGGGGTAAAGGTGCTTGCCTACAAGGTGATGTCCTGAAGACCCACATCCCTAGGAGTGAGAGCCGACTCCTAGGATTGGCCTCTGATCTCCACATGTGTGTGTACATGTAGGAACACACAGACACTAAGTGTCTGACCTTTACATGTGTGTGTGTCCATAGGTACATACACACACAAACACACATTCATTGTCTGGCTTCCAAATGTGTATGTGTGTGCACATGTGTATTTGTGCATGCAGGCACACACATACACTAAGTGAAATAACTGTATAATTTGGATTTAAAAGTCATAGTTCTGCCAATCCACTGGTCATCTGAAGATCTATAATATTTACTTTATATTTTCTATACTAAGTAGCTTTCCCTATAAGGAATGGTCTTCAAATGACAGATAAAAGTGCAATAAATCCAGAAATATTTAATTTACTTAATTTAGAGTAGAGTGTACAGCAGTTCAGACATTAAAAAAAAATGCCAAAGAGGAAGCCAAGCAAGCCATTTCTACATTTAACAAATTGGGAACTCCCTCAAAGGGTCCAGAATCATTTTCTATTTTACACCACCACAGAGCCCCAGACAATTATGCCTTCTTTTGAGAAAACTAATGAAAATTAGCAATTCAAATCTAAGCCCATCTTGGAATGGGAGTCAGGAGACACGGTTTCTTGTATCCTGAACTTATTTTAAGAAGACACAAATTGCATCTGTAAATATTAACATTGTTCTCCAAATTCTCTTATTTTTTAAATTATTAAAATGAATAGATGCTCACAATCCACTTTGGCTGGCTGCCAAACTGGCACTCAAAATACTGAATTCAGCAGATGCAAAAGAACTGCACGTAGCCGGATAATAAGAGAAGCAAGGATTTAACAAAGGCACATAGATAGAAGAGTGAAGACCGCCAGAGCATAATAAACTAGAAAGCTCACAGAACTTAAGTTTCTAAATGAGTGACCAGAAATAAATATCTGATGGCAGTTTTATAACAGGGCAGCGGAGTCTTTCCAGTGTCCAAGGTGCCCACTGAGCCTCAGAACAAACCTGCGAGAGGTTTGATTTCACGGAATTCCCAGTTTTATGAAGTAAAAGAGATCAAATAACTTGCCAACCAAGGCCATACCATAGAAGTCCCAATGCAGAGACCCAGATCCAGCGGTCTGACTGACACCATCCTTGGCTATCCACTCTGCAATGTGGCCTTCTAGGGCCGGGACTAGGGACTAAGCAAGGCACCTTCTCGTGTGCATGCTTGAGGAAGCATCCAAACACCTCAACCACAGAAAACTTCAGGAAAAATTTAAAATTGAGAATGCAAAACTCATGTGACAAAACAAAACTCAGAGATGGAGACAGGAAGACAATGACTACCTCTCCTTTTGCCGGAGGCTAACATGGGACTTGGCATTGTTATCAGGCTGTGCTTTGCTTTCGCACAGGAGTTGAGGATAGGCTGGGACCTTAGTAAATACCCAAATAAAATCCAAACCAAGTTAGTCCCCTGATGTTAAATTTTAAGCTTCAATCAATGGTTCATTAATTTGGTAATATTATTATCTGAACTGCCGGTGTCGTCTGCTGAAGCGTCCAACAGGTGGACGCATGGAATAAAAACTACTGAGAATTCAAAGAGCTCACAAAGCAGAAGGAAAGAAACCCATTTTGGCCAATGTCTATTCTATACTTAGCCTTAATCTGCTCTGTTAATCTCACACTCCACTACACTGAATTTAGGTGTATTTGTTTAACTAGTGTTGACTGAGTACCTACCAAGAACAACATCTACAGCCAATGAACTAAGAAGAATGAAAATAGGATTCTGATATAGGAAATGTGAAGCAAAACAATAGCACTTGCTGTTATTTATGCACAGCTACTTATGGGTGCACACTCTCTCATCCAACCCACATGTCACCCTGGCTTGTTAGGAAAGGCAGAGGTTTGGAGAAGACACACACTTTGTAAAAGACCAGTTAGCTAGAAAGTGCCAGAACCAGATTCAAACCTGGGTTTGACCTCCAGGACAGGATAGCCAGGCATGAAGATACCAACCTACAATCTCAGCATTCACAGGCAGGCAGAGGCAGGCAGAGGCAGGAGGGTCGGAAACTGAACATCATCCTTGAATAGTATGTTCAAGGCCAGCCTGAGACATATGATCCCCTATTCCACAACAGAAAAAGGGCACATAATATTAACAACAACAGAACAAAACAAAGCACTATTTCTCTAATCTGTAAGATAAGTGGAGTCTAGTAACTGATAAGGAATATACTCTATAAAACTACTCTCAAGTCTTGTCAAACAACTACTAAAGAGAGTGTTTATACACTTCTGAAACACTTAAAGAAATCAGTACTTACTTGATAATCATTTCTCTTAATATTTGGAACATCCATGTTGTGAGTAGAGGGACAAATGTCTTCATATTTTTTGCCAGTGAAAATGTCAATTCCAACAAGGTGTACCTGACAGAGGAGAGAACCACAGGAAACATGTTTAATCTCTGTCAGCTATGTCACTCCCTACACAGGAACACAATCCCAGCACTGACTGTAATGGAGCCTTTCACCTCTTCCAAGGTCATCTTACTTTCTTTAAAAAAGTTGCAGTGACACAGAACTGAGATTCAGTAAGTACCCCAAACCTGAACAGTTTCATGGCATCAAAACTCAACACACCACACACCTCAGCAATTCAATTAACAAGAGTCCACAGAAAGTGAAAATCAAGTCTCTTAGAATTATAAGAAGAGGCTTGCTTCAACTAAACAAGGATTTTAAAGTTTTAGTTTCCAGCTAATGAAACATTCTAAGTGCCCGATTAAAACGAGAGATTTACTGAGAGTAATGCCTGACCATTCAAGAGACTGAGGGGAAGAAAAGAAAGTTACTTTCAATATAGAAGCCTCGCGATGTAGAATGGAACACGAATTATCTTAACCGTGAGGCCAAAAAATGACTTGGAAGGGCCTACCTTGGCATGACCATGCTTCCCAGTCTTGGAAGTTGACATCTCCACGATTTTGCATGGTCGCCCTTTGAGCACGACGAAGCCGTTTTTGCGCAGGGCTGAGCACTGCATAGGATAAGTGCTGGACGCCCCTGCATCTCCAGTAGTGAAATCAATTTCGTCTGCCATGGTGGGCTGGGGAGATGTGCGGTTTTTCTGAGGGAACTATGCGAAAAGTTTGTTTGCTTTTTAATAACCGGCATGCAGGCGGGGTTATGTCTCATTTTGAAGACAGGTAACAAGCCGAGCATCACTAGCCCGTTATGTTTGCATTTATAGGACACCCACTCTGAGTGGAGTATACTTTGCCATTCAGGCCTCTGAAAACTTTTCCAGCCCTTGGTGAGAGGTGGGGAGGGGAGCCGCAGAAGAGCTCGCAGGAGAGTGAAGGCGACACCAGCGCCCGGCCCGCAGGTCCAGTCCCCACCACCCCACCGCAAGAAGTGCCCACGACCTTCCTGCGCCGGGATGCGGGGGCCCGGCGCCTCCCTCTGCCCCATCCCCACTGCCAAGGCATCAGCCAGGCCGCAGGTTCGGGGAAGACTGGGACACGAGCACCCGGCCGGTTACACCTGGACCCCAGTGCGCCTAGGACCCGCAGCGGCGCCGCCCTGGCATCCCGCTTCGGCCCAGCGGTGAAGGGCCCTAGCTCCGGCGGTCCCGCGCCTGCCGCCCTCTAGTTCCCAAGCATCTCGGCTCCTCCCCTCGCCCGGACCCCAGCATCACCGGCTGCATCCCCCAGCCCCGCGGGCCCGGCCCCAGGTCTTCACCTTCCGGCCCCGCACCGCACGCCTTTGCTGCGTCCGCGGGTCCCTGCGGCTGCGGCGGCGCTGGCGGCCGCGGCTGGTCCAGGAGACGGGGCGGGGCCGCCACGCTTCCCACACCCGGCTCCCCGCCCGGGCCCGCCCCGCCCGGGCCCGCCCCGCTGCGGCCACACTTCCGGGATAGGCCCCGGCGCGCCATAGGCCCCGCCTCCAGGTCTCCTATTGGCTCGAAGCTTCCCGAGGTCCCGCCTCGTCACGTGAAGCTCGCCCTGGCAACCCCACGTGCTGCGGATTAGTGCACTTCCGGCGTGCAGAGCTGCCTGCAGTCAACTGTTTGAAGCTTCGCTGTGTTCCCAAGCGGGATGCATCCTCATCTTCAGTTCGGGGCCCAGTTGACCTTGGGGACGACCATTAGGACCAGGTAGCTTGCTCTGGGCCCTAGCAAGCAGGTGCTTGGATGCTGTCACTTAATGGTCTTCAAACTCTCAAGTCCTGCTGATTTTGCAAGAGTCCCGAGTGTCGGTGGTGTGGAACTTTGATTCAAGCTTCTGGTACATCTTGCAGCCCTCCTTGGGGCTGGAATCCGTGCTTGGAGCTCGAAGAGTGCTAGATGTGGTATGCTATCTCACGATTCTGCATTGTAGATCCTCAGAGGACCCCAGACACTCTATGGCGAGGTGCTGGTGAAGACTGGAGAGTCAGCTATGTTCTCAGGGGCGGGAAATCCATGTACCCGGAGACACTACGGTGACCTTTGATCTTCCTGGCATCGGCGTGCCCTAGAGTTTGAGGTTTTGTTTTTGTTGTTAATGAGTAAAGACAAAGATTCTCGAGAAGTGTGCTTTCCTTTCACAGTTTTATCATAGCTTCATCTCTCACCTTGGAAAGAATCAAGGTAATTAACTTACCACCCCACAACCCAGTTCATGTTGTTCAGTGATTTGGTCTTGCTGTCCTATAAACAAATCTAGTCTCATAATCACATATATGTATATGCAGAACACATTTCATTTGTGTTGTTTAGAAGCAATAAGCACACGGCTTCCGTAAAGTAAACTCTGCCTCTCGTTACTGTATGAAAGAGCCAAATTAGGAACCCAGGCTTCTGAGTCCCCTCTGCTTTTCTCTATTGTTGTTGTTGCTACTGCTCCTGCTGATACTTAAGAATTAAATAGTGTACTGTTTCATCTCCATTATTAAATCTTGACTACTAAAGTTTTAGTTTAAGCTAAGGTTAATGTTAGAATATATATGAAATAAGATTTCAGAGTTTTAAAAAAGAAAATCAGATATACGATCGCCCCCATAATCAAGATATAGTAGAATATTTTCACATTCCAAAATTTCCTGTGCCTTTTTGTCATCAGCCCTCTTTTTCACCCCTACCTTACACCCAGCCAGACCTTCCCAACCACTAACACTTACTCTTTTAATCCTCATTTTGAATTATGAGGAAAGGCTGGGCAGGACAATGAGGCAGGGTGTAACGGCCATCAGAATTAAAGTTGAAATCACTTCTTTGTCTATTACCATATTCACATAAGATTTGTATGTGGACCCAAATGACTATTTAATTCGACAAATACAGTGACTTTTCCTGAGGTCTCTAGAACACTAAAGTGGCAAATTCTCGCCTTTGATTCTAGGAGAGTTACAGTATTAGGTTCCTTGTAGGTTCCCGTAGCCATATTTTCATGGTGAAAAAGTGATTGGTATGTTTATTTCTACAAGAGGCACGTTATTTCCCATGTATTTTTTTTAACTTTGGATGTGTGGCTAAAAGAACTAAGCCTGAAGGTATTTGATGTACCCACTTGCTTTCTCTATTTGGCACAACAGAACCTTATGCATAGGAACGCCAAAGAATATTTCAGCATGGGATTTGGGGGGTGGTAGGGGGGGAGTGCATTTTAAGCAGGGAAATCACCAACAGAAGGCATGCAAATCAGAAAGCAGAGCTCTGAAAAACATAGCAAATGGACAGGAAAGAACGCGCGTCCGCGCAGTTTGATAGTTGAAACCTTAGAGAAGCACACTGCCATGTTTGACCTCAGCTCAGCTCTCTGCACGTGCACAACAGATACAGAAAGCATGTTGTTCTGGACGTTTTCTTCTGTATCTTTATGCAAACCCACGAATGTAGAATCCAGAAATAGTGAGGATTGAGCGTCTTATTTATTTATTTATTTATTATTTATTTATTTTTATAATGTATTTGACTATTTATTTGAGCATTCCTACTTCTAGAATTTCCAGCCAGCCCCTTGTCCATAAGCTGCTTGCCGTCTGTCAGTCTAGTAATTTCCAAAGATAAATAGGACAGACATGAGGGGGAATCCAAGAGTTTCCTACAGGTAGGTTGAAAGGTTTTTTTAAAAGCTGAAATTAAGTCCCATTAATATATTTAGTTTGACCTAATCAATATGTCCAAATATTCTTTCACATGTAACTATAAAGCTATTACTAAGCTATGTACACTCTTTTCTTTTCTTTTTTTTTTTTTTTAGTTAGTACTAACTTTTTGCAACCTGGTGTGTATTTTTTTGTTCAACATCTAAATTCATAGTAATCACATTTCAGGCACACTGTAAGCTGTATGCGGCTGGTGGCTTGTCTGTGGACATCACAGATTGGAAAGCATAGCTATAGCTTCTCTGGATGTGACAAACTAACTTGAGATTTGAAGTTTGGATGGAGGCTAGCAGTAAGATGCTGTTAAAAAGTTTGGATATGAAGTTTCTCCCAATAGACAGATAGACTGAGACCTTGGGTCCTCAGCTGGTGGCACAGTTTTGGGAGATTTCTAGAAATTTGAGTGGTTGGGACCTAACTGGAGGAAGAAGACCATGAAAGGTGTGTGTCTGATGTTAACTTACCCCTTTCATCTTTCTGTCTTTTCTGCTTCCTACCGTAATGGGGAGAAGATGCCTTCTGATACAGACTCCTCGGTCATGATGTTGACCAAGCACATGGGGCCAAACCATGAGCCAAAATAAGTACTTCCTCCCTTAAGATGCTTATGTCAGGTATTTGGACCACAATAATAAAATGTTAGCTCAGAAATTGTTTGGAAAATGCATTTAAACCAAATGCAATAGGAATACAAGAGCCCAAATGACAGAATCATGGTTTTAGCTTCCACTGCAAATGGCTTAATATGTTCTGTAAAGAGATGGGTGAATTTTTAAGAGCAGTAAATCCTAAAATCATATGGATGATGAAATGGAAACTTTAAAAACAATTTTTAGAAAGACCACTCAGTAAGATATCTTTATAGAGGAGAAAACTATTAGAAGTAGGGAATTAATAAGTAAAATAAAGTTTATTTTCATGAACAAGTTGTGACTCTGAAGATACAGAATCAAGGGAGTTTTAATGGAAGAATGAAAAAGCAGTCATAATTGAATGTTGGAAGTCAAGATGGAGCGGCACAGACTGTAAAGAATTTAACTAAGACACAGTTTTATGGCATCACTATACCATCTACTGACACTGAAAATTCAGAAGAAGTGGGTTTCAAGGAGAACTGAGTTCACTTTGGAGAAAGTGAATGAAAATTCATGTGGGCAATAGGATCTCTGACATGGGGATGTACGTTGGTGATATGTGTGATTGTTGGCATGCGGGTGATGGTGTGAAGCTTAGAGCTATAACATAGCTTGAACTGTCTTGGAATAAGTAAGTGAAGTTGTCTTAGTACTCATGTTACTTGGTGAAACACTGTGATCAAAAGCAGCTTGGAGAGGAAGGGGTTATTTCAGTTTACAGCTTATAGTCCATCATCCAGGGCAGAACTTTGTCAGGGCAGGAACCTGGAAGCAGGGACTGAAGCAGAGGCAATGGAGGAATGCTATTTACTGGCTTCCTCTTCATGGCTTGCTCAACTTGTTTGCCCAATGATACTCAGGACCACCAACCCAGGGGTGGCACCACCTACACTTATCTGGGTCTTTTCACATTAATCATTAATCAAGAAATATGCACTACTGGCCTGTCCACAGGCCAATCTGATGGAGCATTTTCTCAATTGAGAGTCTCTTTCAAAAATGACTTCAGCAAACTGATAAAAAATTAGCAGGCACAATGAACCCCTTGTCAAGGTGACACATCACTATTCAACTAGAATCTTTCCTTTCTCATTTGTCCCCAAGATGGCATGTTAATATTAAGTAGTAAAGAATAAGTAACTTAAAAGGTCTCAAAGACCTTAAAATTCCAAACATTTTAAAAGGTCAGTCTTTTAAAAATATTCAAAGTTCCATGTTTCACTAAAATTTCTACAGTCTCTCTAAAACTCTTAAGTATCTTTACAAGTTCAAAGTCTTTCAGTTGCGATCTCCAGGGTATCAACACAATCAAAGCCAAAAACAAACAGACAAACAAACAAACAAACAAAAAACATTATTAGACATTCAATGCTAATCTGGGACTCCCTCATGACTGCTTGGCTCCTCTGGCTCTACTTATCTCCTAGGTTCATCCCAACACCACACTGGCTGCTGCCCTTGGAGATGGTCCTATGGTATTTGGCATCTCTAAAATGTTGGGGTCTCCACTGCCCTGCACCAGTAGCCTCTCATAGGCCCTCCTCAGGTCACATGGTGCTAACCTCAACTCCTTTCCATGACTGTGAATTTTACTGCTACTCAGTCTGCACCTTCACCATTGGCCTGTCTTAGTCTCCTAACGTGACAAGCCTCAGCTGCTCTCCATGACACCGTCATACCTTCAAAACCAGTACAATGTGAGAGACTCTGACCACATACTAAGTTTGCCTACCGGAATGAGATGCAGCTTTGGCTGTCTCTGGACCACAGCTTCTGTGGGCTGACCCTGAGCAAACACTTGCCGTAGAATTTCAATGGACTCAGCAAGGCAAAGGTTTCAGTGTTAGTGGTTCTAGTCTTGTCAGATTATTTAGGTCTAGCTGACTAGAGCCAGAGTCTTATAAATAGTGCTGAGAAAGTCTTCGATACCTCTGAAACTTTACAAGCCAAGGCTCCTTATCTCCACTGCCAGTCTTCTTATTCCTCAGGTTCGCACAGAACAGTCCAGTGAGCTCTGAGCATGTGATGGCTTTTTTTATCTCGAAGTCCAAATGCTATCACACTCCTCCCCAAATAACATGGTCAGGTCTACCACAGCACTATTCTGTGACATGGTACCAATTTCTATTGCTGTGATAAAACTCCATAACCAAGAGCAACTTGGAGAAGAAAGTATTTATTTCAGCTTACATGTTCCAACATCATAAAGGAACTCAAGACAGTGACCTAGAGGTAGGAACTGAAGCAGAGGTCATGGGGGAGTGTTGCTTACTGGCCTGTTCTTCCTGGTGTGTTCAGCCTGATTTCTTATGGGACCCAGGACCACCAGCCCAGAGGTGGCACTTCCCACAGTAAGCTGGGTCCTCTCATATCAGTCAGCAATGAAGAAAATGCACCACTGGCTTGCCAATAGGCCAGTCCAGTGGAGGTGTTGTAATTGAGATTCTCTTTTTCCATACAACTTTAGCTTATGTCAAGTTGACATTAAAACTATTCGGTACAACAGTAAATACAAGAAGAGAATCTAAAACAGTGTCTTGACATGTTTAAGGACTATCCAAAGGAAGAGTGTGTTTCTGTCACTGTGATAAGACCACAAGTGTGGTGACTTAGAAGAGAAAGCACTTATCTGGGCTTCTGCTTCCAGATGGCAGAAAAAGCTAAGAACTTGCATCTCAAATCCAAGCAAGAGGCAGCGAGCACACTGGCATGGGTGTTTTGAAACCTCAAAGGCTGCCCCAGTAGCACTCCATGCCCAACACTCTTCCTAATATTTCACAAACAACTCCAACATCTGGAGATCAAATTTCCAAACATATGAGCTAGTGGAGATCATTCTAATTCAAACCACCACGTTAAGAAACTAAGAAACTATATTGAATTTCTTTGGTGGTAAACAACTATTTATTTATTTAATTTTTTAATTAATTAATTTATTTATTTATTTGAAACTGTAAAGTAGTTTAATATTTTTCTTTTTAAAAATTAATTAATTCATTCATTGACATCCCTACCAAAGTGGGAAAGAGTCCCCAAAGCAGGCAACAGAGTCAGAGACAACACCTGCTCTCGTTGTTAGGAGCCCCACATAAAGACCAAGCTGCACCACTGTCCCATATCTGCTTTTTCCTGGGGGTAGCCAGGCCCATTGTGTACTGAGCTGGACTGGAGGGAGGGATGCTTAGTCAGGCATGAGTAAGTGATGTGCAGGATCTCAGTGAGCAGTGAGGGCACAGGCACTGAACACACCCAGGGACAGCTTGAGAGAACTGGCTCATTTATTGAGGAGGAGAAAGGGATATTTATGTCAGGGTCTCTGGGGCAAGGTTTGTGTACCTGTGTATCAGGGAAGAGGTGGTGGAAGATGCTTCATCTATATACTCAGGAGTTGTAGGATTGGGAGGGGGTGGGAACGAGGAACCTTATAAGGTCAAACAAGATGCCTGATAACTGTCAGGGTGATACATTCTTACTAGAGTTGATGGTGATGGAGCTGGCTTTATAGGACCAGGTTGGGAAGAGGAAGGTAGCCAACTCCTGCCATCCTCATCTTTGAGGTATCTATGGTTGAAGCTCCCTCGATTCTTCCTCTGTAACCCTGTGCCATTGTTGTCTCACACTGCACAACTGTTACATATCTGGTTCAGGCTCCATATTCTCCATTGCTGGTAGTCTTAGCTAGGGTCACCAGCATATATTCCTGGGAGTTTCCATTGCCCTAGGTATCTAGCTTGTCCCAGAGATGTTCCCCTCTCCATTCCAGGTGTCTCTCCTGGTATTCTCTCCCTCTGTCCTCCGCTGACCTGATGCCTCCTCTCACCACCTCCAGCCCCATCCAGTCCCTTCTCCCCATTCACTCAAGACATTATTCTATTTCTCCTTCTTAGTGAGATTCACATATCCTTCTGACCCCCTTAAGCCCTCCTTGTTACTTAGCATCAGTGGGTCTGTGGACTCTAGCATGGCTATCCTTTATTTTACAGCTAATATCCACTTATTAGTGAGTAAATACCATGTTTGTCTCTCTGAGTTTGGGTTACCTCACTCGGGATGATCTTTTCTAGCTCCATCCATTTACCTGCAAGTTTCATGATGGCATTGTATTTAATAGCTGAATAGTATTCCACTGTGAAAACGGACCACATTTTTTGTTACCCATTCTTCAGTTGAGGAACATTTAGGTTTTCAGTTTATAGCTTTTATGAATAAAATTGTTATGAACATAGTTGATCAAGTATCCTTGGGGTATGGTGGAACATCTTTTGGGTATATGCCCAGGTATCGCTGGGTCTGAGGTATATCTATTCCCAATTTTCTGAGGAATCACCATATTGATTTTCAAAGTATCTGTGCAAGTTTGTACTACCACCAACAATGGAGGAGTCTTCTTGCTCCAAATCCTTACCAGCATGACACGTGACTTGAGTTTTTGATCTTAGCCATTTTGATGTATGTAAGATGGAATCTCAGAGTTGTTTTGATTTTCATTTCCTCGGTGGCTAAGGATGCTGAACATTTCTTTAAGTGCTTCTCAGATTCCTCTGTTGAGAATTCTGTTTAGATCTGTACTCTGTTTTTAAATTGGATTATTTGGTTTGTTAATGTTTAGTTTCTTGAGTTCTTTATATATTTTGATTATTGGCCCTCTGTTGAACCATCCCTCTGGGGATGGTGAAAAGCTTTTCCCATTCTGTAGGCTTCCATTTTATCCTTTTGATGGTGTCCTTTACATTACAGAAGCTTTTCAGTTTCATAAGGTCCCAATATTTATTTATTTATTTGTTTGTTTATTTATTTATTTATTTATTATATGCAAGTACACTGTAGCTGTCTTCAGACACTCCAGAAGAGGGCGCCAGATCTCGGTACGGATGGTTGTGAGCCACCATGTGGTTGCTGGGAATTGAACTCAGAACCTTTGGAAGAGCAGTCAGTGCTCTTAACCGCTGAGCCATCTCTCCAGCCCCCGAGGTCCCAATTATTAATTGTTGATCTTAGTGACTGAGTTATTGGTGTTCTGTTTAGGAAGTTGTCTCTTGTGCCAGTGCATTCAAAGCTATTACCCACTTTCACTTCTATCAGGTTCAGTTAGTGTACTTGGTTTTATGTTGAGGTATGCTTGATCCACTTGGATTCAGGTTTTGTTCAGGGTGATAAATATAAATCTATTTGCATTCTTCTACATGCAGATATCCAGTTGGACCAGTGAGATTTGTTGAATATGCTTTCTTCTTTTTCCATTGTATAAATTTAGCTTCTTTGTCAAAAATCAAGCATCTATAGGTGGGTGGATTTACTTCAGGATCTTCAATTCAATTCTGTTGATCAACCTGTCTGTTTTTATTCCAATAGCATGCAGTTTTTATTACCATAGCTCTGTAGTGCAGCTTGATATCAGGGATGGCGATAACTCCAGAAGTTATTTTATTGTTAGGGATTGCTTTAGCTATCCTAGGTTTTTTTGTTTTTTCCATATGAAGTCGTGTATTACTCTTTCAAGGTCTGTAAAGAACTGTGTTGGAATTTTGATGGGAAAGAATTGTGTTGAATCTGTAGATTGCTTTTTGTAAGATGGTCAGTTTTACTATGTTCATCCTATTGATTCATTAGCATGGGAGGTCTTTCCATATTTTGATATATTTTTCAATTTCTTTCTTCAAGGACTTGAAGTTCTTGTCATACAGATCTTTCACTTGCTTGGTTAGAGTCACACCGAGATACTTTATATTATTTGCAGCTATCGTAAAAGGATGTTGTTTCCCTACTTTCTTTCTTAGTTTATTTATCATTTGTATGTAGGAGGGCTATTGATTTTTTTTTAGTTAATTTTGTAACCAGCAACTTTACTGAAGGTGTTTATCAGTTGTTGGAGTTCCCTGGTAGAATTTTGGGGGTCACTTACATACACTATCATTTTGTCTATGAATAGTGATACTTTGATTTCTTCATTTCCAATTTATATCCCCTGATCATCTTTAGTTGTCTTATTGCTGTAGCTAAAACTTCAGGTACTGAGTTGAATAGATACAGAGAAAGTAGACAGCCTTGCCTTGTCCCTGATTTTAGTAGAATTGGTTTAAGTTTCTCTCCATTTAATTTGATGTTGGCTATTGGCTTGATGTATATTGCCTTTATTGTGTTTAGGTATGTGCCTTGTAGCCCTGATCTCTCTAAGACGTTTATCATGAAGGAGTATTGGATATTGTCAAAAGCTTTTTTTGGCATCTAATGAGATGATTGTGTGTGTGCATGCATGTGTGTGTGCGTATGTGTGTGTTGTTTTATTCAGTTTGCTTATATGGTGGATTACATTGATAGATTTTCATATATTGAACCATCCCTGAGCCTTTGGGATAAAGCCTACTTGATTATGGTGGTTAATGTTTTTTCTGTGTTTTTGGATTCAGTTTGTGAGTATTTTTTTTTTTTTTAGTATAATTGCATTAATGTTCATGAAAGAAATTGGTCTGTAAGTCTCTTTTTTGTGAGTCTTCATGTGTGTTTTTTTTTTTTTTATCATGATGACTGTGGCCTCATAAAATAAATTTGACAATTTTCCTTCTGTTCCTATTTTGTGGAATAATTTGAGGAGTATTGGTATTAGCTCTTCTTTGAAAGCCTGGTAGAATTCTTCACTAAACCCATCTGGCCCTGGGCCTTTTGGTTGGGAGAATTTTAGTGGCTGCTTCTATTTCCTTAGGGGTTATAGGTCTATTTAAATGTTTATCTGTCGTGATTTAACTCTGGTAAGTAGTATCTATAAAGAAAACTATTCATTTCATTTACATTTTACAGTTTTGTGGCTTATAGATTTTTAGAATAAGAACTAATGATTCTTTGGATTTACTCAGTGTCTGTTGTTATGTCCCCCTTTTCATTTCTGATTTTGTCCATTTGGATATTCTCTCTCTCTCTGCCTTTTAGTTAGTTTGGATAAGGGTTTATCTATCTTGGTGGTTTTCTTAAAACTCTTTGCTTGGTTGATTCTTTGTATTGTTTTCTTTGTTTGTATTTTTTTTTTTTATTGTACTGGCTAGTTTTGTGTGTCTACTTGACACAAGCTGGAGTTACCACAGAGAAAGGAGACTTCTTTGAGGAAATGCCTTCATGAGATCCAGTTGTAAAGCATTTTCTCAATTAGTGATCAAGGGTAGGAGGGCCCACTGTAGGTAGTGCCATCCCTGGGCTGGTAGTCTTGGGCTCTATAAAGAGAGCAGGCTGAACAAGCCAGATGAAGCAAGCCAGTAGGTAACATCCCTCCATGGCCTCTGTGTCAGCTCCTGCTTCCTGACCTGCTTGAGTTCCAGTCCTGACTTCCTTTGGTGATGAACAGCAATGTGGAAGTGTAAGCTGAATAAACCCTTTCCTCTTCAACTTGCTTCTTGGCCATGATGTTTTGTGCAGGAATAGAAACCCTGACTAAGACATTTATGAAGGCACTTAATGCTGTTAACCTTCCTCTTTGCAGCAGTGTCATTGTGATCATAAGTTTGGATGTGTTGTGCGTTCATTTTCATTGATTCTAGAAAATCTTTAATTTCTTTATTTCTTCTTTGACCCAGCGGCCACTCAGGAGACAGTTGTTCAGTATCCATGAATCTGTAGGCTTTTGGTTGTTTCTATTGCTTTCATTTATGGTGGTCTGATGAGATACAGGGAATCATTTCCATTTTCTTGTATCTGTTGAGACTTACTTTGTGACTGAGTATATAGCCAATTTTGGAGAATGTTCTGTGAGGTTCTGAGAAGGAGGTATATTCTTTTTTGTTGTTGTTGTTGGGTGAAATGTTCTGTAGATGTCTGTTAGGTTCATCTGAGTCATAGTGTCTGCTAGCATCATTATTTCCCTGTTTAGTTTCTGTGTGGATGACCTGTCCATTGGAGAGAGTGGGGTCTTGAAGTCTTCCACTATTAATGTGTAGGCACTGATATGTGATTTAAGCTGTAGTAATGTTTATTTGTTTGTTTTTTACAATTGTGGATTCCCTTGCATTTGGTGTATAGATACTCAGAATTGAGCTATTGTTTTGGTGCAATTTTTTGATTTTTGAGTGTTTTCCATGTTAACCCCGTCTCTGCGGTCCCTAGAACCATCATGGCCTCCAGGAAAGTAAAGGTCTTTTGCCAAAGTTGTGGGCCAGGAAATGGAAACCCAGGAGATGGAGTGCATTTATGGCTGTTGAGTGTGCTTTAGAGGGGAGTTGGTTTGTATGGGTCATAGAGCAGGGTCTTCTCTGGGCTCCCTGGTGACAGGGTCTCCAGGAAAGCAGGCAGAATTGTAGCAACAACAAAGTTAAACAGGAAGCAGGGATGAGGGAATGTTACAGAAGGACTCCCAGTTGGAAGGGAGACCTGTGGGACAGAAAGTGTTCAGCATCTTCATTTCTATAGAAAGAACCATGTCATTGATGCAGTTATAATGAGCAACTTATGTATCAGATGAGAGGTGGTAATGTTCTAGGTCAGTGGTCCTCAATCTTTCTAATGCTACTGCCCTTCAATATAGCTCCCTATGTTGTGGTAACGCTAAGCATAAAATTTATTTTGTTGCTACTGTAAAATTTTCTAATGTTATGAATCTGTGTTTTCTGATGGTTTTTGGTGACCCCTGTGAAAGGATCATTTAACCTTTAAAGGGGTCACAACCTACAGGTTGAAAAACTGCTGTTTGAGAAGATGGAATTTCAATCACTTTAGCTTTCCCAGCCACTCCTTAACAAGGCTTTGTTCAAGGGTCATCTTTCTAACTCTGAATTATATCTCAGTTTCTGCAGTATTGATACACACACACACACACCAGAATGGCACAGGTATCTAAATAGCATTAACTAAATCAGTATATTATCTTTTTGTCACTATAACAAATAGTACAGTCACTGCCAGCCTGGTCTACAAAGTGAGTTCCAGGACAGCCAGGACTACACAGAGAAACCCTGTCTCGAAAAAAGAGAGAAAGAGAGAGATAGAGATAGATAGATAGAGAGAGAGAGAGAGACAGACAGACATGGTTTGTTTTGACTCAAAGTTCTGGAGATGTCAGTTAACACCTTAACCTCAATGCTTTTAAGGTTAAGATGAGGCTATGTGTTAGGAAGACTGTGTGGCAAAACAGACACATTATGTCATGGCCTAGAAACACAAGAGGGCATACTCCTTCAAGAGGGCATCCTCAGTGACCTGAAGGCCCCACTCTCAAGGCTTCCTCCCACCATTGCTAGCCTGGTGGAGCTTTTAACCACTGGGCCTTGTGCAACAGTCAAGAGCCAGTTTATTGCATTGTTATGCCCCGATTCCAAGGCAGAACCTAGGAGAGTTCAAGAACTGTGAAGTCCACTGCAGTTTGCATAAGAGTCCTTTATTTCCAGTCTTGACCTGGATCTCAAACCTCCCCACAGTGTAGATCCGCAGTGTTGACCCCAAGCTCAGGTGCTTTAGCACTTATATACAGAGCAGTTAGAAATACTTTGAATGTTTAGGGTGAAGGGGAGGGGAGGCGAGTTAGGTAAGTCATAACTCAGACAGGATACCATTTGGTAGGGCAGAATCAAGAGGCTGAGAGCGGGATTAAAGAGTGTCTTTTGAGAGGCTATCAGGAACTAGTTTTATGGCCAGCCATAACTGTTTGTGACCTCTGATTACCTCTTTTCTATGATTTAAGCACGGGCCAGGGAGGTGAAAAGAACCTCCTGCAAGGTAGGAGGGGAAGGCAGGGGTGGAGAAAGCACTTCTGAGGGAAAATGCAGAGGCAAGCCCGGAAGCAAGCCTCACCGCGTGAGTCTCATGACGTGAGTTTGTCTTAGCAAACTCCACATGAGTGTGTATCAGCTGATATCACTCTGCAATTGGCTGAGTCCGAGGAAGCGGCAGGAAGCCACAGCATACAACTGGAAGTTTTTTGGTGCATTTCTCTCTATGGAGTCCTGACAATGCAGCTCAACTACACAGTGTAAGGTGGACCAATACATGTGTGTTGTTAGTGAAGAGTCCTTCATCATGTGTCCTTTCACATGCTTGCTTTAGCAGAACATCCTCTCTCCTGTTTCTGCTTCAGTGAAACGTTCCTTCTTGAGTCTGCCTTAGAGAAACATCTTTTCACCCGTGTCCACTTCAGGAAAACTCCTTCACGTGTATGCCTCAGCAAAACACCACCCAACACGACTGACTTTCCATAGAACCCTTAAGTTTCCACTAAACTCCCCGCTCACAGTCCCCGTTCTACTTTTTCAGCCTCCTTGCTCTCAACACAAATTTAAGTCTAAACTTTGTTTTCTGTCCAAATCTTTGTATATATTATATCATATATGTCACACATAATATATAATTATTACATACTATACATATATTATTTATATTTGCAAATGTATTTACAAATACACTTTACATTTGCAAGCTATATGATTTCAACTCAGGTAAATTAGTTGCAATAGAAAACTGATTTTCTTTAAAGTTAAAGAAAACAATTGGAATTTAATGGAGGAGTATGAGATGCGAGCAGCAGCTGAGGGAAATGGAGGCAGATGAGGCAGAAAGTAGTCAATCAGACAGTGTGTGGGTCTCAGTCTCAGGTGGCCCGACCGTTTCTTTAGTGGGGTCTTTAACCAGACTTCCATTACTACCATGAAGTAGCTGAGAGTCTGTAACTTAGAATGAAAAGTGATTTCTTCAGCACACAGTTTTGGAGGCTGAAATTCCAAGCATCTCTTCTGGTGAGGGCCCTTCATGGCCACATGAAGAAGGCACTTTATGCCACACATGAGAAACTGTGTGAAATCAAGTAGTACCTATAGGGAACCCAGTGAGTTCGAGGCCAGTGAGAGGCTGTTTCAAAAGACAAGGTGGATGATAAGGAATGACACTCAAGATGGTGTCCGACACACACACACAAGAGTGCACACACCTGCCTTGTGCTTCCTTCCCACCTGCCCATACAGACATATCCTCTCAAAAGCTGAGTGTATTGAACTTTATCATACAATCAATCATTTTTAATATGTCTAATTGGATTTGTAATTGGAAACAAGAACCAATTAAAACATTTCTATTTCCATCTGTTTCCCTCATCAAGCAGTTTATAACTCTCATCATTGTGCTTATGAAAATACCTCTTAAAACTGATTTTATGTAAGGTTTGCCTCAGCAAAACACCACCCAACACGACTGACTTTCCATAGAACCCTTACGTTTCCACTAAACTCCCCGCTCAGTCCCCGTTCTACTTTTTCAGCCTCCTTGCTCTCAACACAAATTTAAGTCTAAACTTTGTTTTCTGTCCAAATCTTTGTATATATTATATCATATATGTCACACATAATATATAATTATTACATACTATTACATATATTATTTATATTTGCAAATATATTTACAAATACACTTTACATTTGCAAGCTATATGATTTCAACTCAGGTAGATTAGTTGCAATAGAAAACTGATTTTCCCGACACAACAGGACTGTCTCACGTATGAGCTCAGGGACTGTGGCCGCATGCACAGGGCTGAACTAGATGACATCCCAGTGCTGAGAGAGCGAGTGGACACAAGCCCCCATCCCTAACCCCAAACTATTCCTGTCAGCCACTCACAAAGGAAAAATTAGTTTTCTCCAAGGGAGCCTAACAGGGTATTAAGCCACACTTAAGGGAGGCTGCAGGCTCAACAGCAGACGCCAAGTCCATGATATTCTGCAGATGTCTTGTCTCATATTACTTTAACTTGGCTTTCACTTCTCTGTTATGAACTTCAATTTTGTGTTTTTATGGGTTTTGTTTATGTGCACACATAAGTCTGCATGTGTATGCACATGCATGTGTGTGTCTGTATGTGCATGTACATACATGTGTATGTCTGTGTGTATATGTGTTTCTTACTGCTTTTTCTTTTTATAATTCTATGTTTATGTGTTTGCCTTGTTTTATTCTGGCTTGTTGGTTTGTTTATTGTCCTGTTTGCTTTTTAGGGAAAGAATGAAAGAAAGTATGCAGTTGGCTGGTGGGGAGGTGAGGAGGGTCTAGGAAGAGACCAGGGAGGGGAAACTATGAAAATATATGAAAAAAAATTATTTTCAACAAAAAATTTTTGGCTAGAAAGATGATTTGGTTTGAATTCTGGAAACCACATTAAAAAATCCATATGTGATAGATAGCTGTAATCCTAGTAGTGGGTCATTAGGATCAAACTCAGGTCATCAGGCTTAGTGACAAATGCTTTTACCCACTGAATTATCTTACTGGCCCTTCAAATTCTTTTGTAACGATTTGCCACCAAATCACCTTTATTTATTTAAAGCAGTATATGCTCATTTTTAATCCCTTTGTGTATTTAGACACTAAAGTTCTAGATCTCTTTGTTTAAACTGCACAATATTATTCATTTTGGCCATGGGATAGGGTATTGGTCATTCTGTCTCCCCTTTTCTCCCTCCCTCCCTCTCTTCTTTGTATTGTTCCTTCTTCTCTCCCTTCCTCCCTTCCTAAACTTATTCACTGTACTCAATGCATCTTGTATTTTCCCTGCCCAGCCCTATGGTCAAATATTCAAATAGACTGTATATGATAAACAATGGCATTTGCTTATAAGATCTTGTTGCTACTAGGCATGCTTCTAGACCCTTTCAATGGGCAGTGCAAGAGAGCTAAAGGTAGATGTATTAAGCCCGTTATGTCTACTTCCCCATGGGTTGGACACTCCCATGAGTACCTAGATTCAGTGTTTTGCTAGAGTTACTTATAAAATGCAGAGCTCATGATGCTCATGAATAGAAATCAAAATAATCAAAGGGCAAAAACATATTGAAGTGAAGTCTGGAGGAATTTAGTGGGAAACTTCTCCCAGGAGATTGGCCCTAGAATGCAAAGCAGATTGCTCCAGGTGTGCACCACAACTACCCAGTAATACGCACGGTGCTGTCTACCAGGGAAGTCTGCCTGAGCCTAGACATCAGAGTTCTGATTCGCTGTACACAGTAATGTACACTAAGTGGTTTCTAAAGTTCAACATCTGGAAGGAAAGCATTTAGCATAAATCACACTGATTGCACCAATTGCCTTGATTTGCTGCACCACATAACCCTCTCAACGCAACCGTGCAGGGCTTCAGAGCTCCCAGGAGGCGATATGCTCATCAGAGCATTGTGGGGACTCAGTCTCCAGGAGCAAACCAAGGCCAGTCATGGAAATGGGTTTTCTAGAAAGTTTGAGCAATAGTCTGGCTGTGCCAGTCCTCCATCGCACATACATCTAGACATAATTATCTCATTTACTCAGCTATGGTTAAGCATAGCTCAGACTGATATTTCTGGCTAACACAAGATTTATTCCGTGCTCCAGTTGCTTCTTTCTCTGACAGCAAGACACAGTGTCCCTAGCAGCTACAATATATTCACTTGTTTAACTTTAATATATTTGTAAAGTAGTTTTGAAATTGCCAGCATCTACTCTTGTAAGAAACATAACTTTTTCTTTTTTTAATCATAGTTGATTTTTGTCGTGTTAGCCCAACAGGTTCCACACTGTTTATCTCCTTTCTTCTGAGGTTGCCTAGTGAAGTTGTATATTTATAATCTTGTTATGTTCTTTCATTATAGTCTGCATTAGATCTTAGAACTCTCCAAAATACTGATTGAATTTTAAATACCGGCTAAGAGTAATGTTTCCTCTGTGATACATAGTTTGTGGGTTTTGCAAATGTATAAACTGCCCAGTTTAATGACACCACCCTAAAGCTTCCTTTCTTGTCACATTGTAATCAGACACCTTCCACCTCCAATCCTCTAGCAACTATCAACATATTTCCCATGCTTGTTGTCTTGTGTTTTCCAGAATGCCAGATAAATGGAGTCATAAACCATAATAGTTTCCTCAGCCTGTCTGGCTCTTTTGTCTGGCAAAATGCATTTAAATTTAATCTATCTAGCTACACAAATCAATTCTGTGTTCTATTTTATTGAGTAGCATGTTTTTTATCTACTGGCTGTGAAAAGATCCTGAGAAAAATGTAACAGGTCACAAAGACCCTGAAACTGGAAAGAGAGATTTCACTATTAGCAGAAAGTCTTTACGTAGCTGAGTATAATAGCCTGAATCTGTGTGTATGCCCATATTGTTCTGTGAATTCATGTATTTGCCAACTGATACAGCTCACTGCCAAGTGTTTGTGGTTTGGTTGATGGATTGAGATACAGCTCACTGCCAAGTGTGTGTGGTTTAGTTGCTAGACTGAGATTGAAAATTTTCACTTTGCACCTGTGCACCTGAGCATGAAAATCTTCCATGTACCCATTTCTTCTGTAGAAAGAATGGATATTGTTAGATCAGGAAAATCCTCTACTTCCCCCTCCTCCTCCTTTCCCCCCCTTGAGGGCCCATAAATATTGGGTCCTCTTTTCCCTTGGGGTCGACTCCTCTATCCATTTCTGGGATACGAGTCATCCCCAGAGCTCTGGCTTTCCCCGAATAAAGCCTCATGTGATTTGCATCAAGACCATTTCTTGTGAGTGATTTGGGGTGTCGCCTTTCCTGAGTCAGAACGTGAGAGTCCTAGCGTTCTGAGTCTTTCAGCTGCAGGATATTGTTCAGTTTCTGGAGATTATTCATAAAGCTATAGACAACTGTGTATGAAATTGGTACAAACTAGTTTTAATTTCTCTTGAACAACTTAACTGGGACTGGGACTGTGGGGTTCTGTGTTCAGAAGGGGCTCTCACTGTTTTCCACAATGGCTGTGCACGTGAGCACGGGCTCTGTATTCTTGTCAGCATTTGTAATAACTGAATATCTTTATTTCAGCTACTCTGTTGTTAGGGGGTTGTTTGTTTGTTTGTTTTGTTTGGTTGTGGTTTTTGGTTCTTGTTTTGTTTTGACAACTTGACACAAACTAGAGTCCTCTGAGAAGAGGGAGTCTCAATTTAGAAAATGCTCCCATCAGATTATCATGTTGGCAAGCCCATTTGGGGTGTTTTCTTAATGATTGGTGTAGAAGGGTCCAACACAGTATGGGCAGTGCCATCCCTGGGCAGGTGGTTCTGAGTGTGTAAGACAGCAAGCTGAGCAAGCCAGGAAGCAGTACGCCTCCATGTCCTCTGCTTCAGCTCCTGCCTCCAGGCTCCTGCCTTCAATTCCTGGCCTAACTTCCTACATGATGGCCTGTAACTGTAAGCTGAGGTAAACCCTTTCTTCTCTTAACTCGAGTTGAGGTATGGCATTTTTATCACAGAGACACAACTGACACACTGCATTTTTTTATATACTGTTTGAATTCCCCTAATAATGGCCGTGCTGTTTCTTTCCCTGTAGCTAGCAGATTGAAGTGTTTGCTCACATCTGCATTTACTTTCTTATTTAGCTCTTTTCTTATAGTTCCCATGAGCTCTGGGTCAGATTTGTGCCATAAAACCTCTCTCCTAGCCCATGGCTTAGCCCTTCTGCTTTCTCTGTGCCTTGAACTCACCCTTCTCCCAATCGCCCTTTTTAGTGGTGCTACAGATTGATATTGGACCTTAGGCATTGCTAGGCAAGAGCGGTACCACTCAGTTATATCTCTAACTCAGGCTATTTGTGATAGAGTTTAATTTGTTAGTTTGATCAGCATGTGTGTATTGGTGTTTGTGTGCATATGTATGTATGGGTATACATGTGGACATGTGAGCAGAGGTTAACCTTGGGTATCCATCAGGCCTGAGAATCTGTTCATCTTGCGTTTTGAGGCACTACCTCTCATTGACCTTAAGCTAGGCCATTGTGTTTATCTCCATCTCCCCAGCCCTGGGATTTCATGTGCACACCGCTATGCCAGTCTTTATGTGGGTGCTGGGGAAAGCTCAGGTCTTTACACCTCCATGGCAAGCACTTCACTGACCAGGCCACCCTCTCAGCCCCTATTAGTTTATTCTTACATGTGTTCTGTTCTTGGTATCAGACTTAGGAATCTTTATCTAAGTCAAGATGATAAGGGTTTCCTAGTATGTGTGTGCATACACATACCTGTATGTTTATGCATACACTTTTTTGTCTACTCTAGAGAAATGAGTCTAGGATATGTGTGTGCTGGATAAGCACTGTGCTGCTCAACTTTGCCCTTATTCCCTTTTTAGTTTGAGACAAAGTCTCAAAGTATAATGAGATAAGTTGCAGGCCTTGAACTTATAACATAGCCCAAGGAGTTCCTGAACTTATAACATAGCCCAAGGAGTTCCTGAACTTATAACATAGCCCAAGGAGTTCCTGAACTTATTTTTCAGTCCTTCCTCCCACTCCACCGTCACCCCAAGACAGGGTCTCTGTGTATCCCTGACTGCCTTGGAACTCATGCTGTAAAACAGGCTGGCCTCTAACTCAGAGATCTGCCTCCCTCTGCATCCTGAGTGCTGGCCTTAAAGGTGCACATCACCCCTGTCCAGCTTTATTTGTATTGTTTATTTATGTCTATGTGTACATGTGTTTGTGTGCATGAAGAGCACATGAGTAAAAATGTTCTTGGGGGCCAGAAGAAGGCTCCAGGTGCTGGAGTATGCAGGCATGTGTGAGCTCACCAGTGTAGCTACTAGGACTTGAGCTGTAGTGCTCTGGAAGAGCAGTACGGACTCTTAAACACTAAACCATCTCTGTCTTCCCTAGGCATCCAAAGTAGTTGGGATTACTGTGCCTGGCTAGGTTTTCTTGCATGCTTTCCCCAAAGGTCTTTCACTACTGTCTTTTTTATTTTGTTCTATAATGAATCTTTATCTCTCTTCCCTCCCTCCCTCTGTTTCTCTTTCCCTTTTTCTGTTTCTTTTTGTTTATTGTGCAAGGTATGGATATGAACTCAGTTTAGGAAGATGGATATCCTGTTAGTCTTCATGTGCTTTCTCCATCGTGCTGCTTCTAACCTTCCAACATCAGTTATCAGTTATGTGTAGATTTGCTTCAACTCTTTCTGTTATGTTCCTAAATCTATACTTCTCTCCCTCCCCCTCCCCTCTCCCTTCCCTTTCTCCCCCCCCCCTCTTCCAATATTGTTTTGGTTTAATTGCTGTAGTTCTAAAATAATTCATGAGAACATCTAATGTTAGCCTTTCACATTTGTATTTTTTTCTAAAAATCAAACTTGTTTTGTTATGTTTAGTTTAAAGATAATTGATATCATAATACTATCGAGCCTGCTCATCCATGAACAAAAGACATTTCTCATTTTATTTAGGACTTAATTTTATGGCAGGAATATTCTGTAAATCTCAGTGTATAAGGATAATTAGAATACAGTTAGAAGTTATATTGGTTTGTGAAAATGGCAGTTGTAGGTTCTTCTCTGGGGTCTGTGACATGTTTAGCCGTGAGTAGTTGTCTAAGATTACAGTACCAGACATACATTTCCTTAACTTTGCTCTTCTTAATCAGACTTATTTTGGATTTATTTAGTTTTTAAAAAATCAGTTTAAGGAGAATTGATATCTTAATAAAATTGTGTCTGCTTAACCATGAACAAAAGATATTTCTCATTTTATGTAGGTCTTAATTTTATGGCAGAATTTTCTCTTACAGAATGGGCCTTAGATCCAATTAGGCAGCTGTTTGTTACCCCAAAATAATAGTGCCACTCTAATATCCTGGGGGATGTCTTGCTGGTCTGCTCATTGTTGTGGCTTATGGGTTCTATAACTGTGTATGATTGGCAATTGCTCTTTGTCAGTTTCCATAGCACATTCAGATGCTATGAGAGCTAGTCCCCAGGGAGGAATTGTTCCACGTGTAGATGAAGGTCTCTCCCATTGAAACAAGTCCACAAGGCCTGAAGGAGACAACTACGCCATTAAATCCACAGACATCAGATGTGGCAATAAGAGCTATGAAAAAAAACAAAAACAAGAACAAAATCAAAATAGGATAGCACCAAAGGAATGCAATGGTTTTTATCTGTAATCAACCTGAAAAACATGGAAATTGAGAAATTGCTTGACAGTTAATCAGAAATGACTGTACTAGAGGTAGCCTAGCAGTCACCTAAGGAGCAAAATAAACAATAAAAATCACAAAAACAATATGCATTTTTCCAACCAAGAGATAGAAATATTTTGAAGGATTTTGTTAATTTTTAGTGTATGTGTCTATGTGTGTATGTGTACAGGTGACCATGGTGGCTGGAAGGGTCATCAGATCGGCTGGAAGGGTCATCAAATCGGCTGGAAGGATCATCAGATCCCTTGGAACTGCTGTTTCAAGGGGTAATCACCAACGTGGGTGCTAGCAACCCAATTCCAGTTCTCTGCAAGAGAAGGAAGCACTCATAAGTGCTGATCCATCAGAAACAATGCTTTAAAATAACCAAACAGAAGTCCTGAAGCTACAGACTATCACCTGACATGAAAAGCAAACAATACACAATGTCAACAGGTCACATGATTAAAGGATGTGTGAACTAAAGTCAAGCAAGTCATCGAAAGGAGGGGGAGGAAGGGATAAATAACAGTGAGGATGTTTGAACATGCTATGGGGAAACAGAGTCTATAAGCTTTTAAGCACACTGAGGGTTTTGGCTAGGTAGGACATGGCAGCCTTGGTGCATGCAAGGGAACAATATTATACTCTCTGCAGCTTTGTTCTTTGAGACTGATGAAGATTGCACAGGTCCTTGGTTGTGAAGGCTGTGAGTGTCCATAAGGGTGTGCTTGGCAGCAGAGACTCTGCAGGCCTTTAATAGTGAAGGCCTTTGGAATTCTGATTTTCTTTCTCTCATAGGGGAATTCATGATTGGGGTATCTCTTAGCACTGGGTCCAGCTTATGGGCAGTGATTGTGCCAGCATCTGCTGAGTGATGCCTATGTGAGCTGTAGAGGGAGGGGTAGTACAAACGTCTGGAAGGCAGCACGCTCCCTTACTGCTGACCTGGTGCTGCTGTGCAAGGAGCATGTGCTCACAGGGATATGGTTGAACCAGCATCCAAAGCATAGCTGTACACAGCTTACAGCTTTGGAGGCTAGAATGGGTTCATGCCTCAGGTGCTGAAACATTCAGCAGAGGCATCTATCCAGAGTCTTGAGCACGTATATAGGCAGAGAGAGCGGCTCCAGGCACCAGTGCAGGCTACCTTGCTGTGGCAGTGACTGTGATGTCTGAGGGATGTAGGCACCATGGCCTGTAGTTTGGGCATATTCAGAGTGGTATCAGTTATGTGGTCCAGGGTAAAGCTCGCTCAGAACAGCAGAGGCTCTAGTGTCTTTAGCATGGGTCTATGTAGAAATACCACAGCTCCAGGCCCAGGCTCCACATGGAGCTGAGTAAAGTGTCCGTTTCAGTGGCACAAGAGTGGCTTCTTTGGATAGTGTCAGCTTCTTTGTGGAGCTGATGTTGACAGCCTCCCTTCCCTCTCTTCTTCACCAGATATCACTCTCCATGATGACAGTGTCATCAGTCTATTCCAGGCACAGCTTCCTTTTTTGCGACACTCGGTTGCTGCAGTTCTTAATTGGACCCTTGAGCCCTTCGGTGATTATTTTCATTCATGGATAACTATCTAATTGCTTTGTTTTTGAAAAGAGTAAAGCTGATGTCTCCCACTGTGCCATATGCATGTCTTAAAATCAGTTTGTACGTTTAATGGAAAGTGGGGAGGGTTGACTCCATACGTCAGGAGGCAGGTATAAATTAAATATACATTGTAGTTGCTTTATAGCCAATAAAATAAACTCAAAGAAGTATAAATAAGAGACAGTAAGATTGAAATTTAAAATTGGACAATTTTTAAAAATATATTGAAAAGAGGCAAGATGATAGAGGCCCTGGCTGTGATCCCAGCTAGTAGCTAGGAAAGTTGGACACAGAAACGCTGGTTCTGACAAGAACCAGCAGCAGGGAACAAACAGAAAACCATGGATTCATATCATGGAGTCTGCCTCTGTCGCATCACCAAGGAGTGGGGGTAGATGGAGAAGAGATGGACCATGGCCTTGCATGAGATCCCTCTTGGTTGTGGGTTCTCCACGGAGCCGTGACACTCACTGTTTGCTCCATCATTCGGTTACACCCTGCCAGTCAAAGCCTGGGTCTGTGTACACCCTTGGGGACAGGCTTTTGGCCACTCCACTTCCCGTCTTAGACAGAGCTTAGCTTGGGCGTAGAGGTAGCTCCCAGGTACTCCTGCTCCCTGGAGGAGGACCCACTGGCAGCAGGCAGCCCTGCTCTCTGGAGAAAGACTTTACCAACTCCACCTCTGAACAAGGACTTCTGTTCATTTATGGCAGACCTGTTACCTGGGACCTGGAAGGAGTGACTTTCTCCACTAAGAGCACAGGATTCTTCCTTCTATCTTACTGTCCTCTAGGATTGCCATCCCACACTCACCCAGAGCACAGACCTATTACTGGTGGCCAACAGAGCCGCTAGCAAAGAGCTGTTTCACTATTAGGCAAAATATATGCGCATATATATATATATATATATTTTTTCATTCTATTAGTTCTTGTATTGACTAATTTTATGTTGGAGATCCAGCTGTAAAGCATTTTCTTAATTGGTCACCAATGGGGAAAGGCCAGGTCCATGTAGGCAGTGCCTCCCCTGGCTGGGTAGTCCTGGGTGCCATAAGAACGCAGGCTGAGCAAGCCATGAGGAGCAAGCCAGTAAGCAGCACCTCCCCATGGCCTCTGCATCGGCTCCTGCCTCCAGGTTCCTGCCCTACCTGAGATCTTGCCCTCACTCTTTGATGATGAACTGCTATACGGAAGTGTAAGTGAACCCCCACATACAAGTTGCAGCAATAGTAACCCTAACTTTGACAGTTCTGTTCCTCTATATTCTGACTAATACACAGGACTGGCCAGGCAGGAACTGACTCAGAGGCCATTGAGGAATACGTCTTACTGGTTCTTCTCCATTGCTTGTTAAGCCTGATTTCTTGTACATACCAGGACCACCTGCCCAAGGTCCTCCCATACCAATCATTAATCTATAAAATGTCCCCACTGGCCAATCTGACGAGGGTTTCTCATACTGTGTGCCTCTACTTTGTATCATGATGAAAAAACTTGAACCCGCACACGGAGGTGAGGAGTGCAAACAATTCATCACCACAAACTCTAACATGAAGAAGACAGTCAGGAAGCGCTTCTGAGCAACTTCATGGACAACAGAATGGATGCTTCCTGGGACAGCCCGTGTTCTCTATTTGTATCAGTGTATATCTGTGTACAAGGCTGTGGGGCTTGCAATCATGTTTTGCTGAAGTATGTCAGGTAATTTGGCTATGTTCACCACCCCCATGAGTTTTTTTAACTTTAATACTGTAATTTATTTTTTTTAATTGGATATTTTATTTATTTACATTTCAAATGTTATCCCCTTTCCAGGTTTCCTCCCTACGAACTCCCTATCCCATCTCCCTCCCCTGCTACACTTCCGAGTGAGGATGTTCCCTCACTCACTCACCCACTCCTGCCTCACCACTCTAGTATTCCTCTACACTGGGGCATCAAGCCTCCACAGGACCAAGGGCCTCCCCTCTCGTTGATGCCAAATAAGGCCTCTTCAGCTCCCCCTAACTCCTCCATTGGGGTCCCTGTGCTCACTCCGTTGGTTGGCTGCAAGCATCCACATCTGTATTGGTAAAGATCTGGCAGATCCTCCCAGGAGACAGCCATATCAGGCTCCTGTCAGCAAGCACTTCTTGGCATCAGCAATAGTGTCTGGGTTTGGTGTCTGCAGATGGAATGGATCCCCAGGTGGGGCAGTCTCTGGATGGCCTTTCCTTCAGTCTCTGCTCCACTCTTTCCTCCTGCATTTCCTTTAGACAGGAGGTTAAATTTTTGGAGATGGGTGGGTGGCCCCATCCCTTAACCGGGGAACCATGACTAACCTCTGGATATGGTTCCCTGTGACTTTTATTCCACACCCAGACAGTTCTGCTCCCTTCCTAACAGTCCCTGTGTTATTGGTCTGTGTGTAGTCTTGGTTTCACAGATGCGGGAGAGGTTCTTCTGGTTTGGCTTGTCTTGCTTAATATGATCACCTCCAGTTCTATATATTTTCCTGAGCATGATAGAATGTTATTTTTCTTTGTAAATGAACAAAACTCCTCGGTATTTTTATCCTATGTTTTTATTATAAATTCACCTGCTGATGGCTGTCTGTGCTGGCTGTTGTGAGTAGTGCTATAGTAGACGTAAATGGACAAGTATCTCTGGAGGATGCTGATGGAGGTTCCTGTGAGTATTCCCAGTAGTGGTATAGCTAACTCATATTCAGTTCCGTCTTAGCTTTTTAAGGAGTGGATGTTGGGGCAGCCATCCGTTTGTTTTGTTTATTGTTTTGAGACAGGGTCTCACTACGTAGCCTCGGATGACCTGGAGGTTACCATGCAGACCAGAGCTCCCTCTGCCTCCCAGGTTCAGGAACCACAGGTATGCATCAGCAGGCCCAGGACCCATTCTTTCTGTTCTGAGGAACCTCTGTACTCATTTCAGAGGTGGCTACACTAGTTATGTTCCCTCCAACTGTGTAGTGTGCTGATATTCTTCTCCCATTCTTCTTCCACATCCTCACCTGCATTAAAACAACAGCCATTCTGATAAATTAGGATGGAATCCATGTGGTTCTGATATGCATTTCCCTGATACATAAGGATAATGGCAGATTTTCCATGCATCAGTTGGCCATATTATACTCTGTCTTTTGAGAAACTCATGTCATATGCCCTGTTTGTGGGTTAGAATTATGTTTTTGAATTATGTATTCTGAATATTTTTTCCTCTATCAGTTGTGTAGGTGGCAACTATTTTCTCTCATTCTGTGGACTATCTCTTTCACCGTGTTTCCTTCGCTCTACAGGGGAAATTTTAATTCTATACAATTCCATTTATTACAATTAGAATTGTTTCCTGGACCATTAGAGTACCCTGTGTTTTCCTTCAGCAGTTTAGCATTTCAGATTTTGCATTTATGGCATTTGATCTGTTGTGACTTGTTTTTTTTTTTCTGAATGTGGATGCAGTTTTGTTCTTCCACATGTGGAAATTGAGTTTCTCCAGTAGCGTTTATGTTGAAAAGGCCATCTTCAGTGTATGCTTTTTATCTTTGTCAGAAACCAAGAGGTCATAGCTTCATGGGCTTATATTTATGTCTGTTATTCTAGTTCATTGGTCCAGGTGTCTCTGCCATGGTGACTTGGAACAACATATTGTGACAGATCTGGTGTTGCTCATCTTACTCAGGAGTTTCAGTGTGAGCCCCAAGACTAGGAAAGAGTAAAGCTGATGAGTAGACTCTAGTCTTGGGCTGAAACCCAAAGCAAAGGAAGATCAGCATCCAGATCAGAGATAGGCAGAGAGCAAAGCTGTCCCCTAATACAGCTCTGCTCCTTCTGGCCGACTGGCCCACAAAGCATTAGGTTAGTATTCATCCTGGGAGATTACATGTAGCTATGTCAGGTTGACATGAACGTATCAGTCAATAACAACACTGAATAATGAAGATTGTCCTCTGCACCACAGCCTGCCTCATTCAACCCCACAGAGACACACATTGATATTCAAACCCATGTTATGTCCGATGGAGTCCTTCTGCCTGTGAATCAGTAGGCAAAGAAGGCTATTAATGTAGCTGCAGGGATTCTTCCTGAAGACCAAGAGGAAACTGGAAGGATACTCTATATTAGCTGCAAATGTTTTGTCTTAAATTCACCAGGCCATGACTTACACATAAAGAGTCTACCTATAAATATTTGAAAAGTATTTAAAAAATATTTTGAGTAGGCAAAGGCTTTGGGGTAAAGTTGGAAAAACCTTTAGGCACTAAAAACAGATGAATGGATTTTTGTATTTGGTGAAACATTATCTAGGTATGTCTATGTCTATGTCTCTGGGTGAGGTTAGTACTTGAAATATTAGAATGATTTGTCCTTCCTGGTGTGGGTGGGTATCACTTAATTGAAGGCCTGACTAGAGCAAAAATGTTTCTGACCATCTTTGAGCTGAGCTAGCTGTCTCTTCTGCCTTTAGACTTAAAATTGGCTTTCTAACTTTTCAGTCCTACGGATTCTAATTATCAATGTCCCTTTGGTTCTGTTTGTCTGGATAACTATGGTATATATACTTCCCAAACAAGTTTACAAGGCTATCATAAACCTAACATGCTACATAAAAGCTATAGTCTCTTATAGAGTAAGATTTAGTCACAAACATCTATAATGAAATATTAACACATCAAATCCAACATTATATAAAAACATGTGTATATGATATGTAACATACATTCTCAAAAAACATAAGAAATCATTTTTTATTTAGGATTAAAAGTTGGTTTAATATTTTAAAACCTATATAATTCACCATGTTAGGAGAAAAAGAGGACACTATGAAATAGAAAAAGCATATGTTGGCCAACTTCATTTGTTACCAATGAAAAACTATTAGAAGCTACAAATGAAAGAGAGCTTTCATGTTATTATTGACATATACACATCTTGGAGCCAGCACCATCCTTAATTGTACAATATTAATGTTTTCCCTGAAGAGAGATAACTAGGCAAGTAGTATACCCACTGTCATTCTTGTCTCTCTAAGGTTCTGACCATAGCAATAAGTCAAGAAACAAATGTTAATGATAAAAGGTCAAGAGAAAAATCTTTGTATTTTCCTTCCTCTGTCTTTCCCTCTCTGCTTGCTCCACCTCTTTCTGTAGAACACATGACCGTATAGAAATTGTAAGGAATTTATAACACAACTATTGTCAGGGTTTCAATACACAAAGCTTATATGTAAAGAATCATATGTAAGCTGGAAAGATGGTTCCGTAGGTAATGGCATTTTCCATTAAGCCTGACTGCCTGAAGTTTATTCCTCCTTCTGACCTAAATGGTGAAGGAGAGAACCAACTTCTGCTGATTGTTCTCTGTCTAACACATTTGTATACTGTGGCATCCACATGCACACACACACACACACACACACACACACACACACATATATCTTAAAATGTATTCTTATATAAGCAATATTGCTATTGCTGGAAATTTAATTTTATTTATAATAACATCAAAACAGAAGTACTTAGGAATTAATTTAATAAAGTCATCCAAGACTTTGAGAAATCAAAGAAAAATAAAAAGAAAAGCTAAAGGTTATCTACATGGAAATGCATCTCATGTTGGTAGATTAGAGGAATGAATATTGTTAAAATGTCAGTTCTGTCCACACTTGTAATAGATTAAATATAATTGTAGTCTTAATTCCACCAAGCTTTGTGTAGAATTAGCAAATACTTTCCAAAATTTATTTCAGGTTACAGAAGATCTAAAACATTAAAAAAAAATCTTGAAAAGGAACAAATTGGAAAGTTTTCTGCTTAGCTTTAAGATTTTTTTTTTTATAAAGTAATAGAGAGTATGATTGTGATATAGATTGACAGATGACTGAAATGCCAAGGACCAGCCTTGGCTTGGAGAGAGGGGTTCCTGAGAGAAGGGGTGTCTGGGAGCAGTGAGACAAATGACTCAAAGTCAAATTGTGGGTTACAAGTTGAGGACCTATGTTCTGCTCTAGATGCTCAAGATAGCTTTCTCTTACTACTCTAAAAACTCTTGATAGCTCATTTCTTACAGATCAGAAGCTCAGTCTTTTATTTACATATCCATTCAGTCATCACCCCAGATTCCCTTTTCATTATCCCATTAATTAGCATCCAAGACCCCAGCTTCCTGAATCTTAGAAAGAAACAGCAAGCACAAGCACAGACAGTTAATACCCCTGGGTGGGACCCTGCCCTGAGTTTACCATTCCTAGCAGACAGTTAATATACCTGGGTGGGATCCTGCCCTGAGTTTACCATTCCTAGCAGACAGTTAATACACCTGGGTGGGATCCTGCCCTGAGTTTACCATTCCTACCAGACAGTTAATACACCTGGGTGGGATCCTGCCCTGAGTTTACCATTCCTACCAGACAGTTAATACACCTGGGTGGGATCCTGCCCTGAGTTTACCATTCCTACCAGACAGTTAATACACCTGGGTGGGATCCTGCCCTGAGTTTACCATTCCTATCAGACAATTAATATACCTGGGTGGGATCCTGCCCTGAGTTTACCATTCCTACCACACCTGGGCCTGGACCAAAATTCCCTCCGTCCCAGGCTGACCTTGAACTCAGGAATCTTCCTGCCTTTGTAAGCGTAAACAGCAACAACAACAACAACAACAAAACCCACCTTAGTTGAGAGATATCTTGCCCTGTGATCACCACTCCCTAAATCTCTTTATCTCCTTCCTTAGTATCTTTCTGATAAGCAGGCTCATCGTGCAGATGACTCTGTTCCTTTAGATCTATGACGTTCCTTCTACAATTCATATTGCATCCTTATATTTTGCATAGTTGAGAAATTATGTAGTTTAGAACTCATGTTTTCAACATTCTTTCCCACAGACTTGAGAGCTGTCCTGAAGATGTCAGTTTGCTGAGACATTAGACGCACCCTCACCTCCCAGACTCTTGCTGTCTCTGATAATCATGGAGTCATAATCTAAATAATGTACAAACTATGTACATTATTATACAAACAAGCCTTATACTCACAGCAACCATTGACACGTGTGGAAGCCCACACACTGTTGGCTCTGTTCCATGTCCCTTACGCATGGCAAAGCAGGACTTGGCACTGAAGCATCTAGAGCTGGACCCTTATTTTGAACAAAGCTGCTGAAACAACTTTTTTTTTTAAAGACTTATTTTTTTTTATGTATCTGAGTACACTATAGCTGTCTTCAGACACACCAGAAGAGGGCATTGGATCCTATTACAGATGGTTGTGAGCTACCATGTGGTTGCTGGGAACTGAACTCAGGACCTCTGGAAAAGTAGGTTGTGCTCTTAACTACTAAACCATCTCTCCAGCCCTGCCAAAACAGTTTCTTTTTTAAACTACATTTCAAATGTACTTTTTATTTTATGTGTCTGAGTTTTTTGTTTGAATGTATGTATACGCATCACATTTGTACAGTGTCTGCAGGGGGCATGAAGTTTAAAGCTAGCTGGGTTAGTATGTTAGTGAAACCCTGACTCAAGAAAACAAAAGTGGGGGCTGGTGAGATGGCTCAGCGGGTTAGAGCACCCTACTGCTCTTCCGAAGGTGATGAGTTCAAATCCCGGCAACCACATGGTGGCTTACAACCACCCTTAACAAGATCTGATGCCCTCCTCTGGTGCGCCTGAAGTCAGCTACAGCTTACTTATGAAGAATAATAAGAAATGAATCCTTGGACCGGAGAGACCAACCAGAGCGAGCGGGGCTGTCCAGAGCGAGCAGAGCCGAACGGGGACAGCAGGAGCTAGCGGGGCGGAACGAGCGGGGCCAACCGGAGCGAGTGGGGCCTGCTGGAACAAGCAGGGCCGTACAGGGGAGGGAGGCTGGGAGCGAGTGGGGCTGGCCAGAGTCGGCAGGAGCTAGCAGGGTTGAATGGAACAAGGAGGAAATAAATAAATAAACAAACAAACAAACAAAATCCATTTAAAAAAAAGAAAACAAAAGTGTTTGACATAACATTTAGTGTGCACTAAAGCTTGCCAGGAGTCACAGACAACTGAACTGATCATAATGGCAGGTGAGGAGCAATTTGTGGATATTGATCCGATTGAAGAATTCTGCCAGGACTGTGATATTCTGAGGACACATGTTTCGAGAAATGGGTTCTTGCAGTAGCTGGACCCTTAAGTAACAGGAAGAGGATTTTCTACACACACATTAAATTCAGTGTTTTGGGGTTATTTGTCAACTCAAAGAGTTAATCCTAAGGAACATCTTGTAAATCAAGAATTAAGAAAGGGTTGGAGAGATGGTTCATCAGTTAAGGGCACTGAGTGTTTCTTCGTGAAGACCCAGGTTCAATTCCCAGTATCCACATGGCAGCTCACAACTGTCTGTAACTCCAAGATCCGACATTCTCACACACAGATACACATAGGTTCATATAAAAATAAATAAATTGTAAAACATTAGGAAGAATCAGTCCACCTAAACAAAGTCAGAAAAATGGCAAACCAAAGGGCTCCTGAGATGGCTCATCAGGTATGGGTGCTTGCCACCAAACTTTATGTCCTGAAATTGATCCTTGTAACCTATATGGTAGAAAGAGATAAGCAACTACTGTAGGATGTTAAACACACACACACACACACACACACACACACACACACACACCAATTAATCAAACAAATAATGTGTAGGGGAGGGGAAAGAGAAAAATAATAACCGAAAAGAACATGGTAAACTAGATGAGAGGTACCTCCTCAAGACTTATAAAAACTATATTTTGAGCAGTGCACTGTATTCTGAGCAGGACACTGGGGAGGCAGAGGCAGGAAGTCCAACAGTTCAAGGCCAGCTTCAGCTATATATGAAGTTCAAGGCCAGCCTGGAATGCATGATATCTTGTCAACTGTATTCTCTTTTATAATTTATATATGAAACTATGCTTTAAATTTGTAATGCCAAATATTTCCCTTGAGAAAGATTAAGTTGTCTTTATTGGTTTTCCTATAGAACACCAGTCTGTACTAGGCAGTGTGATATATTTTATATTTGTAGTTTGTGATCTCTAATACAAGACACATCCTTACATAGGTCAATCCTGGAAGTACCATTTAATAAAAAATAATAGTAAAGCAACAAACAACAACAACAACAAGAACTGAACCTGGGTCCCCGCAAGAACAGCGTGTGCTTTAACTCCTGAGTCCTGTCTGCAGCACCAGAGTGTGTATGTGTAAGTGCGCTTGTGCCTGTGAGTTCAGGGACTTTGAGAAAGGCATGGATTTCCCTGGAGCTGCAGTTACAGGATTGTAAACTGCCTGACACCTCTGCAGGAAACAACCGCTGATCCGTTTTCCCAACTCTCTAAGGGCAATGTTTTCAACTAATAATTTTGTAATTACTGAATATCCACAAAAAACCTTAGTGCCTGTTTCACATCAGAGACAGAAATGGAGGCCAACCATACGTAAACCTTATACATAAACCTATAAAACTTAAACTTAAATATAATGTTAAAATTTTAAATATATTTAAATTGTCTTTGTGGGTAGCAAAAAGCTTTTTGAGCAGGACATGGAAAATTAATTGCTATTAAACAGATTAGTTTGATTATATCATAATGAAATGTTAATCACTGAAAGTGTAGGAGAAAGTTGTTGGTTTTAGATAAAAGAAAGCAACCACACGCATCTATTTAATAATTAATCCTATCTCCCAAGGTTTGATAAAGTAGACCCCTGTCCCAGAGGTCACTGTGATCTCCACTGTTTTCAAGTACAATGTGTCATAACATTTTTCTTTACCTCATTTTATGTGCACTTTAGAAGAATGCATTCATTTGCTTTGTTTTATAGTACATGTTAAATGATCTCAGGATTATAATATTGATGTGATTAGACCAAGTTCTAATTTTTTTCTTTTGTCAGGAGAATAGATTCTGCCAAGGATGTTTAGAGTATTGTCAATACCACAGCTGTCTGCTCTGTTTTATCATCCTGGTTTATAGGTAGGCTCCTCTGTTTGGGGTTGACCATATGTCGTAAAGGAATGCCAGTAATAGAAAACTGCTGTTTCTCAATCCCCAGTGTTACAACGGACTCAAGCCAAGATTCATCAACACATGGTAAACCTTGCATAACAATGTGTTAGGTGTCATATTCTCCAAGTAACACACCTCTTACGACACTAGTTTACAAGTTTTGAGGTCACACCTTAGTCAAATGACCAAGTAGCAGCACCCGAAGTAGAGCAGTCGAGCCCTGCATTTTGTGAGATGCTGCAGTAGAAAATTAAAAAAACTCAGCTGTGGAAGATCCTTGACAAAATATCCCATACTGATCTAATCAAGGGGTGACAGACAGATCCCAAGATTGGGCCATTTTACAAGATGGCTGACTCCCAAGAACTTTAGTGTCATGCGAGTCCCAAAAAGTAATGAGAACAGTCTACATTGAGAGAGAGCTCTAGAACACAGAAGCAAGTACAAAGGAGGAAGCTCTACTGGAGCCTGGTTTACAGCTCGTGGGCATAAAGATAGATGTCCCGTTTGCGGCCGGGTATTCCACGGATACAGACACTTACTCTCTGTGTTTCGATTCCTTGTGAGGTTTTGTGTTAACCACCACCCACTGCAGGAGAAGCTTCTCTGATAAGGACCTAAAGCTCCACATACCCTGGGCGAAGAGATACATATTCAGAGGGTGGTTTGGTACTGTGTCTGTTAGCACAACAGTAGTGGTATTTTCATCCCTGGAGCCTATGAGCTCCTCAGCCATTCTAAATTTTAGTGAGATCCAAAATTATCAGACTTGTGTTTACTCCTTCAGTGTCTGCCTTTAATTAGAACATGCTTGGTTACCCTGTAATTAATATTCATGACATTTTAGCATCTTTAATCTACTTGAAAATGGCATACATATGCCAATATATCACAAGGAATATGGAAACATAGCTCATAGTCATGGTTGAAGGTATGAAAGTGTTTATTGTATTCTTCCTTCCCGTATTTACGATCCTTCAGGACTATGGGGCAGTTTTGCAATGTTGACACCAGGTGGTGCTAGTGCTTTTCAAACAGAGCTGAGCAGGCAAGCCGCTGATTGCAGATCCCTTAGGAACAGCTCTCCCCTCTTGTTTGCATTAATATCGTCTATGAAACACGAAGAACTGCGGAGATGCAGGGTTCTTTTATTATATATTTTTATTTATTTATCAAAATTTCTGTGGGTCTCTTCTGACCCTTCCCAGATGCCGCTGTGATTCAGACTGGTGTACAGTAACTTTCCTTCTCTGTTCACTCCCTGTTTCCCTAGGAGTAGTTTTCTATTCTTCGGCAGTGTTAGGGTGATAATGACCATTCCATGAATTTCCCATCATTCTTTTCCATTAGCTCTACTTTTCCTGAGACCTCAGGCTGTCAGTGTAGAGGACAGAGGACATCTGTTGGGAGCTGCTTCTCTTCTTCCATCATGTGGGTTTGGGGAATTGATTCAAGCAATCAAGCCCGGCCACAAGCACCTTTGCCCACTGAACCTGACAGAAGAGATGCACACCTAGGGCTGACCCTTATGTGCACCCGTGAGCATGTGAGCGCATATGCGCACGCTCACACACACACACACACACACACACACACACACACACACGATTAACAAAGGAAGAAAAGCCCTTGTCCCCCACAGCCACTGACAATGAAAGCGCTGCTGTCCAGCATGCAGACTTTTTTTTTCACACATGATGGCTCGCCATTTACAGTTCTTCTTTTGAAATATCTGTTGTCTGTTACGGTTTTTGGTGTCTTTCTGAGTTATCTCTGCCTATGCAGAGGTGGGATTAGGGCAGTACTTGGAGATTCTGACTGGTGGAACTGTTTTCAGATAGTGGAAGGCAAAAGCAACTTTTAAAATTATAATAACATGTTAAACTTTCTCATTGAATTATAGAGTATGGATTGTTCACATTAAACAAATGCATTTCATTTTTGGAAAAATTGTCATTTTATTAATAATTCATATGTACTTTATTACAATGGGACCATACTCTGCAATGCTCAGAATCATTTGTTAATGACCAGCGACTCCCTCCTTTTTGGAAAGGGAATCTGCAAAAAATGAATGAATGTTTATTAATGTGTCTGTAGCTGGGGCTTTCTTACCAGCTGTTCATCTACAGATAAGAAACCCCAGGCTTGGAGAGCAGGTCTCAGTTCCCAGAGCTGTGAGGGCATCATTCAGATCCAGTTCTCTGGCTCCAGACCTGTGCTCTTGGTAGCCTCTAGTCCACCAAGGACACTGGACAAGCATTTGCCAGTCTGATTAGAGAGGAAGAGAAGGACAGGAAGGATCCATGAGCACATCTGTGCTGCAGCTGTCCTAATGGAACAGTAGATGTGCTCTGAAGGTGCTGACATGATAGACAGACTATAATTATTTTAAAAAGTATCTGATATAGGGGCCTGAGAGATGCCTCAGTTGTAAGGACACTTGCACCAAGCTTGATGACCTGAGTTCTATCCCCTGGTCCTAGATTTGTTCCCCTCTCCCTACATGTGACAATGGCCTGCTTGCTACTCCTCAAATAAATGCAATAAAACTATTTTAAAGGCTAGCAGGGACAAACAGTATATACACTGGTTGTCTTAAAAGGGAGCTCAGCAGCAGCTAAATGTTTGCATTGTTAAAAGTTGCCCTGGGACTGAAGGGGTGGCTTGGAGTGCTTGTACAGAGGACCCAAGTTCAGTTCCCTGTACCCCTCAGGTAGTGCACAGCCTTCAGCCCCAGAGGGATCCACCACTGCTGGTCTCTGGGGTGCCATGTATTCTGTACCCATACATATACATAATGTAAGAAAATGTATAGGCTGAAACCGAGCCCCTATAGACTTTCATCTGTAATATGTTTCCACCTGAAAGTGGAAGCAAGATGATTCAGGTTCCATTTAACAAAGTAGTATCCAGCACTTAAAACTTATCTATCTAAAAGAGGTAGGCTCCCTTTGTCAGGGATAGAGAGGTGGTTTTTAAAATAGCCTTTTTTTTCCCACTGGAGTTGCAGATTGCAGATGACAGCTACAATATTGGTGCTAGGAACCAAACTTGAACCCTCTGCAAAAGCAGTAATTGCCTTTAGCGACTGAGCCATCCTTCCGCCTGTAGACTTTATTCTTCAATTATTTATTTATTCTACTTAATTTTGGTTTCAAAGCAAAGTTGAGAGGACCCCCCAAAAGTACCTATGCAGCCTTTGCCTTACATAAGCAAAGCTGCCCTCATTACTAGCATTACTCCCTCTCACACCTCTCCCCTGCTTGCTGCAATAAACCAACTAACTTACAGACAGGTCCTCATCACCCAAAGGCCATGGGTTATGTTGGGGTTCACACTTGTTGAATAGTTGTGTAGTCTGTAGCTTTAGACAACTGTACCATTATGTATGTATGCATGTATGTATGTATGTGTGTGTGTGTGTATGATACAGGGCAGTTTTGATGTCCTAAAACTTCTTTGTGAGTGAGATCCAGTGGTTTCACAGAACAAAGCAGCCAGACACATGGGTACAAATCCACAGTGAGAGATTTCAGACCTTATCTGGGCAGCAAGTGGACTCTGAGATGCGCCAGCAGAGCACATGAACAGTGGCCCGAGCCACTTTGCTTTCCACTAGAGTAGCACTGTTAATCAGCAAGCCAAACTGCGCCTTCAGATTAGCATCAGGGTGTGTGCACATTCCTACAGAGAAGGGAGCATACCCACAACTGTCAGATCAGACTCGGCTCCCAGCAGGGAACTGGGGACCACCCTCCCCTGTTGCTCTTTCACCTACCAGAGAGATCCGGTTTAGACAGCGTGATATTGCAGTCAGGATGAGCCATCTGGGAAGGGGAGACAGCACAGAGGTAAAGTACTTGCTGTGGAAGTGTGAGGAACTGAGAAATAGGATCCCCAGTGCTCATGCAAACGCCTTGGAGCACAGGGCTCACATCTGTCCCCCAGCAGTGGGGCTGAGCGGGGTGGAGACAGGTAAGTGCCAGCACTTGCTGGTAGTCAGCCTAGCTGAAATGGTAAGCTTCGGGCTTTTGAGAGACCCTGTATCAAAAACCAAGGTGGAGTGTAAGAGAGCAGACAGCGCCTTTGGTCTCCACGCTCGTGCTCAGCTATGCGCACACACCCCTCCCCCAACACACATACCACCCTCTATCAAACATCCTTCAAAATATTTTCCTGCCACAAGGATACATTGAAAATAAGACAGAAAGAACCATGTGACATTTTATTAAGCTCATTTCCAAGGCTAAAGTGAATAAATGCGCTTGCTACTGAGTAAGATTGTCACGGTGGGTTTTCCAGTGACATTTGGGATTAATGGAAAACTATTCTGCTTTGGAATAGATTTTTAAGTGGAAGTTGATGTGTTTTGATCGGTTTTGAATTGATTTACAATTCATGAAGCCCTTAGATGCCAGAAAAATAATGACTGCTGTGTGAGGCAGCTTGGTGATGAAAGAGTAGTACGGAACCAAAGACAAAATAGAGTCCCTTGTGTCAGGGGGGAAAGTGAACCTTTAAAATAAAAATACCGATGGCTCTAGGTACTGGCAAGCCTTTCCTGGAACAATCACAGAATAGCCAACGCCCTCTGAATATCTCTGTAGAATGTCTCAATGCCCCAGGAGGTTGCCTAAGGTAGCACATGACT